>JAJGRW010000111.1:1213969-1287534 GCA_025461045.1 Carex parvula | reverse complement strand
AACATGATTCTATATAAAATGTACTTAAGACCAAATTTTACATTTTTTTGAATTTTGTTTTACTATTTATTAGATGGTTTGAAAATTGTTGTTTTTTGATGGTCCATAAGTTTTTTACGGTTTATTAAAAAGTGATTTTTAAGTCATCTTAATAAATAGTAAAAATTCCAACAATGTATACTTTGGTCTCCAACACATTTTTGGACTTTTAAAATCGCAAACCAATTAGTAGCACCAAGACTCAGGAACTACCATTGTGATCTTAGCCAACCTCATATTGTGAGCGGCTAATATATATATGGGCAGTGCTACGGTGCTACGCGTATATAAGGGCCCCTCCGTGCTACGGCTCACTTTTGAGTTTTCAAAATTCTAACGGTCGACCCAACCGTTCAACATGATCTCCATATGAATATGTACTTGCAAACCAAATTTTACTTTTTTAGAATTTTTTTACTATTTATTAAGCCACTTTGAAAATCGCTAATCCAATGGTCCAGAAAAGTTTACTGTTTGTACAAATTAGTGTTTTTTCAAAGTGGCTTAATAAATAGTAAAAAAATTCTAAAAAAATGTAAATTTGGTTTGCAAGTACATATTCATATGGAGATCATGTTGAACGGTTCGGATCGACCGTTAGGACTTGAAAACTCAAAAAGTGAGCCGTAGCACGGAGGGCCCTTATATACGCGTAGCAATTAGCAAAATCCTATATATATGAGGAGGGATCAAGTTACACAAATTTAGTTGCAACAAAGTTACAACAATTATTTTTTCATTTTCAAAGTCCAAATGGTTGATCCAAACGTCACATGATCTCCACAATAAAATGTGCTTGCAGATCAAATTTTACATTTTTTTGAATTTGTTACTATTTATTAAGTATTTTACAAAAAATAGTCATATTTAGACCATTGAATTTTGTACCCATCTTAATAAATAGTAAAAAAATTCAAAAAAAATATAAAATTTGATCTGCAAGCACATTTTATTTAGATAATCATGTTGAACGGTTTGGATTGACGATTTGGACTTTGAAAATGAAAAAAATGATTGTTGTAACTTTGTTGTAACTCAAATTTGTTGTAAGTTGATCCCTCCTCTATATATATATATATATATATATATATATATAGAGAGGAGGGTTCAACTGCATCATAATTTTTGTGCTCTAATATGCTCCACATCCTTTATCTCTATTTTCAAAGTCCGAACAGTCGATTCGAACCGTTCAACAAGATCTTCATAATAAAATATGTTTGTAGACCATATTTTATATTTTTTAGATTTTTTTACTATTTTTTTAGATAGGTACAATACCACTTTATCGGATGGTCCAGAATTTCCTTAAAAAAGTGATTTGTACCTATCTAAAAAATAGTAAAAAATTCTAAAAAATATAAATTTGGTATCCAAGCATATTTTATTATGAAGATCATGTTGAGCGGTTCAGAGCGACTGTTCGGACTTTGGAAATGGAGAATAAGGATGTGGAGTATATTGGAGCACAAAAATAGTGGTGGCATTTGAACCCTCCTCATATATATATAGAGAGAGAGGGAGAGAGATAGAGATGGGCTATGGTGAGTGTTGGAAGTAAGAGGTCATTTTACTTCACGCTCATATTTTCATTTTAAAATTCAAACAACCGATCCGAACCGCTCAACATGTTCTAAATATTGAAATGGGCTTGGAGACAAAATTTTACATTTTTGGAATTCTTTTACTATTTATTAAGCCATTTGAAAATCGCTGATCCGGTGGTCCAAAAATTTTTTATTGTTTTTTACTATTCACAGTGGATCAACGATTTTCAAAGTGGCTTAATAAATAGTAAAAAATTCCAAAAAATATAAAATTTAGTCTCCAAGCACATTTCAATATTTAGAACATGTTGAGCGTTCGGATCGGTTGTTGATTTTCAAAATAAAAATATGGCGTGAAGTTAAAACGTTATTTTACTTCACAACTCACGTACCATAGTATATATATGTGTGCTTGATTAAGAAATATATATATATATAATGCATTAAGAACGTTACAAAAATGTAAATATTTTGTCGGCAAAAGAAATCAATTTTGTGGAGATAAGCTTCTAAATTTTATTTTCAGGCACGTGTCTTTTCTACAATATTGACTCTGGTTGTATGAGATTGGTATCAATATCTTTATTTTTCAATTTTTTAATAATTAAATTTCTAATATTAATTAAATAACGAAAACATGCTTGCTTGCAATTTTTTGTCACTTGATAGTTATAATCTCTAGATGCTTATTAAAAAATGAAGATATAAAGGGAAAATAATGATATTAAATATTACATGATGTTAAAAAATGTACGAAGTACATAAAAAGGGTTATTATGTTTCGTTTAACACTTGAGTCACCGTCGATTTGCTTTAAGATTCGTGCATAAATCTTTAAAATTCGTGCATATTTGTTTCAATGTTCGTGCGCACAATTTTAAATTAGATCGGACGGTCATCATGCTCGTTGAACCTAAAAGTAGGTCCGATGGGCATCGGACCTACTCCGTTCTTCATTTAATTAGTATGAAAATCCCTTGATTTTTAAGGACTTAAAAATAGAGACATAATAAAAATACAAAAAATAGAGATATTTGAACTCTCCTTTCATATACGAAGATCGACTCACCCATGTATATTAAAATTGATAATTAATTATGTTCAGATAAAATAAAAAAATTAGCATAATTTTATAAATAATTAATGTATTCTTAGCAACTGTTACGCATTTAGTTTAATGTAATACTTAAAATAAATTTAGATTGACACGTCAGAATATCTAATTCATAACTAATTTACTGATAAATTCAGGATTTAACACCATCTAAATATCCAGTATGGAAATTAATAAAAAAATAATTGAGTTGGAAAAAATATTATTTTAAATTACCACATGGCCAACGATGTATATACATCATTGACCTAGGTGCTTTTATGCATCTTTTCCAAATGTGGGACTAGTTAAAAGGACATGTGACATGCGGAGGTATTTGATTAATTAATTTACAGGTAAAGTGGGACATGATGCCATGTGATATTTTAAAATGCATGTTGTGTTTTGTCTTAGAAAATATGATGGTTTACTAAAGAGTGCCAACTGTCACATATAATTAAGAATTATAGAAAAATTGTAATTCAATCAGTGTTAGTATTATATATGTCGAATTATATTTAATTGCATAGGCTACAAAACAAACACTTTGTTTTGTTTGCTCAATTTTGACTCGATTTTTTATGACCGAGTTTAAGTTTGACTCAGCTCGACTTGTTCTGTCTCAGCCGCAAAGGTAAAAAGTGACTATCTGCGAGGGTATATTGACAGAAAAGTGTTTTTTCTATTAGCAACGGGAGTATTCGCGAGGGTATACCGACAGTATCCGCGAGGGATACTGTCTCATTCTTGTTTTGTTTGTGATCTTTACATGGCTCACAATTAAATTAGCAAAACTCAATTGTTTCTTTCACGGTTATAGTACGAACGAGCTGATTCGGCTTGACTCGGCTCATTTTGATGTGACTGGAGTTCAAACTATACCTAACTCGACTCAATTTGTTTGTAGCCCTAATTAATAGCCTAAATGATATGTTAGTTTTGAAACATAGCTTGCTTAGCAATTTTTTAATTTTGACACGAATGTCGAGGTAGAAACACTTGTATCCAATCAAGAGCAGAATCAGACTTTCGAACTATGGGAGTCAGATACTTACGGAGTCAATCATATAAACTATTTTTCTGCAGAGAATAAAAATCAATTTTACGGTACTATAACATTTTACTCTAAATTATATAGAAAATCATATATATATATTAAAAATAAAAATAAAAAATGGGGTCAATTCTTTCTTCTACCAGAGGATGATCGAACACGTATCGTTTGCATTAACTCAAAAGGGAATCTTTTGAGTTAAATGCATCTCGGCCGCTTGATATTAAACAGAGCCAATCCGGTTGTCTGATTTTATCAGAGGGCCCTTTAATATTAGTGAGGATCTAATTTGCACGGCTCTTAAAGTGGATCGGATGGTCCAGATGCATTAACTCAAAAGATTCCCTTTTGAGTTAATGCAGAGGATACGAATTCAGGATGATCCGGACTCCATAAACATATACTTCCTGTTCAATTACAGTGAACCTACGCTGCAATTTTTCTTTTTTTGGAGATTACCTAGTACCTACACCAAAAATGATTGCATGGCGTCATGTGGCAAAAGATGTAGAAGTGCAACGCAAGGCTTCCTATTAATGGACCAATGCACTCCATTGCTCCTTTGAAAATCCACCTATTGTTGTCTCCTTAACAAATCATAGCTACCACCTTTTTCACAAATATAAATAGAGTAACACACAGAGCTAGAACCATATATTATATCAACTCTTTTTATATATATATACTGTTATGTATTTACTATTAATGGCGTTGTCCACCAAGAGAAGTATCCCTTTTTATATCATTATTTTGCTCTTATTCTTCCTTTCATGGGTTGAAACTACTCATGCTACCAATCATAATGAAACAGTATCAGCTCTTCAAAATGAATATGAAGTTGACAAATTAGTTGGTGATAAGAATAGCAATAAGTTAGGTAGTGTTAGTCAAGGCAGTATAGGAGGTGGAGGTGGCGGTGGTGGAGTCACTGGAGGTGGCGGTGGAGGTGGTGGAGGGGGAGGCTTTGGTTGGGGATGGGGCTCCAATGGAGGTGGTGGAGGTGGTGCTTCTGGTAGCGATAGTGGAAGCGGAAGTGGCAATGCCAGTGGTGGCACTGGAAATGTCTTTAGTGGAAACATTGGCCATGGTATCAGCGACAGTACTAGCGAGAATGACACTAGCGATGGTTGCGAACATGGCAGCGGAAGAGGTAATACTAGCAGCATTTGCAGCCGCAGCAGTGATCGGAAAGTGATGGGTAAAATTAGAGCTAATAAATTTGTAACCCTAATTGTAACTATAGTGGTAAATTTATAACCCTAATTGTAACTATAGTGGTAAATTTATAAGCACATTAACCTAGTGCAGTATTATAGATCGAAGTGTAGATCTACAGTGACAGTATTGGACACCTAAGTTATATTCCTTCAATAATATCTATACAAATCAATTCAGATTTTGAGAGTTGGTAGTTTTGAATACTAAATTACTAATATCCTAAAGTTGATTAATCAAGGAAAATTACTAAAGTGACACTACTACAAAAATGCAGCCTTATAACGGTTCAAAAATGACTCTACTAACGGTTTTCCTACCGTTAGAAACCGACACGATAGAAAAAGAGTTTACCTTCTAGCTGTTACAAATCGTTAGAAGATGTACCCCTCTTCTAACGGTTCTACTTAGAACCGTTAGAAGAGGGCTACATCTTCGAACGGTTCTCTACTTAGATTCGTTAATAGAGAGGTAATCAAAATATAAAAGAATTCTGAAACGCTAATTTCAGCTTTATTAACAACATAAAATAGTAAAAAGACAAATAATAAAAAGTCATCCATTGATATCTTGTACAAAACCTCCATTTTTCTCAATCTAAATCATCAAAGGTAAACTTAAACCCCCACAAACAATAAGCTCTCTACAAGGCCATGCACTATAAGAACGGCTCATTGTCAGGTTCATTGAATTTTTCTGCATTAATGGAAAGCTCAACATTTACAGTGGTATATAAGGGGCCGATTTTCATTTTTACTCTCGGCAATAATTATTTTTTACCCTTGCGGATACTCACAAATTATGATAGTTGCACCTTACCCTCGATAATAGTCTTACTTTGAATGGCCACAGCCTGATCATGTCATTTTGGATGGAAGGATCAGAATACCGCCGACCAATTAAAATAATGACATATGTTGCATTAAGATAAAAAATTAAGGAAAAATTTTTAGTGTGCTCATATAAACTTTTAAAATAGCCAATATCTCCATTAAAACATCATAATATCCTATATAGGAAATTGCTAATGTGCTACGCGTAGCATAGAGGGCCTCCATACTACGGCTTAATATTTGAGTTTTTAAAATCCTAACGGTCGATCTGAACTGTTCAATATAATCTCCATATGAATATGTACTTGCAAACCAAAATTTTACATTTTTTAGAATTTATTTACTATTTTTTTAGATAGGTAGAAAATCACTTGATCTGAAAATTCTATACCATTCAGATCAAGTGTTTTTCTACCTATCTAAAAAAATAGTAAAAAAATTCTAAAAAATGTAAAATATGGTTTGCAAGTACATATTCATATGAAGATCATGTTGAATGGTTCGGATCGACCGTTAGGATTTTGAAAACTCAAATATTGAGCCGTAGCACGGAGGCCCTCTATGCTACGCGTAGCACCATAGCCAATTATACCCTTTTATTCATAAAAACTTGACATTGTTTCTTCCATCCCCTTTTATTCATTTAACATTTTATTTAATTATGTTAAAAATTAAATTGATAATTATACCATTCTATTTTAGCCCTCATCTCTTCCAAATAACATGTTCCATTCTAACATAACCTTTTATTCGGTCCGATTCCTAGAGAGTTTGGAAAGGCGCTTCAGCTTGATCCATGACAGTTGCAACACACACTCCATGACACTTTCACTTTTTTTTTTAAAGTGAAATTATCATTTCCCTGACCTCATTTTTTTTTTTTTTTTTCAATTTGGAATGGGGTGAACCCATTATGTACACCATTTTCAAAAAAAGCATGGTGCCAATCCTGAGCGTTTAGTGCACATGCAATAGATGGACAGATCCCAGCCATAGGATTTAAGAATCAAATCAAATATAAGGACGTTCTTAAAACAAAATTAGAACTTAATTTGAGGTTATTAGAATGACACATTATTTGAGAGAGATCATGATTAAAATAAAAGATTATAATTGTCAATTATTTTTTAAAATAAATAAATAAAATGTTAAATGAATAAAAGGTGATGAAAAAAAAATGCCAAGTTTTTATGGGGAATTAATATAGAATATTATGATGTTTTCATGAAAAATATATATTGGCTATTTTAGAAGTTTATATAGTCACACTAGAAATATATTAAAATAGATAGAGTACCTTAGAATTTGAATGTACTAGAAGAATCACGATAATTTCTTTATTTACCTAGAAGTGTATGTCTTTTGAATCTGGATCAATAACTCAGATCCAATACTTTTTTAATTTTTTTCCAGTAACCTACTAATACATAGTTTAATTTTTTTTACAACTGGAAAAAATCTTGCCTGAAAAATATTTCGTAATGCTTCTAGTATATCTAAATTTTAAGATACTTTATCTATTTTGTTTGATGTTCCTTCTAACATATTCAAATTATAAGTTGTTATTTCTATTTTTGAAAATAATAAACAAATAAATAGATTTCAGCCGTTGATATGTGAATTTTGAGTTTTTTAGTTGTCCGCCATTTCAAATTGCAGACATGCTAAATATGGAATTTTCAGATTTTAGTAGTCTTTTGATTTATCATTTTTTTAACAGGGGTATGTTTAAAAATTTCAGCCTCTGGCATCCATTCAGTAGTAGATTCTTTGAACTTTTTTTTGGTGTTGCATGTCCAATAAGTAATTAAGGATATGATTAGTAATATAATAGTTCTAAAGATTTTTTATGTGGCCCTTGAAAACAAAGCTCATTTAATTTCTCATTTTTCATATTGTCCAACATAGTGAACTAAATACAATCAGGAAGGCCTTTTGTTTTTCAACAGACAAAGTGAAAGAAAATTGTATGATATATATCATATACATTGTTCCATTGTTTATATAATTGTTGGCTGAGATCCATTCAAAACCATATATGTTGTGCTAATTGATAATGTAAAAATAAGTGATCATGAGTAATTTCCTCTTTATTACAAAAGTGACATTTAGTGTATCCTACCTACCCAACACCTACGAGTAAAGTTTTGTTTGGTAAGAATTCTATTTTAGAATAACAACTAGGAACATTGTAAAAACCCATCAACAACATCATATCAACATAACAGAAGCATCATACCAACATGATATCAGCATCAATAATCTAAGTTGTATTTTCTGTAAAGGACCTTGTCTTTTATATTATTACAAAACTGCAAAAACATTCTACAAATATTGTCTAGTTATTGAAATGAAGAAAAATATTTTCTGTAATCGACCTTGAGCTATCTTCATTTTCTTGTGAAGGGACAACATTTTTGCATGTGCTCCTGTATAATGACCATACAAACCGCATCGTGTATACTTGTGGGACCTCTTTGCTGGTTCATCTGAATTCAGATCCTACCCGGTACCGTAATAGGAAATCTTTTACAATTACTTGATCTGGACCGTTCTTTTTAACTTGGTACGAATCTCAAAGCCCAATAATACTGCCCCCTCCGTCAGCCCGAATCTCAAAGTGGCTGAGAGTTAATCTCAAACCGTAAAGTGAAGAGAATCTTTTACAGTAATGGAGAGGATACTTGTCCGGTTCATCTGATGTCTTTATACTATTCTTTTTTGGTCTCCCTACTGGCCCTTTTAGTATTGGAGGGAGCAACTTATAACCAAGGTCATGTTTCACCCATTTGTCTTTACTTGACATCGGAGCAATCACACGAGCATTGATGCTTTGGTGTTGTGAAGGTAGCATTGAAGCATTCAGATTGTCGTGTGGCCTCCACTCCCACGACAATTCCACGCAAAAATTCCACGTGAAGCCTCTTGGGAAGTTTGTAAGATGCAGAGTCGAGATGGTGTTGTGCATCAGCAGTACTGTCAAATAAATCTGACAGCCGGCCAGGTCATGTCCCGGGATACCGCAGTTCTCGCATAATCGTTTTAACATTAAAATATGGATGCCAATAAGTTTTAATGCTAAGAGAGCAGAGGGTATTGTGAGAAGTCTTTTGAGTTTTTTAAACAAGTGGTACTGGAACTGAGTCAGAGAGATGAGAGAACTGAGTGAGCTACAGATCAAGTGTTATTCTTTGATCTATACCCATCCATTAATTCACTAATTAAATAT
Source organism: Carex parvula (assembly GCA_025461045.1). Taxonomy (NCBI): domain Eukaryota; kingdom Viridiplantae; phylum Streptophyta; class Magnoliopsida; order Poales; family Cyperaceae; genus Carex; species Carex parvula. The sequence continues at coordinate 1,278,524 of JAJGRW010000111.1, read as the reverse complement.
AAGAGCAGGGGTGGCAGACTGAGACTGGTAGGGATGGAGACTTAGAAAAATTAGTATTTTTCATGGAAAAACAGTACTGATCTCCATGTTCCTAAGTTCACCAAGCCTATTTGTAAACTCAACTCTAAAATCTATCGGATTGACTTCAAATGAAAAATCCGAACCGTTGAAACCCGTCTACCTTACGAGGGATGCATCTAAATACAAAAATTTTCAATTTTCAAATTAATTTTGTATAGAGTCAAGTGGTCAAAAAATGTTCAAAAAATGAATGCACTAAAATTAATTTATAGACCTTCTAATTTTGACCGCTTGACTCTATACAAAATTAATTCGAAAATTTAAAATTTTCACATGTAGGCGCATCACTCGTAAGGTAGATGGGTTTTAACGGTTCGGATTCGTCATTTGAAGTCAATCTGATAGGTTTTAGAGTTGAGTTCACAAAGAGGCTTGATGAACTTCAGAACACCCTAGTTCTACTCTCTCTCTCTATATATATATATATATATATATATTGACCCCCTGAAGTCTCGGTTTCTGTGTTCCCAACTTTTTTTTTTTTCCTTTTTGATTGAAGTAAGGGGCGGATCTACACTTAGTCCTATACTCCTATGCTAAGGTACCCTATGATTTTTAAATTTTTAATCATATAGGTTAAAATTTAATTGAATTTTTATTTTCTTAAAATTTTTATATAGTTCAACCCTCCTCATAAAATACTAGATGTATGCTTGTAATTTAGTGATCATTAAGATTCTATTTTGTACTTGAAAGATTATGGGTTCAAAGCTCACTGATTAAAAATTAATAATTATGCATTTTAAGTTTCAGCTCTTCTAACTAAATTTTCTAGTTTCGTCCTGATTGAAGTAAGACACTATATATCACTTTTATTTTGCCAGCTAACCTTTTGTTTTTTTTTTTCTATCAAAGATTTGACAACTCTATACTTTCTTATTAATTAGGTAGCAAGCATCAAATACTAGCTTATCTAATTATGCCTTATTATTATGGAGGTCCATATACACTTTCACTGCCAATGCACATGGGAAAAAAAAATATACGATCATGAGCTTGATTGCTGGAATGACTTAATAAACAATAATAAAAACAAAATAAACCAGCAGCAATCATGTGGGTTGCTAGGGCGAATCTAATTATTTTTTAATCAATACCAAATAATGATGTTTAAGATATAATGTTTATATAAAAAATTCAAATTATGGCTATGACTTCGATAAAAAAAATGAAATATTTGCATTTTTATGGAAGTAATGTATTAACTTTAGTGAGAAAATCACATATATAAACATGAGCAAAATTAGGGTGTGATGTACTCATCAAGAGGAGTTGGTGAACACACCTTCAAAAGACTATCGGATTGACTTCGAACTACGAATTCAAACCGTTGAAATCTATGTACTTCGTGAGTGATGCATGTACATGCAAATTTTTTAAAGTTTTGAATTCATTTAGCACATGGTCAAGCTGTAAAAAAAATGAACATTTTATAAGTTATTTTTGAAATTGTACGTTTTATGTATTCATTTTTCATCATTTTTTTTACCGCTTAACCATGTACTATGAATTCGAAACTTTAAATTTTTTGCATGTACATGTATCACTCACGAAGTACTAAATAAAAACCGTGCAGTCGTATCAAAAATTTTCGTGTAGCTGCATCGAAAACCATGCTGCCCGCAAAACTCTCTGGTTATTAGCCAACTTAATTTAGATATTTTGTGCAGCCGCATCAAGAACCGGGCGGCCCACACAACTCTTTGGACAACGGTTCTTCTTATTTGCAAATCTCAGAATCAGTCCATCAATGATTTGATCTTTGCCCAAATTGTTTTACACATTTATGGACCACACTCTATTAAATACATAAATTACCTAATATCTTAATTCCATATTAGATCACTTAATTGTGACAATCATATATGACAATATACAATTCATAATTATATTACATATATGCTTAACGTTGGATTATGATCCAACAGTCGTAGCACTCTTATTTCTGCTTGTTATTTACTAAATAGTTATGCCTTTTTTAAGCTCGATTGAAATAATGTTTGCAATATTATAATCCAATTTTATATTTTCAAAATATGCAATATACAGTTTCTTCTTAGAAGGGCATTAGTACAAAAAAAATGCCAAGAATAATATATATACACAGTTTCTTCGACTAGGAATAAAGAAAGTTATTCATATGGTGAAATTATGTTTTACTAAAATTTTAAATAGGTTGGACTAATTAAGGTGTAATTTTTGCTTTTGTGGTAAACAGATTGCTGTAATTGAATTTTGTTGTACCGGTTATAATTGGACATATAGAGAGAGAGAGAGTTGCTTGTTACCAAAATTAATTCAGAATTAATTGTGAAGATAAGAGAGAGAGCAAAAGGGCAAAATCGGTATTTAGATTGAAAGATTTTTCTTAGCTCTCAAAATTTCAAATGCTGCCCTCACTAGAGTACTCCCCATCTTACAAAATAGTAAAAAAGTTTCAAAAATTATAAAATTTCATCTCCAAATATTACTTAGTATGGATGTCATGTTGAACAGTTCGAATGGACAGTTTGGACTTCAAAAATGAAAATATAAAATATAAGATATGATGAGTTATGAAAAACACGAGGTAATATTGAACCACTTAAAAAAAAAAAGTTACTAATATTATGATTGATTGAATGACAAGTTCACATATGATTGATTGAATGGCAAGTTCACATATGCCAGAACAATATCTTATTTTTGTTTCTTTTTGACCGGTTGATTGCATCATCTCATAAATTTCAATTCATCTGCTCGTTCAATCAAAGGGGTTGGACTTGAGGCTTTCAACCCACCCGGCGAAAGGTACTGATCGGTGCGTGTACAAGGTACGAGGTTCATCATACAATATCGAACAACATGGGCAGCTATAGCAGCATCCTTTCGAGCCTCATAAGTTTTACCCACGCCTAGGAGCTAGCTACTTTCATTCATCAAGTTCTAGTACCAAAGCGGCTTTACAGTGCTTCCGGAATCCGCCTCTTTCTCCATCTCAGGCGGTATCTCATTCTCATCCTCATCCTACTGAAATAGATTTCGCGGAAAACCAACTATCTCCGATCTTGGTTGGCCTTTTACCCCTAGCCACAAGTCATCCCCGTATTTTGCCACATACGTGGGTTCAGTCCTCCAAGGCCTGTTAGAGCTCTCTTCAACCTGCTCATGGCTAGATCGATCGGTTTCGGGTAAAATAGGAAGAATGTCAATCTTATACCTCTGGGCACTTCACTCGAGCTCATCAGTCTGGCACTGGGGGGTGAGCTTATTCCAGTGTCTGCCCTTCGGAACAACCTAACCTGAACATTTATTATAAGAAAAAAATATTCTAAGTCAAAGTAAAAGGGAGTGAGCTGAGGATCTGCCTCTCTCCAATCCTTCAAAGTTAGTAGGTAAGTAGGCCTAGGGAAACAGAAAGAAAGACAACTTAGCCAATGGATGGTCCGCTCTCGAGAACCCTCCACACCTTCTGCTATGAAGAGGATACATTGAACTCTAAAGATTTTGCCACCTATTGCCTTCCCTACTTCCCGGCAGCAAGAACTCTATACGTCACTGCGTGAAATGAGCACTAGCCACCCTAAGATTGAGGAGCTTCTGGGTAGGGAAATGGAAAGTAAAGTATATCTTCAACCAGACCTTTGTCTCTTATTTGAATAAAATGTTTGATCATACCTTTTTAACAACAGTGCTATAGTCAAGGTGCACGGGGTCTTACCGTCTAGCCGTTTGTAGTCAGCATCTTCACGGGGAATTCAACTTCACCGGGTCCATGTTGGAGACAGCGGGGCAGTAGTTACACCATTTATCCATCGGAACCATCATGTCTTTAGGTAGCCAGCTGTACGGGCTTCCAACCACGGCAGCACTTAGGCAATTTGGAATCCCCAGCTTTTTAGTGGCACCCTGTGGTCGAGATGACTATCGGAGTGGCAGAAGCACCCATTCCCGTTATCTCCTGTGAAGTGATTATGAACTTGAGTAATGGCTCAACACATGCTGGGTACTCGTTTTGCTCCGCATTCTTTCTCAAAGACAATAAAAGAGCGAATTTCTTCCGTAGCTTGGTTGGCGAGATAGCTCATCAAGTAGGAATACCCTAGATAGGTAAGTAGAGAATATCACAGATAGCGTTGATAAAGAAATTAACAGGTGCTCAGTCTCGGTACTCGACATATGATGCGGAGCTTTATGCAGTCGTGCGAGCACTGTTGTGGGCCCCTTTTGGCAGAAAGCTATTAAAATGTAAAAGGCTGTAGGCGGGAGATCAAACGGAGCTCGATTAGTTTCTGCTAGACAAGAAATAAAGAACAACTCCTTTGCCTCTAAGCACGAACTCAATGCCTAGCTCCTCTCCTTTTCCCATTCTTTCCAGGGATCTCTTTAGCAACCGCCTCAATTCAAGAGCATATCAACCTAGCACGAGGCCATCGATATCATCTTCCTGGGATCCAGTCTCGATAACCAATAGTAAAGTGTCGAGCTCTAGAAAGGGTAACAAGTACCAGTCTATAAATCCAAAGAGCGCAGACTAGCCACGGAGCTTGGATACGGTTTCCCGATCGGAGATCCATGGATCACAGACACTTTAATTATGTTGCATTTGACTCTGTACCATGCTCTGAGTCTGAGATGATGATTGTGCACAGCGTTTAGATGCCATACTACAAAATTATAAAAAAAAATTCAGGTATTTTTTACAATATTTTAGTAATTTTCTACACCAATCTGGACAATAACTGTAGTTTCTAAACAATTCTGGTAATTTTCTACATTATTTTGGCCAATTATGATAATTTCTAAACAATTTGTTATTTTCTAAACAATTCTGGTAATTTTCTACACCATTCTAGACTATTATGGTCATTTTTAAATAATTCTTGTATTTTCTCAAATATTTTGGTAACTTTTTACACCATTCTAGACCATTATGGTAATTTCTAAATAATTTTGGTATTTTCTAAAATATTTTGGTAATTTTCTATACCATTCTTTGACCATTATGGTAATTTTTTAAGTAATGATGGTATTTTTTAAAATATTTTGATAATTTTCTACACCATTCTAGACCATTATGGTAATTTCTAAACAATTCTGGTATTTTTTAAAATATTTTGGTAATTTTCTACACCAATTTAGGCAATTACGGTAATTTATAAACCATTTTACTATTCCCTAAAATATTTTATTTAATAAAATATTAAATTAAAAAAAAGAAAAAAACAAGAACCTGAACCGAAGACTCAGACTGCTCAATCATAGCAATTTCCGAAAATGAGAGAGAGAGAGAGGAGAGAATTGTGTCTAAAAACCAGTGTTCTAAATAGCGCGCTATAGCGGCGCTATAGCGCCGGTATAGCGTTTTTGGACCCTAAACACTAAGCTATGGCATGAAAATACGCTAATTGCTCTACGGCCGCTATAGCGGTAATAGCGGTCCGCTATAGTGCATAGCGTGTAGCGCGCTATTTGCGCGCTATGCATATTGGGCTTTTTTAGACAATTTATATAGGCTTAAATAAAGATCCATAAAATTTATTTTGTATAGAAAAAAAAATAGAATGAATCATGATGCTTAAGATATTTTGTATAGAAAAAGATCGATAGTTTATGATATTATTATGGATATTTTGAACCATGGACTTTTGTACTAGTTCAATATGAATATTATAATTTCTTAATGAATTTGGTGTTATTTATTGTTCTATGAAACTTTAGATAATGTTAATATATAGTACAAATATATAATATAATTTTTGTAAAAAAAAAAAACGCTATTTGGAATAGCTTCCGCTATAGCTTTTTTTGTAGCCTTCCCGCTATGACGCTATAAACGCTATTTAAAACATTGCTAAAAACTGATGTTAAGTTTTTTACTTTGATTTAATTTACTGTTATGAATAAAAATTTCGGTAAAAATTAGCATATATGTTTGATTTCATTTCATGAAAAATTAAATTGAAGGCTAACAATTAGAACTAGAAAGTAGTAGATATAATTGACTGAATAAAGAGAAAATGATGACAGGTAAAGATATTGACAGAAGCGTTTTAGCTTCATTCTGTGCAAGAATAATAGAGATAAAACAGCCCTGCAAATGAGTCGTGCGCTGTATAAAGCAAAATCTGCTCAGTATATATTTACCCAGTTAAAGAGAGAAATACTCCACCAATTAATATTTTTTTTTTTATCGCACATCATGTCATGTTATGTTATGTCTACACTATATAAATGGTACATTAATTTATAAATAATTTTTTGATTTAAAATAATTATTTCTGAATTTAAAAAAATAATATGAATATAAATATAGATTATATGACATGATTAAAAATACTTGAAGGCTTAACTAATCCTCGTTGGAACTTGGGGAATTAGTATTTAAATGTTACTGTTAAAAACATAGAAATAATTTTTTTTACAATGCAATTAATATTTAAAAATTCAAAAAATATAATATTAATTTTATTGCCCTATTTTTTCTTATATAATAGTTAAGTTAGTCGTGTTTCAAAAATTGTAATCTAACTCCAACATCAACTAATTAATTTGGAAAAAATATTAGAAAATATTCGTAGTATTTTTTAGTTTAGATTTGGATTGTTCCATATGTTTTAGACTCTGTGCATTTTATCTCGGACTGGATTGGTCGAAATTTTGATCAGACAGTTCAGATTTAAACTCAAAATTTGAGTTACTTGGAGATTCAAACTCCCTAAACAAAGGTACACATTTTGACATGGTTATTTTTTAGAGGAGGGATCCACTTACAACAATTTTGAGTTACAACAACAATTTTCTACATTTTCAAATTCCAAATTGTCGATCCAAACCGTTCAACATAATCTCCTCAATAAAATGTGCTTCCAGATTAAATTTTACATTTTTTTGAATCTTTTTACTATTTATTAAGTATTTTACAAAAACTAGTTAAATTCAGACCATTGAATTTTGTACCCATTTTATTAAATAGTAAAAATTCAAAAGAATGAAATTTGATCTGGAAGCACATTTTATTGAGGAGATTATGTTGAACGGTTTGGATCGACGATTTGAAATTTGAAAATGTAAAAAATAGTTGTTGTAACTTTGTTGTAACTCAAAATTGTTGCAAGTGAATCCCTCTATTTTTTATTCATGCAAAGCAAATATCATGTACATGGCAGTTTTGAGCTCTATTACAGTGCTCTGCATGAATAAAAATCAGCTCTGTCAAAATGTGTATCCCTAAACACAGCCTTTCTTTTCAATGGCATTAATGAGTGCAATAACTAATCATCACATGCACTTAATGATACAAAAGATGTAGAAGTGCAACACAAGGTTGCAAGCCACAACGCACTCCATTGCACCTTTTCAAAACCCACCAATCGTTGTCTCCTCAACAAATCATAGCTACCTCCTTTTTCACAAATATAAATACAGAGTAACACACACAGGACCATATATCATCACAACTAGAATTTTGAATTGCTTTGTATTTACAATTAATGGTGTTGTTGTCTTCTAAGAGAAGTATCCCTTTGTATTTCATTATTTTGCTCTTATTCCTCTTTTCATGGGTTGAAACATCTCATGCTACTGATCACAATGAAACAGTATCAGTATCAGTATCAGTTGTTCAAACTGAGAATGAAGTCAACAAATTAGTTGGTGATAAGAAAAACAATATGTTAGATAGTGGTAGTCAAGGTGGTATAGGAGGTGGAGGTGGTGGTGGTGGACCCAATGGAGGTGGCGGTGGAGGAGGCGGAGGGGGAGGTTACGGTTGGGGATGGGGTTCAAACGGAGGTGGTGGAGGTGGAGGTGGTGGTGGCGGTGGTGGCGGTGGAAGCGGCAGTGGTGGTGCTACTGGTGGCAGTGGACGTGGCTTCAGCGGAAACATAGGCAGTCGTAGCAGACATGGCAAGGGAAGAGTTAATGCTAGCAGCGGCAAAGGTGGCCGTAGCTGCACCAATGGCCACACGAAAAGATGCCGCAATAAAAATCACAGAGGCAAGGGCTTTCATGGTATTGTCAAAACATGAGGGTCATTTTTAACTTTTTAAGTAGTAAATTGTAAAATCCAGGAAAGATATCAAGTGTAATTGTTGCTGGTATGGATGCCTTCAAATTGGTTAGAAATAACCAGTAGCAGTCTGGATAAATATAAAATTGATAAAATTGGCTATGTGAAGATATACCAAGTAGTGAAATTAAAACACTAAATATTAATCAATATTCAATACAATAAATATTAACTAATTGAGATAACTATAGACTATAGTACTAGTTAACAGAAAATCATAACATAAAACTGTGCCAACCAACAAAGCTATAATGTTAAAGATAGAGAGACTAAGTCACCAAACCTAAAAAACAGAAAGAAATATAACAGTTGAATCAATAAATAGAAAAACTGAGTTTCAGAACTTATCAGAAAATAATAAAATGTGTAGAAAGAAAGAAAGAAAGAAATCGCCGTACTATTGTTAGATGATTTATTTGTTACTATCAGAACGGGGCCCGCACAAATAGCTGCCCGTGAAGAGTTACCACTGCTGATGTATTATGTGCGTCTATGCAAGACGGTAGAGTTATCACCTATGATAACAAACAAATACAATCATATAATTAACACCTCATTTTCGATCGATAGAGCTTGCTTTAGGGGTTTACAGTGCAATTTGACGGCTTTTCAAAGGTGGAAAATGAAATTTCATTCAACAAAGTGAAATATTTGGTATTAAAATATAGAACCTTTTTGAAGGTGGAAAATGAAATTTCAAAGGTGGAAAATGAAATTTCATTCAACAAAGTGAAATATTTGGTATTAAAATATAGAACCTTTTTGAAGGGAGTTACGCCCCAAGGATTGTCAGGCTGCTCTGGTTCCCCTGATAATACTAGTCTTCCCGAAGGATCTGATTTCACTTGTACCTTCATTGCCATATAAATCAACTAATATTAGTTCTGTATATCTCAAAAACCTCAAAATTACATATTTCCCCTTGTAAAATTCATAATATCATATTTACCCTTTTAAATTTGTAAACTAGCAATTTACCCAATTTATTATTTTTATTATTTTTTCTATTAAAATTCATTTTAAATTTATACACTTCCATTTTACCCTTTATTAAAATTCAATTTACGTATTTCAGTCATTCCTCAGAATACATTACATATTTGCCCCCGAAATCAAAGCAAAGGCATTGAAAAAGAAAAAAAAGTGCTTTGAACAAAAAAAGGGACAGTAAATTTTACCTCTTCTCGCAAAAGCCCTGGAACTAAGGCATAGATTTCATAGCAGTCTTTCTACACAAGTGAGTTGAAAGACAAACAAGTATAATTAAATCATAGAGGAATAGAAACATTACTAGAATTTACAGCAAAAAAAGAGGAGGAAGTACTTACAGTTTTTTTGACATTAACTTTGACCCAATCAGCTGGCGGTCCCTCATCGACAATGCTTATATCCAATCTGTTAATCACCATTTTATTACATCAAATCAACAAATCAATTAAACTTTAAAACAAATAAAAGTAACAGTATGGGACTCAACTGGTACGAAGGGGTCAAGGTTGGTGCAGGAGAAATAATAAGAACTACAGACTTTTTATTACTGAGAGGGATGATAAAAAGGTAAATTCAGCTTATAAGTTTTGTACACTTTTCTATAGAGAGAGAGAGAGACTGAACTGGGGTTTCTCAACTTTGATAAGAGCCAGCCTGTGATCATTTTGATCAGGAGTGCAAGGTTTCTTCCTTTTCAAAGAACCTAAGCAACAATTAACAGTATAAATTTAAATGAGTAAAATCTGAGCAGACATATTGCATGCAAATTTGTAGCGAAGTACCACTGTTTTTAAGATATTTGTCCTTCTTTGAAAGATATGGTGCACTCCTGTCCTGAAAAAAAAAAAAAAACTGTTAAACTTTTCAGATGGTTGGGACATCGAGTATGCAAATAAAATCAATGTTACACTGTATTTGCAAATTCATATTGAACATTTGTGAAATATGTGCATCTAACACAAGAAACTTTGGCTAATTTGTAATGCCATAAGATAATTAAAACCAGTGTTCAGCCAAAAGTACAAATTTTTCTGCTAAATTTTTAGTAATGTAAAGTTTTCAGATCAACAGATCCAATTGAGGAGAACAATATATGAATATATGAATCTAGTTGGCCTTGACTGTGGCTCTATCCTGACACACCCTCAACATAAATCCAAAATATGTAAGTGTTCATTAAATTTTGTAAATTTTATATGCATTATTACCTTTCAGTCCCCCTTATAAAATGAAATTACACTGCATTTGATTTTTCCATCCCCCAATCTCAATTTTCTAGTTCTGTCCCTACCTATTGTACAATATAATACAACAAACTATATTGGTATCTTATAAATAAGTGCCATATTCAAAAACCCAAAGAGGGACCTGTTCTAACTGCACTCAAACTATAAAAGCCATATGGATTTTGATTTTGGGTTTGAATGAAATTGTTGAGTTAAAATGACAAGGTGACAAATATAAAAGATGTTGGGTTTCTTTGGAAAATTAAGAAAAATAAAAGATATATGTGATAACAGACCTTAATTATAGCATCAGCGATCTCACCATTACCGAGTACTCTCTGAGAGTGCCATCCTTCCATTGCACGATTAGCAGCATCACGCCTTGCTCTACCAGATGCAGATCCGCCTTCATTTCCAACCTATATTAATTCAAAATTAAGAGAAATCATAAGAGAAATATATGTAATTCTTGCAATGTGGGTTCAAAAGCACTGTTATTTGGACAAATTTAGCAAAGTTAAACTAAAAAGCCAACTAAAACTACATTTTTCTACTAAAAATACATGTTATTAGTTCCAAATTTTCTTAAAAGATAAATGCATTTTAAATACGTCTACATTACGAAATTAATGAAATGCTACTGGTAGGAACCTTTTTTCTCAACTTGTTCAACAAAGTAGGGCATTTTGCAAGTTTCTCATATATGACCAACAAAACACCTTAGAGAGAGAGAGAGAGAGAGACCGGAGGTACTGGAAGTTCTGGCATAGCAGCATGTAGCTGTCCAGTCCTTATTTTGTGTTTCTCGTACTCCAGCAGTGCCTACAACAAAATAAAAAATAAAATAGAGCAAAAACTCTTGCCTTCCTTTAAATCTTGGTGGTGTATCAGTTACTACCAGTACCATTTCAGTCTGTTGAATGACAAGCATAAGCTTCAATTCCCAAGTGGGCCCTTTCGGCAAAACATTGGAATAGAGGAAAAGTGAGGAAAAATGGAATTTGGAATAGGCTTCAATTCCTCACTATTCTGGTCGTGTTCAGTTAAAGATGAAAGGATGGAAGAGTGGAAAGAGTATTGGTAAATGAGTCAATTCCATCTATTGGAAAAGGCCAATTCCTCTATTACACCAATGGAATCGAGAATTGGCTCATAGAGGAATAGAAGAGGGCCTAGTTGCAAAAGGCAAGGGTCTAATTCCAAAAATTCATTGTCAATTCCACTTTTCTCTTTTCCACAATTCCACTCAATTCTTTTCCCGTTCTTCTGGAATAGTGCATCTATTCCAATCTATTCCTCTATTCCTCTCTAGCCGAACAGGCTCCCGAAAAGTCCCGAAAAGTTTAAAGCAAGTAATCAGAGAAAACATTTAAATACCTTCTCATAAAATTGCCGAAAAGTCCAAGAAACAGTTGTGCATGTCCTAAAATTGCAATAGAAAAGAAAAGAAAACAATATGAATAAAAACCAGACTGTATGAGTTCGGCATTTGAATACTTGAATGCTTTTACAGAAGTAAAGAGAGGATTTTCTTGTTCAAAAAGAAAAGAAAATGAGTAATTTACTTTGGGGGATTAAAGGATTCTCCAACTTGACGCCAAAGCTTTTGAGATGTAACCTAAAGAAATATTTACACATTATACATTATAAATTACATAAAGATTTATTCTTTAGACAACTTTGTAAAAGGAAAAGTAAAGTGTACCTTTTCATAACAACCCAATCTAGTTGTTTGTCTCCACAACCTGAAAAAAAGAGATGCTGCTTAATTTACAAAATAAAAAAACTGTTATTTTTTGCTAACTTTTTGTGTGGTTGTGAGCACCTTTTTAGTGTTTTATGTTTATTTTTGTGAAGTAATTTCTTGGTAGTTCTTTAATTTCATGAAACACCATAGAATTTCAGATTAGTACAAAAATTTGAAATGAAAAACTCACTTGAGCAAATTCAGACCTTCGCCATAGAATTTTGGTGGCTTAAATTCAAAGTTGTTCTCTTTATGAAAAACCTCCAATTCCTTCATAAAAGCACTTTGTTCTTCTTCCGAACCCGAATCATCTCCATCAGACCAATAATCAAAATTAAAATGACTGAGTTGCCCTTCCTCTAACTCCATCTCCATTGGGTTGTCTCTGTTTTCACCTTTAATTTCATTTTCCAATTGGGGTTTCTCTGCTTCTTCTTCTCCATTTTCATCACCATTTTCTAAGGGGGTTCTCTGAATAATTACTTCCTCTCCAGATTTCACTGGATTATTCTCCTCCTCCTTCATAAAAGCTTCTTCATTTTTGTTCTTTTCAAGCTCGATTTGAGCATCTTCTTCCTCGGATTTTGCTTCAATTTCAGAGAAATCAGAGGCCTTTCTTTGATTGTCAAGATGCATCTCTTCTCCTTCGGATTGGGTTTCTCCCATTGTAAAAATGGAAAGGAAATTAGACTAAAACCTTAAACCCTAGTTCAGGGGAGAAGAAGGGAAGAGAAGAGAAGAGAAGAAGAGCGAGTCTAGAGAATAGAGTCAGAGAGATCGAAAAGAGAATTGAAAGGGAATTGTCGTGAATTCACTCACATGAGGTAACATAAATTTTGAGTTTAGATCCAGACCGTCAGATCTGTTACGGCACAAATATTGATGGTCCAGATCTAAACTCAAAATATTCAGATACCTCAGAGAAATTAGGATCCAGTGCAATACCTGACAATGAAGAATGAGATCTGAGTCGTTAGTTTTAATCTTGCACAAATCATAAAGCATACCCTTCCAATCCGTACAGAAGTGGTATTCTATGCGGTGAGGTACCTTAGGATACTCATTCGGGTTTAGGGTTTACAACTGGCGCTGAATGGGTTTTGTGGGCCCGTATATAATCTGTCATTATTGATTAGCTATTGATGTATCATGTATGTTAGCCAATTATTCGGGTATAGATTTTAAGCGAGAAGTTTTGGCTTCATGCAGCGCAAGAACCATATGCAACTCTTTGTTGATTCTATAGTCTGAGCGCTGCATGAAGCCAAAACTACTTTGTTAAAATCTTTACCCAATTATTCAATCTATTAGTCAAATCAAAATTAAATGAATGATCTGACGGTCCAATATTTCAAGAAAATAAAATAATAAATGACAATTATACAAATATCACATGAATCTGATTTGAAACGCTAATTAGGTTTTGTGAGTACAAATTGGGCGGCAACATATTTTCTGTTTTTAGAATTCACAAGTACATGAAATATACATAGCTTAAGTTTTCTTACTTTATTGATTAAAATAGAAATGATATATCTTATTATTTTTATAATAATGTTATATAAAAAAGAGCAGGGATCCACTTATAACATTTGTAAGTTAATAACAATTTGGTTTTGCTATTTTAAAAGTCCAAACAGTCGATCTAAACAGTCCAACATGATATCTATATTAAAATGTGCTTGGAGATCAATTTACATTTTTTTTTTGAATTTTTTTACTATTTATTAAGTATTTTACAAAACTGCTATTCTTCAGTGGTCCAGAATTGTCTAGAAACAACAGTTTTGTAAAATACTTAATAAATAGTAAAAAAATTTAAAAAAATGTAAAATTTGATCTCGAAACATATTTTAATATAAATATCATGTTGAACGGTTTGGATTGACTGTTTAGACTTTTAAATTCACAATATTGAATTATTGTAAGATGTTGTAACTTACAAATGTTGTAAGTGAATCCCTCCTCCTAAAAAAATCATATACCCTAATTTCATATAATTATAGATAAAAATTTCTTTATAATGAAACACAATGAGAAAACACTTGTTTTGATTCGGAAAATTTTATAAATAAAAGGCTAAATCGATTTTTTTACCATAGCATAAAAAAAAAATGAAGTAGGCTTGCAACCAGTGGAAAGGGAAGGGGTCCTCAATTGTACAGATACGGATCGGATATTGGATATCCGTAGATATATATATAAATATTTTTATAATATATATTAAATTATATGGTATACATCTACTATTCAGATACGAATAATTAAATTTCAAAACCATATTTGTATTTATATCTGTACCGATATTCGAATATCGAATATTCGTCTAATCATCGGATACAGATTCAGATACGGTCGGATATTATCTGACCCGTTTGCATCTCTAATTTTGAAGTTTTTATCTATAACATTTGGCCCTAAACTCAAGTCTTATCCTCATTTTAGCAAGAATTCTTAATATATGGGCCGTTAAATAATCTAGTGGACCCAGACCAATCCAGCGGCCCAATTTGCAGATTTTGTGAGAGAATTATGTAAATGGACCGCTAGATAATTTAACGGGTTTGGATCCGTTGTATTATTTACAAAAAATGAATGTAGGTGTTTATTGTTTTGAATTGAGTTTGAACATAATATATATAAAAATTTCGGAAGAAAAATTATACAAATCTCTCTGTAATTAAGGAATTAGTCAGACAGCTATATAGTAAAGCATATTAGGAAGTACCAACAGCTATGACAGCCACAAGAGCCTATTTATAGGCACTGTAATCTCATGTACAAATCAGAAATATAATATACAATCTTCACAAATTATCTCATCAATATAAGTATATCTTTTTTTTTCCTTTCCAAAATGGTGCATAGGCATTAATTAGTGTATCTTTCAGTTGCTTTCTTTATTTAAACAAACCATCCATCAAAGAAAATACAACACTAAGCATTACCCCATTTCTCTCTAATCATCCAATTTCAACAAAAGTTGCTTCCTCATACAAGCCATGACAATCAATTGCAACAATGCCAACAAAAAATGTCGTGTGTTCTTGATCCCTCATTTGGCGAGAGGTCACCTCATTCCGATGACAGACTTCGCAAAACTCCTTGCAGCGGCCCATCCCGACGTAGAACCCACCATGGTCGTAACTCCGGGTAACGTTTCAATCATCGAGTCATCACTCGGCCAATCACCGAGCTTTAATGGAGTGCAAATTCTCACCTATCCCTTCCCATTTGAGAGCACACAGACCTGTGTTGAGACTATGGGAGTCGGTTCAAAGGAGGAGAGAACGATGCTGATCAATCAACCAACACTGTTGATTCGACCAGCTCAGGAAAAGCTTCTCAGTAAATACAAGCCTGATATTGTGGTGTCAGATGCTATGTTTTACTGGGCCCCTAGTGTTGCTGCTCAATTTGGAATCCCTTGCATTCTTTTCGTTAGTGGTGGCACCTTCCCTCTTGTTGTTTTTAAGCGTATTTATGATATGCAACCTAGTATGAGCGTCGATGCTGATCATGTCACAGTGTCAGATCTCCCAGGCCCAAAACTAGTGATGCCGGTACCTGAGTTACCAAATTACCGCATTGGGCATAATGAGGTGAGTGACAAAATTTTGGATAGCCTGTTTGGATCTTGGCCCGATGTTTACGGTATTGTGTTCAATACATTTCGTGCACTTGAAAACGAGTACTGCAAGGAGTATGAAAGGGTTCAAAGGAAAAGAGCCTATTTTATACGTCCAGTCTCCTTATGCCACGCTAGCAATGTAGATGGAGTTATCCATCGTGGAGGAAAGGGAGATGTCGGTTGCTTGAAGTGGCTTGACGGAAAGGAGGATGGATCGGTTGTTTTTATAAGCTTTGGTAGCGAGTGCTACTTCAAATCTGAACAACTTCATGAATTAGCTATTGGTTTAGAAGTTAGAACATTCTAGAAGAAACTTTCTTTGGGTTGTTAGAGGAGATAACATGGAGGAATGGATGCCTGATGGATGGGAGGATAGGATAGCTGGAAGGGGGTTGGTGGTGAAGGGATGGGCCCCTCAGGTGTCGATCCTTTCGCATCCGGCAATCGGAGCCTTCATGACTCATTGTGGATGGAATTCAGTTCTAGAAGGTCTCTCTGCGGGCGTGCCAATGCTAACTTGGCCCTTTGCATCTGAGGAATTTATCAATGAAAAACTATTGGTGGAAGTGATAGGTTGTGCTGCTAAGGTGTGGGGCGGAGGAAAGAGGAGCACTAGAGAGGAAGAGCATGAACTCGTCCCGGGAAGTGCAATAGCTCATGCTTTGTCTAAATTCATGGAGCCTGGAGGTGAATATGTGGCAATGCGTTCTAAAGCAAAGAATGTTGCGGTCTCGGCATTGGCTGCCATGCAAGAGGGTGGGAGTTCTCATGGTGACATCAAGAATTTGGTTAATGATCTGTTTGGATTAATTGGAAGAAAGTGATGAAGACTAGCTAATTAATAATTAGATCAATTTTCATTGTAAAATTAAGAAATCTGTGTGATATTTAGATGTTTTTTAGTAGTAGGGTGCAATTTTCATTATTCAAATTATCACTGATGGGTCACTGTACCGACGGGCTCTCTGAGAACTATTGTATCTAGATTCACTATACCCGTTTCCAAATGCAGATCTCCACTCGTCTCCCTCTGCCTTGCTTTCAGCTGCACTACTCTCTGATTAAGAAAAATGGCATGTGAGCAGTTCAGATTTTGCATTGTGAAAAAAATCTGAACTTTTTGAGGTGAAGTGCTGAAAATCACAATTTTAGTACTTTACAACCTCATACAGTATCACTGTACCAGAATGTGATATATGTGGAAGTATACTGTCAAAGAAATATATGAACGCTTCTATCCTGGCTGTGCTTGTTGAACTGTGTATCATCACAAAATTTAAAAATATAAACCAAAGAAAAAAGGTAAATAGTAGTCACTAAAAGGAGTCCTTTCACATGTATTCTACTTCTTAAATTATAAATAACATGTAGAAAAATAAAGCCTCCTCTCACCGACATTTATACAATATTAAAGATTGTTATCCAAGTTTTTTGCATATATTTTTTTCCCTTTACCTTTGATATTTTGGATATGTTATGAATAGCCACATTTTGTTTGTTTTCCATGAGAGTGTACTCCTTATGAACCACTACTATATCAATTAAGACACGGTGCACCTGATGTCATACATACATTATAACAAACAATAAGTTAATATGAATTAAATATGCCAAACATTAGTCGAATAATTTTCTTAATATATGAAACAGAAAGAAGAAATACATGCTCTGTACCTCTCTCACCATGGTAAATGGTCTTGAAATTCCGCTTTCCCTAAACTACTTGAGGGCATAAATATAAAGGATGAGTTATAGACGGAGATGCACACAAAACCTTACCTCATCCACACACACAAAGGCGAGATGGTTCCTTGGCCATTTCAAGTTCTTGTTTAATTAAATACCTCAAACCTTTCTCAGAGATATAAGATAAGGTTGGCACCCATCTGCCTCCAACACAATCTAAAAGGTTCATAAGAAGAATCACAAGGCACATTGTAGGGTTTGAACCCGTTGAACCTCATGTCCTCTTCCATAAGTTGTTTCGCCTCCTTTATATCTCCAGTTTTTCAAAAACCATTCATCAATGTATTAAATGTGATCAAATCTTGCTTTATGTTTCTTCTCATCAATATCCCTTGTTTCCAATGCCCATCAATCAATGCAGTCAAAGTCACCGTACTAGGAACCTACCCTCTAAGGATTATTTCAAGAAGCCTAAAATTTGGGCTGAGCTAGAGAGAAAGTTGTAAGCCTCAAGAGGCCTAAAATTTGGGCAATTAAGTGGGCCTGAATTGGGCCGAAATAATTTATAATTTTGGGTTTGTCCTCGGGATAAAAGAAAAATCATTCAGCCCAGCTGCCGGCATCACATCTACCTAAGCACAAGTCATATGCAAAAGAAGATTTAATATGTACCATATATATATACCCCGTTACTCTCACTAGGAAAATATATATAGTTTTTCAAATAACAGCTTCATAGTTAAAGAGTTGGAAGATTAATTTAAGACAAGTACATGTGTGACTCTGAGTAAAAGACAGCTCTGTCTTAGTCGGAACGATTTGAAGTCAAAAGTGTACAACTACAAAGTGAAGATCTAACACTAAGCTATAAGTAAATATTTAATTTTTTATAAGGTTGAACTAGATAAAAAAAAATATTAAATTATATTTCAATATATGTAATTTTTTTTAAGGTCAGTATAACTGAAATTTCATTGATTAATAAAAAAATATTTACAAAAGATAAAAAGTAAATATTTACAAGTACTGTAAAATAGAAGTCCTGCTCGACTACAAGTTCCTATGCCAATTTGAAAACTCTAGTGTGGTGTGGTTGACTAGATCTAGCACGTACCGTTCTTGTTTTTTTCCCGTGAAAAGCCTCCTGTTTCGCTCACGCCATAGCGCCCAACACCCCGATGCCATAGGGTGTCCCACCGATCTCTATGCTGCCATGCAATGTCCCTCCTCAAGGTCCACCATAATTCTAACAGTGCGGCATTGTGTTAGAAATCAGGACGGTAGCCGTGCCTGGAGTAACATGCTCCGGAACACTTTCGCAAAGGGGCATGAGTATAGAAGGTGAGCAGTTGTCTCTACCCCTGTGTCATGACATAAGTGACAACCGGTTCAATATACATAATTACAAACAACAACAACAAAGTCTTTAGTGTTAGGGTAGGTTAGACATGAAACCCAATCGGAGTGAGGGTTTCATTTTCATAAAAAAATTGTATTTTACGTTGGCTCGTCAAGCCTATCACAACCCTCATTTTTCCTCACTTGAGACCATAGAAGGAAAATCAGAATCGGAATTGGGATCGGCACCGTCCGATCCCGACCCGATTGGAAAAATTGGTCGGAATCGGCCGAATCGGATCGGAAAATCGAACTTTTTTGCCAGAAGTTTGTTTTACACTAAAAAAATAGAAAAAAAATTGATAAAAAATATAGAAAAATTATTACAATCAAATAATCCACTAATACAATATAATACAAGCATTACAACTAAAAACACACTCTTTTACTCCCAGAAATTCTCATGGACTAACGGACTGGTACAAATTGAAATTCTCATATATATAAATAAGTTGTGTTTTTTAACAACAAATGTTGTATGGTGTGGTGGTAGTTGACTTTGGTTGCTTAGCTAGAGGGCATGGGTTCGATTCACGCAGAGAGCTCAAAAAAGTTTTGGAGTTTGTTTAATTCGTGTTTCGGCCGTTTCGGTAGAATCGGTCTATTTCGGTCTGGATCTACACTAACCGCGTAATTTGACTGGATCTACACTAACCGGTAGAATCGGTCTATTACGGCTGAAATTTGACTGGATCTACACTAACCGCGTAACTCGGGCTGAAATCGGGTCGGTACCATCCGATCCTGCTCCAGAACTGCCGATTTTCCTTCTATGCTTGAGACAGATTATGTAGAAACTACCTAGGGAGAGTTATTTCAATATACATAATTAAATTCTTAAAATCAAAGAGGTGATTAGCAATCCTATGAATAAATGCAGATTTACCCCTAATCTATGTAGAGAGAAGTTTGATGATGGGCTTTTGAGTGCCTTAATTTGTATAATTGACTTGGGGATTAACACACGATCTTGAAAGCCTCTTTCAATATATATTTTTTTATATAGGCCTCTGCAATTTTTCCACCCTTGGTGGCAGATGCTGCAGCAAGTTTGAGAAGAAAGAGCCATTATGGAAACAATCAATGTTCGATCCGGCCTGATCGGCACACTTTAGGCTATTAATTGCAAGGGTCAGAGATGAGAACATGGTGTCACATGAAGCGCGCGAGATATTTTAGTTTCGTTGACCCTAAAAATAAGGTGTTACTCTATGTCAAAAGTCAACAAGTTAACAACTTTAATTCACACTCACTGTATATATAGGAAAAATTGAATAAACTAAAGTATATATATTTAATTTTAATAATATATTCCACTCGTATGCTCAATTATTTGAAAATATAATTTAAATATATTAAAAATTAAAATTGTATAAGTATCCAAAATTTGAATCAATTTAAAATTTAATTGCTCATTTATTATAAAATCATTTATAATTCACTGTTAAAATCTTTCAAATCGACACAAATATAATGCACACCATGTCTAAACAACTGAGACACATTTATAATTTAGATAGTCATTTCTAAGATTATCAACAATTCACAAAACAGTTCTTATTTTCATAATAGTGAGTTCTAGGCCATCGACCATTTTATCATATACTGCAATTCTGTGTTTATATTGTTGCTTTCTGAAACTTATAGATTTATCTTTAAGTGAGCTTGATGTATCCTTAAGGTTATAGCCCATAACTCACCATTAATTAGGACGTATTACACATATTATCTTATTAATTTATAAGCTTAACAAGATATTGCATTTTTCTTGTGCCTGTTGTTGACAACTCGTGAGTAGAGGTGCTACTTTTACCCGATTATCATGTCCCGATCCGGAACCAATTTGGATCCAATTAATTTGGATAGGATATGATTTAAAAAAATGTAACCGGTTAAATTATGGGTACGGTTACCAAATTAATACTTCAATATCTGATCTAGATCCGAACCGGAACGGATATTGTAATGGATAGGAAATGAGATTGATTTAATTATCCGACCCATAACCAAACCTGACCTAATACCCATATAAATACCTGATACAATGCTAATACAATTTTTTATAATTAATTAATATAAAAATATAGATTAATAACTATGGAAAGACAACCATCTTTACCATTTTTTAAGAAACTAATCATAATACTATATCATACATTAATAATTAATTCCTCCATTTGTTACAACGATTGATAAAATAATAATTGGGATAATTTACTTGTAATCGATAGGATAGTATTTTTTTTTAATATAGATAGATTACAAATTAATTTAGGGTTGTTATTTTTATTTTGTTATGTAGCATTTGTATTACTATGAACAAGAACAATAGTATAATTTTTAGTTTGAGTAGCTTTTAATTTATATTATAAAAATATATTATGTGAGATGTTTAAAAAAATATAATTATATTTAAGAGTAAAGGGTTTCTCAAATACTTGTGAGTTGTGACATGTACCCTCTCCGGATCCAGACCGAATCCAATAATTCACAAATAAGTTATGGGTACCTACTACGTGGAACCGACATACTGGACCCAAATATCTACTATTAGATGCGGTATTCGGATTCGTACCTGGATCCGATCCGGTTTGAAACTAATAAGTATATGGATTGAAATTCGGACCCGAACACTTTTAAGATAATTTATCTTCTTATTTCTTATTCCCTTTTTTAATTGGTCATATTTTCGAAAACCTCTCTTATAAATCTAGTCATCTGTATGCTATGCGGCACAGGATGAGAACTCCGTTTTTGTGAAAGAAACCAACAGCATTCATTTTATTATGTTTAATCTAGTTTACACTTCATAGTGCACTGCCCATTGCTCAATGACAGATC
Source organism: Carex parvula (assembly GCA_025461045.1). NCBI lineage: Eukaryota > Viridiplantae > Streptophyta > Magnoliopsida > Poales > Cyperaceae > Carex > Carex parvula. The sequence continues at coordinate 1,256,874 of JAJGRW010000111.1, read as the reverse complement.
TCGAGGTTCTTTATTTTATTTAATTAATTAACATTTTTGCGCACTGCATGCCAAGTTGCCAACTGCTCATAATTTGTATTTAAATCATTGGTCGAACTCAGTACCAGATCTCGAAATCTCACTTCATTTGTTTAAATCAGTTGACTTACAGCTGCTAATGCATGTGTACTAATTAAACAAGAAATGAAATGATGTCTAAGTACGTAATACAATTATTGGATTGGGAAATAATCTTCCACTTCATTTCACAAAGCGATCGATCGCAACAATAATTGACTTTGTCAACATCTAAGTTCCATAAATGCATTACGTCTATTTGAAAAAAAAAAAAATATACTTTAATATCTGATTTGGATCCGAACCGGAATAATGGATAGGAAATGAGATTGATTTAATTATCGGACCCATAACCGAATCTGACCCGATACCCATATAAATACCCGATACAATGATAATATAATTTTTTATAATTAATTAATATAAAAACATAGATTAATAACTATGAAATGACAACCATCTTTACCATTTTTTAAGAAGCAAATCATAATACTATATGATACATTAATTAATTCGTCCATTTGTTACAGCGATTGATAAAATAATAATTGGGATAATTTACTTGTAAATTTTTAATCGATAGGTTAGTATTTTTTTTCAATCTAGATAGATTACAAATTAATTTAGGGTTGTTTTTTTTATTTTGTTATGTCGCATTTGTATTACTATGAACAAGAACAATAGTATAATTTTTATTTTGAGTAGCTTTTAATTTATATTATAAAAATATATTATGCGAGATGTTTACAAAATTATAATTATATTTAAGAGTTTAGGGTTTCTCAAATACTTGTGAGTTCTGACATGTACCCACTCCGGATTCAGAACGGACCCATTCCGGATCCGGACTGAACCCGATAATTCACAAATAAGTTATGAGTATCTACTACCTCTAACCAACATACTGGACCCAAATATCTACTATTAGATGCGGTATTCGGATTCGTACCCGGATCCGATCCTGTTTGAAACTAATAAGTATATGGATTGAAATTCGGACCCGAACACTTTAATTTTTTATTTTGTTATGTCGCATTTGTATTACTATGCACAAGAACAATAGTATAATTTTTATTTTGAGTAGCTTTTAATTTATATTATAAAAATGTATTATGCGAGATGTTTAAAAAATTATAATTATATTTAAGAGTTTAGGGTTTCTCAAATACTTGTGAGTTCTGACATGTACCCACTTCGGATTCAGAACGGACCCATTCCGGATCCGGACCGATCCCGATAATTCACAAATAAGTTATGGGTATCTACTACCTATAACCAATATGCTGGACCCAAATATCTACTATTAGATGCGGTATTCGGATTCGTAGCCGGATCCGATCCTGTTTGAAACTAATAAGTATATGGATTGAAATTCGGACCCGAACACTTTTAAGGTACGGGTTCAAATATAACAGTATACGGATCCTACCCGACCCAATGGAACCTCAACTCATGAGTGTGTTTCTCCAGGTTGCTCAGATAATCATGCTTTTTTACAAGCTTCTCATTTATTCATGCTTCATAATCTTCACATTCATGTTATAAATTAACTTGATATGCAAATATTAGATTCATATGTTGTTGTTAGAATCGGCATACCTTGTGTAGTGTGCAATTCCAAAACTTGTAATATTTCTAGAGCACAGGTTATATTCTAAATAATTTATCTTCTTATTTCTTATTCCCTTTTTTAATTGGTCATATTTTCGAAAACCTCTCTTATAAATCTTGTCATCTGTATGCTATGTGGCACAGATGAGAACTCCGTTTTTGTGAAAGAAACCAAGCATTGATTTTATTATGTTTAATTATAGTTTAGACTTCATGGCGCACTGCCCACTGCTCAATGACAGATCTCGAGTGCATGCTAAGTTGCCAACTGCTCATTTGTATTTAAATCTTTGGTCAAACTCAGTATCAGATCTCGAAGTCTCACTTCATTTGTTTAAATCAGTTGACTCACACAAGTTCAGATCGCATATCTACATCCAGCTGCTCATGTGTACTAATTAAACAATAAATGAAATGACGTCTAAGTACGTAATAGAATTATTGGATTGGGAAATAATCTTCCACTTCTTACGAAATAAATTTACGTACCTCATCATAAGTTACCTTTGTTTTTGAAAAAGGTTCATTTCACAAAGCGATCCATCGCAACAATCATTGACTTTGTCACATCTAAGTTCCATAAATGCACTACGTCTATTTGAAAAAAAAAATAATATACATGTCATGCATGATGCTTTCAGATGGTATGTGGCTTTCTCACCTCTTATTGGGTTAATTATGACCATTTTTATCATGTACAAGCGTTTCAACTAGAGATATATTTTGTAGAAGAACCTTGAAGAAAGATTTTTTTTGGTACGGTATTTTCTTTGAGTACATATAAAACTAATGAATACTAAAGCAGCATTTATTATCTGGTTTTGAAATATAAATTAGCTATTTTCTTTGATTTTGTAAATTTAGTAAGAAGGTTAATAGGAACAATTAACTTACAGATAATTTCTTCTGTTTTTACTATTTTGTCCTTTTATCAGATTATTTGTTTAATTTCTGATGTAAATAATTAATTAATAATTATTACGGCGGAGAACATCATAACAAAATATAAAACAAAAGTATCATAACAAGACTCAAAAAATAAAGTAAGAAAATAGTGAGATCTTGTCATTTAGAAAAGCCTAGAGATACTCCGCCAATCAAATTTATGATTTTTGTCAATTAAAAACCAAAATAGTTGTATCGGCAAAACATACCTCAATGTGTATATATGAGCCATAAGTTCATTCAAAAATTTATTAAAAACTAAATATTTGTCACTACCCTGCCGCCGGGCCGGGAGTCACGACAAGTGGGGCACCCATGCATCCATTATTTGTCCCCTCAACCTACGTCGCAAACAAAAATAGAGAGAAAACAATACGGAGTCAGTTATAAAACTCAGTAACCGGTTATTTAACTATGCGCTTCTCTTAGTATAGCTTAATTAAACAACCATTTCAAACATACTGAATTAATTCAATCAAATTATACCTGCATGTTTAATAGTTATAACACCTGGGTCTAGTTTATTAGTAAAACAAGTTACACAGTATTGACACATTTGAAATATCTGCCACAGACAATTCTCACATTTTCAGAACACACAATCTCATCATTTTACAATAAAATTCGAACCTCAGACCCATTATCCCATTAAATATGCTCTCATAATCCAATATACTATTCAAATATTTAATTTGACCACACAAATCGAAAGACAAATTATAGAGAAGTCCGGTTACCTAATAGCAATCAATTCAGAAATCTAATTCAAATTGCAATGACTGTTCAGAAGCGACATAATCGGAATTCCAATCAGACAAAATATCAAATATTAATTTTTTTTTCTCATCCGATAAAGTAAAAATCAATGACCCAATATATAAGGGATCTTTTAACGGTGGTAAAAAGCTTTCCTGCAGGGAGCCACGTAGAAATAGTGCCACGTTAGTGTTTTTTATTTAAAATTTGGTATTTTATTTATAAAGATAAGATTCATCTTTTTTACATTTCAACCTTTATTGTTTTCATATTTATAAATAAGTCCAAATAAATTAAAAAATAATAATAATAAAATTTTCGGGTGTTACAATATCTACAATATCATGCACAACAAATTAATAAAAATCAAAGGCAAGAGATGAATGTCAATATGTGTCACCCAATTCTATAATTTTGAGATTCACGCTATGTATTATTACTCTTCAGTTAGTATTATTTTTTGTGTGGAAGATGCAGATTCAAAATCAAACTCTACCCAAGTATAAGCTAAAACGAAAAACATGACTTAAAGTCCTTTCTTTCACTCAAAGAAAAAGTTCATACAATTTATTGCGAAATGGAAAAGGAAAAATACCATCATATTTCTATTATTAATGGCATGTATCTCATAAGAACCATGAAACTGTTGGAAAAGTAAACAGAGGAAGAAGGATTGCCACAAATAATTTAACTTCACCTTCTTGATTAATTCGATTACAACATGCTGAATTTATAGCACTACAAAAAACTAAATATGGAAACCTACCACAACTCATGACTCAACTAAATTTAGAAACCACTAACCCCACTACTCGCACTAATTCTGTCTAGAGTAAATAAGGAAACCACTAACTCCACTACATGCCTAAAAATACATCACAAAACACGTTGCATCCAGATCTCTAAATCTAGAATATTCGGACTCTAATTTGTCTCAATATTCAACACTCCCACTTGATACAAAATTGCCAACTCCAATTGCTGATCGAAATTGTTCAAATTTTCTTCGTGCCAATGCCTTTGTAAGCACGTCTGCTACCTGCTTGTCTGAATTGACATATCTGATCTCAACATCACCATTTTTCACAAGGTCACGAATGAAATGGACACGTATGTCAATATGTTTGGTCCTTCCATGAAATGCTGGATTTTGCGCCATTGCTATTGCTGATTGGTTGTCACAGAATATCACTGTAGGCTGCTGCTGTTCCTGCTCACAATCAGCAAGTATACGTCTCAACCAAACTGCTTGACATGCCGCTGAACTGACTGCTGAATATTCTGCCTCAGAGGTTGACAATGCCACGGTTGCTTGCTTCTTTGAACTCCATGAAACTGCACTGGTGCCGAGAGTAAACAAGTGCCCTGATGTGCTCTTTCGATCTTCTGCACATCCTGCCCAATCACTGTCACTGTAGCCGATCAGGTTGGAGTTTTTCGAGCTCCCATACCATACACCATAGTCTGATGTACCTGCAATATAATTCAAAATTCTTTTGGCAGTGCCAAAGTGATGCTTTGTTGGGTTTTGCATGTGCCTTGAGACCACTCCAACTTCAGGAAGCTTCACCAATTGCCAAGTTTTGTTCTTCTCGATTGCATGTATTTCTTCTTGCATTGCCTTGCACCATTCCTCCTTTTCTGCGGCCTCTTCATAGGTTGTGGGATCTACAACGAGAAGTACATGGGTTGTTTCATACAGCTCTTGTATGGTTTTGAACTTTCTTGATTGCATCTCAGGAATTGAATCTTCAACCGGACTGCTAGAGCTGCTGCTAGGTGGTTGTTCGTGTGGTTGATCTTGTGCCGCTATCTCTTCATTTTCTTCTATTGATTCTTCAACCTGGGTTCGTTGTACAACACTCTCCCACTGCCAACTTGCTTCTTCATCGAATAATACATTTCTACTCACAACAATTTTACCATTTTCTGGATTGTATAGCCGATACCCTTTGGATTGTGTACAATACCCAATGAAAATACATTTTTCAGATTTTTCATCAAGTTTGGTTCTCTTTTGTGGATTGACAAATGCATAGGCTATACATCCAAATACTCTAAGATGACTTACCCCTGGTTTCCTCTCAAACCATGCCTCAAATGGAGTTTTATTCATAACGGCTTTTGTGGGTGAAACATTCAAAATATACACAGCAGTTGCCACTGCTTCAGCCCAGAATTTATTTGGTAACTTCTTGCATTTTAACATACTTCTTCCCATCTCTACCACAGTTCTATTCTTTCTCTCAGCAACCCCGTTTTGCTCGGGTGTGTATGGAGTGGTTAACTCACGATGTATCCCTTCACTTTCACAGAAATTTATGAACTCTTTTGATAGAAACTCACCACCCCGATCAGTTCTTAACACCTTTAGCCTTCTCTCTGATTGTTTCTCTACAAATGCTTTAAACACCTTGAAACTATTGAATGCATCTCCTTTGCTATGTAGGAAATACACCCGACTCATTCTACTATAATCATCTGTGAAAAGAAGGAAATATTTGCTGCCTCCAAGAGATTCGGTTTGCATTGGACCACACAAATCCGCATGAACCAACTCAAGCACTTGAGTTGCTCTCTTGGCTTGGCCTTTTGGGATTGGAAACTTGGCTTGTTTACCAAATATACACCCTTCACAAACACCTATTTGGTTGATTTCGGGTAGGCCATAAACCATTTGCTTTTGGTTCAACAATCTCAAACCATTTGAATTCAAATGACCATATCTATGGTGCCATAACTCAGATGGATTAAACTCCTTTGCAACCATAACTTTCTCCTTTACATCTGAAACTTCTAATGGAAACAACTTATTGATTGCCATGCTAACCTCAACTAATACTTGATTTGTGATTTTGTCTCTTATTGAACATGTTTTCCCTTCAAACAAGATAGAATACCCACAATCCATCAACTGCCCGATACTTAGCAGATTTTGAGACAAATCTGAATATAATACACATTATGCAAGTATTTCATACCAGTTTTCTTTCGGTGTGCACTGCAACTGTACCTTTGCCTTCTACTTGAATTAGCTTGTCATCACCGAGTTTAACCTTCCAATCTGCATGATTCATCAAAGTCTACAAACAACTGCTTGAACCCGGACATAGTGATTTGAACACCCGCTATCGAGAAACCAGATGCTGCTTGCATCAACTTTGTCAACCGCGCTGCTGGCCATGAAGAGAGTTGGTTGCGTATCCTCCTTTCTATATAATTTGCTTGACTCTCTTCTCTTTGCTTCTTGTAGCATTCTGCTTGGTAGTGCCCATACTTGTTGCAATAATAGCATTGAACATCCCTCTTGGAATCGTCGTATGAATTTGCTTGATTGCTTCTACCTCCTCTGCTGGAATTAGCCCGTCCTCTGCTGGGATTGTGGCTGCCTCTGCTGGAATTGTTTCTTCCTCTGCCTCGGCCTCTTGGGTAGCCATTAGATCTGCCTCTTGATGACTCCCCCTTCATGTAAAATGCCTTGTCGTCGCCTTTATCTTCAGCCTTTGACATCCTTGCTTCATGAGTCTGCAGTGACCCCATGAGTTCATCAAAGGTGTAGGTTGCTAGATCTTTGGACTCTTCGATTGCTGCTACCACATGATCAAACTTGGGTGTTAGGCTTCTCAACACCTTTGCCACCACCGTCTTCTCCTCCATGGTGTCTCCAAATGCTCGGATTTGATTGACCACCTCTTGTACTCTTGAAAGGAAAATTTGGACTGATTCTTCCTTGTTCATCTGCAATGTTTCAAAGTCCCTGCGTAGGCCTTGAAGTTTGATTGCCATGACTCGAGTACTCCCTTGAAATGCTGTTTTCAGGGTTGTCCATGCCTCCTTTGCGTTGGTGGCTGCTGCGATTTTCGAGAAGATGGTGTCATGCACTGCTTGTTGGATGAAAAACAGCGCTCGTGCATCTTTCTTGTGATTCTCTTGCGGATTAGGATCTGGATTAGGAACTCCATTTGCTATCAACTCCCATAGGCCATGAGACTTGAACAAGGTCGTCATCTTGATGCTCCAAAAAGCATAGTTTTCGCCTTTGAAGAGAGGTATTGCTGGTTGTGTGACATTCACCATGGTGCTGCCGTTTTCTGCCATGAAAACGCCCCAGGGTTGATCGACTCGGCTCTGATACCACTTTGTTGGAAAAGTAAACAGAGGAAGAAGGATTGCCACAAATAATTTAACTTCACCTTCTTGATTAATTCGATTACAACATGCTGAATTTATAGCACTACAAAAAACTAAATATGGAAACCTACCACAACTCATGACTCAACTAAATTTAGAAACCACTAACCCCACTACTCGCACTAATTCTGTCTAGAGTAAATAAGGAAACCACTAACTCCACTACATGCCTAAAAATACATCACAAAACACGTTGCATCCAGATCTCTAAATCTAGAATATTCGGACTCTAATTTGTCTCAATATTCAACAGAAACAACCAAAAACAAACAACAATGATTACAATAATATAAAATTGACAGACAAAAAAGTTAGCTTTTAGTTAGTGGCAAAGTCACATAGTCTCTATGCGAGAGGTCATGGATTCAAAACTTAGATGGGGGAAATCATTCGTTATAATAATAAGGGTATTAAATAGTTAGGTGACTTGAACTCCAACCTTTACTAAAAAAATAAAATTTACAGACAAAATTTACTAAAAACCAAACATGATAGCAATACATAATAGTAGATGATAATTATAATAAAAAGTAAGAGTGAGGCCATGGTACTATGCATAGTGCATATTGGTATGTACTATGGATCAACATCGTCATTTTTAATATTCAAACTGTCGATTTGGTTCAACATGATTTTCAAATGAAATTGTACTTGAAGACTAAATAAAATAATTATTTTCATTATTTACTAGCGAGTAATAATTATTTTCATTATTTACTAAATAAAATATTTAATTCATTTCACACATTTATACGTGTTTTAAAGGTCTTAACTTTATTGGAATTTACTGTAATTTATTTACGTATTTTAATGGAATTAAGTGTAACACAACTATCAAGAGTAGTTGGAGAATGAATATTCATTGATCATTAATATACATAATATATATAATGTTTTATATAATTACCCGATCGGGTAACGAGTGCGGAATAGGATTTAATCGTACCCTTATCTGTTTAAAATGAAATTTTTTTTACCCATACCCATACCCGTACCCGATAAGTTTACGAAAAAAAATCTTACTCATACTCGTCTTATCGAATACGGTACGGGACGGGTAAATGAATAAAATGATGCCATTGACACCCTACGTACTGAGCATATTTGAAAAGGAAACTTTCGAATGGAGTCATTGACTTTCTCAGATCTATTCCACAAGGAAACCTGAAATGTGGTGTCCATTAAATAAATTGCAATCTCGATTCAATAACTTAAAAAATTGTACATGTACGGAGTAAATGTGATTAAATTAAATTTGATTACATTCACATGAGAATCACATCTCCTGCACTCTCCAAGCACTATCTTCCAGCTCAGCGTGATACAACTTTGACCATAAAAAAAACAATTATGGAGGAGGCGAATGGTGAAGTGATGGGGCCCAGTAATTATCAATATAAATACAAATGTTAAAGTTGTACCAAACCCAGTTACTCCCACTAGGCAAATATGTATAATTTTTCAAATAACAGCTTAATAGTTGAAAAGTTGGACGATTAATAATTAATTTAAGACAATTACATGTGGCTCTGAGAAAAAGACAGCTCTGTCTTAGGCGGAACAAGAAAATATGGGGATGAAACTTAAAATGAACAATATGCGGTAATATGTGGTAGATGCAGGGGCGGATTCAGGATTTTCGTCAGGGGGGCAAAAATATAACAAATTGGATATAAATAGCTAACCAGGTTCAAATCCATTAACTAATCAGATACTAGATAAAAAATAATATGCTTTAACTTATAATTTCCAAAGCTCTGATTTATAATTTCTGATGCTCTAACTTATAATTCTAATTACCAATCATATTGAAGAAATTTATTTCAATTTTATCTCTAAATTTAACCCGAATTACAAATTATAAATTCAGAGGGTGGCAAAGTCGGTTGAGACCGATAGATCTCGATAAAAGTTTAAAATCCAGGGGGGCACTTACCCCATGGTCATATGCGGTTCCGTTCCTAGGTAGGTAAGATTTGAACTCAAGACTCTATAATTACAAAGTGAAGATCTAACCACTAGATTACAAGTAAATATTTATTTTTTTATAAGAGGGCTGCACTAGATAAAAACCTTTAAAAAAAAATTAAATTCAATAAAATTTCTGCAATTTTTCTACATTTTGGTGACTTCCTTGAAGCAATGTTCGATCCGGCCTGATCGGCACTTTACGCTATTAATTTAATTGCAAGGTTCAGAGATGAGTGTGTGCATAGATATCACAACTAATCACACGTAAATTTGAGACAATTTGAATTCATTCTTAAATGCGAACATCGTGTCACATGCAGCGCGCGGCCGAGATGATATATTTCTATTATTATCACATATAAATCACTTAGCCCGAAATATTTAATTTAGTTTCGTTGGCCCTATAACATAAGGTGTTAGTCTTGCTGCTATGTCAAAAGTCAACAACTTAACTAACTTTAATTCACACTCACTGTATATTTAATTTTATAATATATTCCACTCGTATGCTCTTATATTTGAAAATATAATTTAAATATATTAACAAATTAAAATTGTACAAGTATCCAGAATTTGAATTAGTTTAAAATTTAATTGCTCATTTATTATAAAATCATTAATAATTCACTGTTAAGATTTTTAAAATGTTTGATGGGAGACTAAATGTCTTTCAAATCGACACAAATATAATGTACACCATGTCTAAACAATTGAGATAGTCATTTCTAAGATTATCAACAATTCACAAAATAGTTCTTATTTTCGTAATAGTGAGTTCTAGGCCATCGACCATGCATTTTATCATATACTGCAAATTCTGTGTTTATATTTTTGCTTTCTGGAGCTTATAGAATTTATCTTCAAGTAAGCTTGATGTATCCTTAAGGTTATAGCCCATAACTCACCATTAATTAGGACGTATTACACATGTACATATTATCTTATTAATTTATAAACTTAACAAGATATATTGCATTTTTCTTGTGCCCATTGTTGACAACTCGTGAGTGTGCTTATCCAGGTTGCTCAGATAATTAATCATGCTTTTTAACAAGCTTCACAATCTTCACATTCATGTAGTACTGCAATGAGCCGGCTCAGTCCGAGCTAAATCAAGCTCATGGCTCGCTCGTTGTCCTCGTTTTGACAACGAGCAAGCCATGAGCAAGACAATATTAGAGTTCGAGCTGAAAAAGTGGCTTGTGGATCGCTCGTTTTGGCAACGAGCAAACCGAGCCATTTCATGAAAGCTCGTAGGCCAAAAGCCCAAATGTATTACATAATGTATAATGTCCACCCAATTGGTAATTTTGCACATAGCTAAATACACACAAAAAATACATAACTTAAGGAAATTCATAAATATTAAATTATGCATAAATTAATTTACAAATTCATAGAATAAATAAACATCACGCACCAAATTCATGCAGTCCGCAACCATATTAAAAACAAATAATAATAAACCCATCAAGCAAAACATAGTTTGCATCATATATTCATTTCCATATCTTGAGCAGTACTCTTAATTCATTCAAGTGCAACAAAGTAAATCAACTACCATAAATTAAATTTGCAACTAAATTCATACATACTAAAATACTAAATTTCAAAATTCATACAAAGATAGTTCACAAAATAAATTCAAGTATACCAAATTCACACAAATTCATACTTGGACTAACTGGCTCGTTAACTCACGAGCGAGCTAGGCCCCAGCTCAAACGCGTTAATTCTGGACCGAGCTAGCTCGTTAACAGCTCGGTCCACTAATGAACAAGTTATTACCGAGCTAGTCAGATGCGAGTCAGGATTGAATGATTCATGTAAATTAACTTAGATATGCAAATATTAAATTCATATGTTGTTGTTAGAATCGGCATAAACTGTGCAATTCCAAAAATTGTAATATTTATAGAGCACAGGTTATATTATATATTTAAATTTCGGTTAATCTTGAAATTTACCTCTAAATTTCATTATTCCCTTTTTTGGTCATATTTTCGAAAACCTCTCTTAAAAATATAGTCATCCTGTAAGATATGCGGCACAGGATGAGAACTCCGTTTTTGTGAAAGAAACCAATCCTCACTGCCCACTGCTCAATAACAGATCTCGAGGTTCTTTATTTTGTTTAATTAATTCACATTGCGCACTGCATGCCAAGTTGCCAACTGCTTAATTATTTGTATTTAAATCACTCGTCAAACTCAGTACCAGATCTCGAAGTCTCAATTCATTTGTTTAAATCAGTTTATTTAATAACACAAGTTCAGATCGCATATCTACATCCTGCTGCTAATGTGTACTAATTAAACAAGAAATGAAATGACGTCTAAGTAATACAGTTTATTGGATGGTGAAATAATCTTCCACTTCTTACGAAATAGAATTATGTGCCTCATAAGTTAAAAGTAAATTAGTGAAATTAGTCCGTAATAGTTAAGAATTAAATGTTTTCATACATAATGAATAAATTAACTTGATAGACGGGGAACTAATTAATTTTCACCTTTTAATAAGATGAAGCTGAGTCTATTCCAAAAAGAAACTTTTGAAAGGAGTCATTCACTTTCTCAGATCTATTCCAAAAGGAAATTTTCTCAAATGCGGAGTCCATTAATTATATAAATTGCAATCTAGATTTAATAAATTAAAAAAAATATACATGTATGGATTAAATGTAGTTTCAATTAAATATGATTACCTTCACATGCGAATCACATGGTTATTGCATTCCCTCTCTTCCAGCTCAGCGTGATATATATAACTTTGACCAGCAAAAAACAAGGGGGAATTTCATGTATACTCCTCAAAAACTTCAAAATTACGTATTCCCACTCTAAACTTCATAACCACACAAATTTATCAATTTTATTGTCTTTTATATTAAAACTCATCTAAATTTATAAAATATCCTTCTTACCTTTTATTAAAAGCATAAAACGTTCATCATACTCAAATTTGAATCTGAAGGGTTCCTCTACTGTCTGAACTGCTTTCAGATCTGTGCACGCTAGATCAGCACGAATCTCAAAGCGAACACGCATGGATATTGAAGCGACGTGCACAACTATTAATGTGATGCGCGCGGATCGAAATTGCTTCAAATTAATCCGTGCATGCTAGATCAGCACGAATCTTAAAGCGAACATACATGTATATTGAAGCTGCACGCACAGATCTTAAAGCGATGCGAACGGATCAAATAGTAGAGGAGCCCTTCATATTTAAATTTGAGTCCGATGGGTTTTTGATGCTTTTAATAAAGGGTAAAATGGGTATTTTATAAATATAGAATGAGTTTTAATATAAAATACAATAAAATGGATAAATTTGTGAGTTTTTGAAGTTTAAAGGGGTAAATACGTAATTTCAATGTTTAGAGGGGGGAATACATAATTTCAATGTTTAGAGGGGGGAATACATAATTTTAAAGTTTTTGAGGGGTATACGTGAAATTCCCCCAAAAAACAATTATGAAGTGAATGGTGAAGTTATGAGGCCACACTAATGATCAATATAAATACAAATGTTAAAGGTCGTTTTGTTCAAGTTCAACCAAAACTCTTCCATTCACCAAAAAATATTAATGGAGGAAGCCCAGATAGTTGTAGATGTCGAAGCCTCTCCTCTGTCAGAATCAATGCAACATAAACTCAAATTGCAACAAAAAAAAATGCAACGTAAACTAGGCACATTATGGGGCAGTACGTACGAGGCAAATAACTTCACCATCTTTCGCACACCACATAACATTTCCCAATGCAAGAAGAATCTCTTCGAGCCCTCTGTCATCTCCATCGGCCCATTCCACCGTGGTAAAAAGCACCTCCGAGCCTTGGAGGAGCAAAAATGGCTGTTCTTGCAGGCTTTTTTGTCCCGTGGGGACCACATAAATTTGGATCTATGTCTATCTGAGATGAAGTTGCTAGAAGAGAGAACACGGAGGTGTTATAGTGAGACGGTTGATCTTAAAAGCAATGCATTTGTCGAGATGATGCTGCTTGACGGTTGCTTCGTGCTCGAGTACTTCTTAAAATATGGAACGAATTCTTTTGATCAGGTTGGCTGGAATTCTCATTTCATAGATCGTGATTTGCTACTTCTAGAGAACCAAATTCCCTTCTTTATAGTTGAGAAGTTGTACGAGATTGGTAATTTAAATCAAGAAGTACATAGAATGATGTTTGTTAAACACATTGCTTATATTATTTTGAACACAATAATGACAGAGGACTCCATAGAGTCCATGGACAAACTTCCAGACCTTCCAGCTGAAATTCATCATTTGGTTCATTTCTGTTACCACTATTTAGTGCCCAACCCAGATAAACCAGTTGTATTGAGTTCCAAATCATTTGATCTTACCCAAATGTTCAACGCCAATAGAATAATCAAAGGTTTGGTTCATCGGTTTCGTTCAAGGCCGGTGCGCAGAGGAAAATCTCCTCATTCGCCTTCTGAAACCTCGTCAGTGCCGAATTCTACCGGGAATATACCCTCGGTGGTGATCCCTTCTGCCACTGAGCTCAAACAAAAGGGCCTGAAATTCATACCAAAGAGCAAACCGAGACATATGCTCGACATATCATTTGAATATGGTGTCTTAAAAATCCCTAGACTACGATTTACCGATGACACTAAGCCTATTTTCGCAAACCTTATAGCATTTGAACATTCCAAATATGGCAAAGAGGAGTCACCCTTTACAATCTTTGTAGCATTTTTGGATAATCTAGTCAACACACCAAATGATGTGACAATATTACAAGAGTGTGGAATCATTGAGAACTGGCTAGGCAGTGAAGAGGAGTTGGCTCATTTCCTCAACCAGGCCACCGAAGGTTGTTTTTGGGGGAGAGATCACTATTTGGCGGAATTATACACGGAAGTGAACAGATACATTGGATCAAGCTGGCACAGGCATCGAGCAAAATTGATTCGTGATTACTTTAGCAGTCCGTGGGCAATAATTTCTCTCGTTGCTGCTTTCATACTTCTAGTTCTTACATTGGTACAATCTTTCTTTGCAGTTTTTGCCTACTTCGTTCCCCCCAGCTCATGATGCTATTCGGGGCTTCTAAATTGAACAAGAGAAAAGTGGCATTACCATGTATGTTAGGAAGGAGTTATTTTTTTAATCGTTTTTTTTTCTTCCTTGTTTGTCATTCCTGTTAGTGTTCTATCTTGTTTGTCTTTTGTTTTTATGATTTGCTACGAAGTTTTATGCAACAGTACCTTGTATCTCCGCACTATATATCATTGGTTTGCTTTACTTTGTTTCTTTTGTTATTTAATTTCCAAGGTTATTTTTAGCACCGGTTAACAGGCATGTATTATTTAATTTCCAAGGTTATTTCCATGAAATTTAAATAAAGTGCATGCGTCAATACAAACGCTACAGGGAATTGCATGAGTCAATACAAACCCATTCTCTGTCATCTCCCCTGACATACTTTTATTATTTTATTATTTTAAATATTTATTTACCATAAATTTAAATTCATTAAAATATTAAATCGAAATTAAATAATTTATTAAAAAATTTAGATAAAATATTGACATTTGATTTGTTAAAGTCAGAAAACAGTTCTGATTCAGAACTGCAACCCTCCATCGACTAATTTAATAATAAATTTTCTGTACAAAATCCAATCAAGATGAATTTGGATCCGTAACTGAAAATTCTACAATTTTCGTGTTCAGCCTGAATCAAATTTTGGAATACATAAAAGTAATTTGAAAGATCTTTGAAGGCAAAGTTTAAGAACGACAAAAATAAAATTTAAAGAAAATTTACTGTACTAAATTTCTATCAATAATCATCTTTAAACTACTATCAATATTAATATGAAAATCTAATTAATTATAAAAGAACTTATGAAACAAAAAAAAAACGTAATATGATAACCATGCTATTTAAAATTATTCTTGATTTTCGATTCGGATATGAGAATTTAATCCAATTGACCCATGACTTATCTTTCACATTGAAATATAATTATAAAAAGCACACATTCTTCTATATTTTGTAGAATGCTATTGTATCTACATCCTTGGCAGTTGAATTTTAAGGGCATAAAAATAATTTTTTTTTATAATTAATAGTATCAAATTGAGCATCGATGTTTAATAGCAGAAACTGTTTCTCAACAACAATTTTGTACAATTAGTACATGATTTATCCATACAAATTAAGTTCTATAATAGCCAACTAGTATCCTACCTGTACATTCCAACGGGGACATATTATTAAACCAAGCATTGCGTCCCTCAGAAGTATCTTAATTTAGATGTAAACTATGATTACCTTTAATTTATTTATAACCAAAATTAGCGATATGTATGTCTCAATATCAATTTTTTAAATCGGAACACAATGGCCTGTGGTTGTTCGAAAAGTAAGATACTACACCCATAATATGGGCTTAAACCTTACCCAACTATTTCACACCTTTGTGAAATAAGGCCCACTTTGGTCAATGGGCTTTAGTAAAGAAATAGTGAGCCTTTTCAGCTGTAAACTATTTCACACCTTTGTGATTCTTTTATTTTAAATGAAATTTTGTTTTACTTTTTCTTATGAGTAATATTTGTTTCGCTGGTCTCGGATCGCGCCACTGCACATTTTATTTTTCTGGGGACAAAATTATTTGATCGGCTGAATTCGTTGGGCTTCACACGGGCTTGTAGACTACTAGACCTAAACCCTAGATGAATTTTGCTCTAGCAAGTCACACCTACCTTTAGCCCTTTAACACCTGATATGTTCGATTAAATGCACCACTACCTTCATTCAGATAAGGTTATAAGTGCGGATCTTAATAACCATATTAAACCTCGAGTAGTGGAGTAGAACTAGGTTGTTCATAAGATAATCAAATATATATTTTTGGTTAGCTTAATTTTAAACGACGGATCCGAACTGTTGAAATTGATTTATTTCACAAATGATGCACTTACGTCAAATATATATATTTTTAAATTAATTTAGTATAAAGTGGTAACAAAAAAATCGTTTTAAAATTAACTTATAATTTTTATTTTACCGTTTGACTTTATACTAAATTAATTCAAAAACTTATAAATTTGACATGTAAACACGTTACTCATGAAGTAAATCAATTTCAAAGGGTGTGAATTCGTCATTTGAATTTATTTCCATATGATATTAAGGTGAGAAAAGCTCACCAAAATATTGGTGAGATTAACAACACCCTAGTTCTACAGAACAATATTTGCTGCTTTTACTAGAGAAAAGTAGGGTCCTGCTCTCCTCTCTTTCTCTCTCTCATTTCTTTTTGAGGAGACATAGGGGAAAGAAGAGCATCACTCTGCTTTTCTCAAATTTAGTTCCAGCTCGGTACTAGATGGTAGAATTTCTAAAGTCAAACCGTTCTTTAACCTAGCATGAATCTCAATACGTACTCCCCATATCTCAATAGGCACTACTACAAAAATGTTAATCATACACTGCATATCATACATGGATGCCGCAAAATTCCAAATAAACAGTGTGTAAAGGGAGGAGACGCTCACGCGAAATTGAGCTCAACCATACACACACAGTCATTTGAAAGGCAACAATTTACACAAGGAACATATATTTGTACACTGTTTTTTTAATAAGAAACTGTGCATGTTCTTAGCCGATCTTACAGGGTTTTCACATAATCAACCATGTATGATTATGCTCAATCTCCAAATATGGTTTTGTATTTAGAAACGATGTACAACTCATTCGCGCTCTCGATCACAACCAAATTTAACATGCTCAAAATTAGTTTCTTGAACGGACGCCCCCTCACTATGCGCGCCTCTTCACCTAACCCTTCAACCCAATTTAAGTCTTGCCTCTTCATTTAAAGTACTGGAGGTTTGATCCCATGGTATATGTATGTTGAATGTTGATTTTTGTGTGTTGACATGTTGAATATTGAATATTGTTTGTTGTATGCTGTAAATATTTTTGTTTGTTTAATGGCTAGCTAATATATGGATGCTAGACAATTAATATAAATGAAATTAAAAAAAATAGAAATCATACACGATTCTTAAAAACAAACCGTCTACAAGGAGTAACATACACGGTTTGTATTTACCAGTCATGTATGGTGTACAAAAAAATCATACACGGATCCCTTGTAGAAACTATATATATGGCCCTTAATATTATACACGGTTACTATGACTGTCTATAAATCACCTATTTCAGCGCCTTCTTTTTGTAAATTTGACACGGTTTTCTTGTACGAACCGTGTATGTTAATTATATACAGACACAGTTCTCCAACCATACACGGTTTCCTTGTACGGTACTAGAATGAATACAGACTCAGTTTTCTATGAGAAAAGCAGCGGATCCTGTTTTCTAGTTTTACCCATAAACCTGTACGGAGAGCAAGTTGACATCAATATTAATTGTCCCTTTGCAATAATGTTGAATAGTGGTTTGACACTACCCATGGCGGGCTGCCCGAACCCGGTCCGCCCGTGCCCGGTGCCCGGGGTACCCGTACCCGTGCCCGGGTATACCCGGGTAAACGGGTACACGGGTACGGGTCTTAAACGGGCAGGGCCCCTATTTTTGGAAAAAAACCCGGGTGTACCCGTACCCGCGGTACCCGTGCCCGCTACCCGTGTACCCAAACCCGCCCCGGGTGTACCCGCACCCGTTTACCCGAACTCGTGCACCCGTGTACCCGGACCCGTGTACCCGCCCGGGTTTACCCGAACCCCTTTTTTCAAATTTTTTTCCCTCGAGTTCTACAGTAACCGGTTCAAATATAAACCTATTTAGATTTGAATTTATATTTAATTTAGATTTATATTTAATTTAGATTTGAATTTAGATTTAGATTGTTTTTTTTTCTTTTGAAATTCGGCAGAGGCACCTGCCTTGTTTTTTTATTTTTTTTTATTTTGAAATTCGGCAAAGGCTGAAAGCCAGCAGAGGCTTCATGCCTTGTTTTTCTTTTTCTTTTTCTTTTATTTAATTTAATTTAGATTTAAATTAGATTTGGATTCAATTTAGATTTATATTTAGATTTAGATTTATATTCAATTTAGATTTAATTTAATTTAGATTTAATTTAGATTTGAATTTATATTTAATTTAGATTTATATTTAATTTAGATTTGAATTTAGATTTGAATTTAGATTTGAATAGGTTTTATTGTTTTAAAGTATTTGATTTAAGATATTTTTTATTTATATTTTATTTAACCTATTAAAAATAAATGAACGTTTAGAAAATATATTATCAATTTAAAATGAACGTTTACAAAATATATTATCAATTTAAAATGTAAACTACAAATTTCGAGATATAAATAAACTATGAAACTATATAATTAGAATGCCGACATTTTTATTAATATCCAAAGTTTAATACAAATTATTAATTATGTTGAATATTAATATCCAAAGTTTATTAATATCCAAAGTTATATTACTTCTTTTGATATATAATTAGCATATTTATACTAAAATATGCCAGATTAATTGAAATTATGTTGAATAACACTATATTATGTTAAATTACGCTAAATTACATTACATTACGCTAAAATATGGTAAATTACGCTAAATTACAAATGAATAGGGAGGATATTTTTCACTGAAAAGGCGAAAAACGACGGTGAAACTTCAAACGGTCATAAAATGACGCTCGAGTGTCCGATTTCAGCAAATGACCACTTTTCGGAAAGCTTGCGAAAATGCGCATGCGTCTGTGCCATCTACACTGGATTTTGAAATTCAGAATTGCCAAAAAACTAAGGGAAGAGCCTCAAAACTTGAGTTGAAGTTTCCGATTAAGATTTTCATTTCTATCATTCAATCCAAGAAGCTCAGTAAATTAGTTACATAATGAACTTGCAGATTACCAATTTTTACTATTTTTGGAATTTTTTTACTATTTTTTGTGATTCATGAAAGATGAGCAAAATCAGTCTACTATAGCGTAATTTTGTATAGTTTAGTGTTTTTTTTACCGTATTTCAGCATAATTAGATTTTAAAAGTCACTAAAAAAAACACGTGACGTAATAATATTCGCTTAGTGTTTAGTGTTTAGTGTTTTTTTTACCGTATTTCAGTATACAATATTTGATATTGAACTATTCAGATTTTAAAAGTCGAATTATAAACACGTAACGTAATAATATTCGTACGACACTGTAAAAAAAATAAGAAAAAAAAACAGAAATTTTTGGCAGAAACAGAAACAGAAAAAAAAAAAAACCGTCTACCCGAGACGGGCACGGGTTTGAAACGGGCAGGGCAGACTTTTTAAAAAAAAAATCCGTCTACCCGTGCCCGTTGTACCCGAGTACCCATTGTACCCGTGCCCGTTGTGCCCGCTACCCGTCCCGGATTTTGCCCTGCCCGGCCCGAGGTACCCGAGAGCAAATGCCTAATGTTGAACTACCCTCCTCTCGTATTGAGTGTTACAGTACATACATGTCCTACTCTCATTAACTGACCAACCGTCTTAACAAGGACAAATGTTATAACTTAATAAAAACGCACACGCTATGTATTGGCTGACATGGACAAATATTACATATTGGCCCATGTATTATTTATTGATTGCAATAACATATTAAGTAGAATACGGATCATTTTTTATATATATATATGGAAATTGCTAATATGCTATGCATAGCATAGAGGGCCTCCGTGCTACAGCTCAATATTTGAGTTTTCAAAATCCTAACGGTCGATCCGAACCATTCAACATGATCTCCATATGAATATGTACTTGCAAACCAAATTTTACATTTTTAAGAATTTTTTACTATTTTTTTTAGATAAGTAGAAAATCACTTGATCTGAAAATTCTGTACCATTCAGATCAAGTGTTTTTCTACCTATCTAAAAAAATAGTAAACAAATTCTAAAAAATGTAAAATTTGGTATCCAAGTACATATTCATATGGTGATCATGTTGAACGGTTCAGATCGACCGTTAGGATTTTGAAAACTCAAATATTGAGCCGTATGACGGAGGCCCTCTATGCTACGTGTAGCACCATAGCCAACTCCTATATATATAAATGTTAACTTTATCCAGATTTTGTAGTATATATATTTCATTTTGAGAGCAAAATAAGTCAAATATATATTAGAGGAGGAGGGTTCAAATGCACCATAGTTTTGTGCTCCAATTATGCTCCACATTCTTATCTCCGTTTTCAATGTCCTAACAGTTGATCCGAACCACTCAACATGATCATCTAAATAAAATAAGTTTCAAGAACAAATTTTATATTTTTTGAAATATTTTTACTTTTTTTTAGATAGATACAAAATCACTTTTTTGGATGGTCCATAATCTCCCAAACAGTGACTTTGTACCTATCTAAATAAATATTAAAAAAGTTCTAAACAATATAAAATTTGGTCTCCTGGCATATTTTATTATAAAGGCACATTGAGCGGTTCAGATCGACTGTTGGAGCCGTGGTGCAACCAATTGGTTTTCTGATTTTGAAAGTCCAAACGGTCGATCCAAACCATTAAATGTGTTCTCTATATTAAAATGTGCTTGGAGACTAAATTTTATATTTTTTGGAATTTGTTTACTATTTATTAAGACAGTTTTAAAATCGCTGATTTTAATAAATAGTGAAAAACTTCTAGATCATTGAAAACAACGATTTTAAAACTGGTTTAATAAATAGTAAAAAATTTCAAAAAATGTAAAATTTTTTCTCCAAACACATTTTAATAGAAAATTTTATCAAAAATATAAAATAATGATCGGAAGCGCTCAACATGTTCTCCATATTAAAATGTGCTTGGAAACTTAATTTTACATTTTTTGAAATTTTTTACTATTTTTTTAGAATTTTTGATAATCATTGTTTTTATATGGTATAAAAATAATACAAAAAATCATCAAAACAGTGATTTTTAAAAATTGTAAAAAAATTTAGTTCCAGAGCCACATTCTTCAAAAACTAATTAAGAAAAAATTTAGCTATGAATTTAGGAAGACTTAACTTTCTCTGAATTCCTTGTGTAATTCGTGGCTCACTGTTAGACCTTTATTATTTTCAGGAAAGATTTTTTAATAATGCAAGGGCTATGTTGGAAAGTGAAATTATTATTTTCTTATGCATGAAGGTTATGTATGCACAATAATTAGAAGAGAGATGATGAAGCTCATGTCGCTCTTTAACCTATGTTCCAGCTACAACGTTAACCTCAGCTTAGTTGTATACAGTTACTGTGACCGTGTATAAATCACCTATTTCAACGTCTTCATTATTTTTGGAGATCTGACACGGTTCTCTTGTAGAAACCGACCGTGTATGTTAATTATATATAGACACGGTTCTCCAACTGTATACAATATATCGACCTTTTTATACACGATGCGCGCTGATACGGTTGCTGAACCGTATGCCATTAGTTTTTTTAACCGTGTATAGTCACATTTTCAGTATTGAAGTACTCAATTTTAATTGTGTAGCTGAAATTGTGCCATATTTATTTGTAATTCAGTATGGTACCGGAAAGGATACAGACTCACTATTCTCAGAAAAAGCAGCGGATCCAGTTTCCTAGTTCTACCCATAAACCTGTACTGAGAGCAAAGCTGACACCAATAATTGGCTCTTTACAATAACATTGAACTACCCTCCTGTTCGTATTGAGTGTTGACTCGAAGTCTTCTTGATACTAAGTCTATAGTACACACATGTCCTCCTCTCATTAACTGACCAACCATCTTAACAAGGACAAATGTTATAACTTAATAAAAACGCACATGCTATGTATTGGCTGACAAGGACATATATTACATATTGGCCCTTCTATTATTTATTAATTACGATAACATATTATGTACAAGATAGTATATATGTTAACTGTATCCAGATTTTGTAGTATATATATTTCATTTTGAGAGCAAAATAAGTCAAATACATATATATATATATATATATATATATATATATATATATATAAGATATACTTCTAGGTTTTATTGAACTTATTATCATAAAATTTTACATTTTTTTTGAATTTTTTTACTATTTATTAAAATGGATACAAAATTCAATGGTCTGAAAACATCAGTTTTGTAAAATACTTAATAAATAGTAAAATAATTCAAAAAAATGGAAAATTTTGATAGCCAAGCACATTTTAATATAGAGTTGAACGGTTTGGATCGATTGTTTGAACTTTGAAAAATTATGTTGTAAGATGTTGTAACTATAGAAAGTTGTAAGTGGATCTCTCCTCTTGCAAAATTTTATACTAATTGTTGTTTTGCGTTTCAAAACTAATTCATCACTAGAATATGTCAATAAAACCTAGAAGTGTATCTAATATATATTTGACTTATTTTGCTCTAAATATTTAAAATGAAATGTATGTACTACAAAATCTGGATACAGTATATATGTATAAAATATATATATACACACACACTGATCAATCTTCTAGCAATTTAATATGTTACTTCTACCAGTGACCGTTAGCCCGTTATAATAAGTTCAATACCTTCTATCGGTACTCTACCAATTTAATAAGCTCGCAATCTTTTATTGGTTGCAGTAAATCATTTGTATATGATAACGGAAATATTTAAGGTGTCTTTAAACCTCACTATACATATCAAGTTGATTTAAATTATATTCTAAATATTCATCTCATCTACATATACAAGCACATGAGTACACTATTGACTTAGGGTTTTTGGTTTTTAGGTCTTCGGTGCATTATCTTTTTTTGTGCTATTTTTATCTAAAACAATGCAACTATTTAGGGTTGCTATGTTTAATTTATTACTGAAATTTCAATCATTTAAATGTTAGGCTATTGCTTATTGACTGAACATGGCATCTGACGAAGACAAGCCTGAGCTAACAACTGTTTCATCAATTGATGATAAGGGTAAAACCAATATTCATTTTATTGCAATTTTAGAAAAATATCGTTTGTATTGACAAATTCATTCTTATTTTGTTCCAATTTCAGGTAAGAAAATATAAAAATTCTGTAGTAGTGAAAAATTGTGAACTTTTTGCCGGTCCTGCATATAAACTTCGTAGACATTATTTTAATTTTTTTAGATGACATATTTTGTGGTTTTAAATCAATGATAAAATTTCAACATATGAAGGCGTGCATCAAAATATATTCTAAAATTTGTGTATTCTGAAATTTCAGCATATTATGAAATTTACTTGACTTATTAATTAAGATTGTTTTATAGAAATTGTTATTTAAATTGTATTAGATGTAATTTTTTTAAAGCAAATCTCATATATGAACAATTCTAGTTTTATATAGTATAATTTAATCAAAAATACTAAATTTTGGATTATAGGTTAGGTTAATTTTTTTGACTTGCAATAAATTATTCCTACAAGATCCAATATAATTACACGTCTCACTTGTGAAAACAGCAACCATATTAACAGGCCTACTCGGAGTCCTTTAGTTCGAGTGCAGGTCATAATGAACCATTTCTTTGGGGTTATAAAATAATTATAAATGTATATTAAATTACTCTTAGCAATATTAAAAGCTTAGAAAGTAAGCAAAAAGATATAGTGAAAGAAATTTAGTTCGAGAACCACATTCTCCAAAATCTAGTTAAGAAAAAATGTAGGATTTTTATTTTCTTATGCATGAAGGTTATATATGCACAATAATTAGAAGAGAGCTGCTGAAGGTCATGTTTCAGCTCTAACGTTAACGTCAGTTTAGTTGGGGGTACCGATCATGAGTCACTTATGGAGGAGGCCAACAGCACCAGATATTGGCAATGGAATAAATATAATTTAACTCTTGTTATTATACACGGTTACTATGACCGTGTATAAATCATCTATTTGAGCATTCTCTTTTGGAGATCTAACACGGTTCTCTAGTAGGATGTATGTTAATTATATATAGACACGGTTCTCCAACTATATACAACATATCAACCTTTTCGTACACGATACGTGCAGACACGGTTGTAGAACCGTGTGCCATTAGTTTTTTTAACCGTGTATAGTCATGTTTTTAGTAGTGAGGCAATGAATTTTAATCGCTCGGCTCAGATCGTGCCATATTTATTTGTAATTCGGTGTGGTACCGATACAGACTCGCTTTCCTTTGAAAAACGTAGTGGATCCAGTTTCCTAGTTCTACCCATAAACCTGTATGGAGGTCAAGTTGACACCATAGTCACAAGATTCGCGAATAATTCATTTTTTTTGTGATAGCAAACTGAACGATAAATTATTCAGTTGACTGAACTTTGACTGAATTATTCCTGAATAATTCACTATCTTTTTTATTCTGATTTTTTTTCCTCCTTTGTGGGATTGAGATCTCCGGTCCGGATAATTCTGAATCATTTTCAAACTATGCTCTGAATGACAAATTTTTAACTCCGCGGAACCGAAACCAAATAATTATGTTGTCACTAAAGCTGACACCAATAATTGTCCCTTTTCAATAATATTGAACTACCCTCCTGTCGTATTGAGTGTTGACTCCAAGTCTTCTTGATACTAAGTCTAGTATTGAACTACACACATGTCCTCCTCTCATTGTCCCTTTGCAATAATATTGAACTACACACATGTACATGTCCTCCTCTCATTAACTGATCAACCGTCTTAACAAGGACAAATGTTATAACTTAATAAAAACGCACATGCTACATTGTACTGGCTGACAAGGACAATTATTACATATTGGATGCAGTAAATCTTTTATTGGTTGCAGTAAATCATTTGTATAGGATAGCGGAAATATTTAAGGTGTCTTTAAACCTCACTATACATATCAAGTTGGATTTAAATTATATTCTAAATATTCATCTCATCTATATATACAAGCAGAATGAGTACACTATTGACTTAGGGTTTCTGGTTTTTAGGTCTTTGGTGCATTATCTTTTTTTGAGCTATTTTTATCTAAAACAATGCAACTATTTAGGGTTGCTATGTTTAATTTATTACTGAAATTTCAATCATTTAAATGTTAGGGTATTGCTTATTGACTGAACATGGCATCTGACGAAGACAAGCCTGACCTAACAACTGTTTCATCAATTGATGATAAGGGTAAAACAAATACTCATTTTATTGCAATTTTAGAAAAATATCGTTTCTATTGACAAATTCATTCTTATTTTGTTTCAATTTCAGGTAAGAAAATATAAAATTCTGTAGTAGTGAAAAATTGTGAACTTTTTGCCGGTCCTGCATATAAACTTCGTAGACATTATTAAATTAGATCAAACTATTTTATATTGTTTGTTAAGTGATCTAAAAGTTTTTCGCATGTAAATATAAAATTCTTTTAATTTTTTTAGATTACATATTTTGTGGTTTTAAATCAACGATAAAATTTCAACATATAAAGGCGTGCATTAAAATATATTCTAAAATTTGTGTATTCTGAAATTTCATCATATTATGAAATTTACTTGACTTATTAATTAAGATTGTTTTATAGAAATTGTTATTATATAACTTAATTTATATTGTATTAGATATAATTTTTTTAAAGAAAATCTCATGAACAATTCTAGTTTTATATAGTTTAATTTAAACAAAAATACTAAATTTAATTTGGATTATAGGTTAGGTTAATTTGATTGAATGATTCTATAAAATAATATATATGTTTTCTTAATTAAAATGCTTTAAGAACTACTTCCGACATATTTTTATTTCTCATTTTTCTTCCTGGATGTCCTCCTAAGTACTAAACAAATCTTGATAAGTTTCACTTTTGAAACATTAATTATTGAGATAACAAGTTATAATTTTTCTGACTTGCAATAAATTATTCCTACAAGATCCATTATAAACTTCGAAGGTTTGTGCTTTTCTTATTTTTGATTGATATAACAGGCGTACTCAGAGTACCCTAGTTCCAGTCCAGGTCATAATGAAATTGGCCATTTCTTTTTGGGTTATAAAATAATTATAAATGTATGTTAATTTACCCTTAGCAATACTAAAAGCTAAGAAAGTAAGCAAAAATATATAATGAAAGAAATTTAGTTCCAGAACCCCAGCTCTCCGAATTCCTTGTGCAATTCGTGGCACACTGTGTTAGACCTTTATTTTACGAATATTTTTTCAATAATGCAAGGGCTCAATTGAAAAGTGGCATTTTTATTTTTTTATGCATGAAGCCAAGGTTATGGGATTTTTTTGTAAACCGTAATTGAAAAAAATATTTTTACAAAACCAACATGATTACTTTTTTCTTTACAAAAATCATAAGAACTGAAATGGTATTTCGGTCTGCCATTTTTTTTTATTCCCGACCAAAATTCCATTTCAATCCGTACTGCTTTCACATGTTTTTAGATTAGCCGCCACAGAAAATCTAAAAAGGAGACCGGACCGAAATGCCATTTCGATCCCAGCTAAAAAAACTTTAGACCGAAATGGCATCTCGGTCCATGGGTGTTACACCAACGACTACACCTGTTTTTTCTGAAAACTTGTTAAACCAATACGTACCGAAACGCCATTTCGGTCCGAAAAAAAAATAGCAGACCAAAATGACATTTCGGTTCTTATGATTTTTGTAAAAGAAAAAAGTAATCATGTTGGTTTCATAATTTTTTTTTAATTATAGCTTATAAAAAAAATTCAAGGTTATGTATGCACAATAATTAGAAGAGAGCCGGTGAAGGTCATGTCGCTCTTTAACCTGTATGTTCCTGCTCCAACGTCAGTTTAGTTGGGGGGAGGCAATGGAATAAATGTAGACTAAATTAAATCTGATTACCTTCACACTATGTTGCACGGATACGCTGGTTTAGGCCGCGTATCGGTATCGGACACGTATCGGAACCAATACGTGTCCAATACGGCACCGATACGTATCCGCCTACGTGGCGTATCCTTACTTGGCCGATACGGTCGCCGATACTTCGTTAAAACTCATGGATACCGCAGGATACCTGTGGATACGGTGAACCGCGCCCGTGAACCGCTCCCGCGCCGTGAGCCGCGCCTGTGAACCAGCGGAAATTACTTTTTTTTTTCTGCTGATCGTGTGAATCGAACTGGCGCTTCTGTGGAAGGGGTCAAAAGCTTTAACCACTCCACCAAAATTTCCTTTGTGTTATATTCTAGTAACTATAGTATTTAATATATTCTTATGTTATGCCTTTAATTTTTTATACAAATTTGATTTATGTTATGATTATCTAAATATAATATATAAAATAATAAAAAATAATATATATAATAAACGTATCGTATCCTAAAATTTTGAAAATTATCGTATCGCCATATCCGTATCGTATCCGATACGATACCCGTACCCGTATCCATGAGAATCACATGTCCTATCACTCTCCAAGCTCTTATCTTCCAGCTCCAACGTTAACGTCAGCTTAGTTGGGGGTACCAATCAGTCACTTATGGAGGAGGCCAACAGCATCAGATATTGGCAATGAAATAAATGTAGATTAAATTAACTCTTGTTATTATACATGGTTACTATGACCGTGTATAAATCACCTGTATCAGCGTTTTCTTTTTTGAGATATGATATGGTTTTGTTGTAGGAATCGCGTATGTTAATTATATATAGACACGGTTCTCTAACTGTATACAATGTATCGATCTTTTCATACACGATGCGTGTGGACACAGTTGCAGAACCGTGTATCATTAGAATTTTTAAACTTGTATAGTCGCGTTTTCTGTAGTATTGAGGCACTGAATTGTAATCACTCGGCCAAGATCGTGCCATATTTATTTATAATTCGGTGTGTACCGAAAATGGTATAGACTCGCTGTCCTTTGAAAAACACAGCGGATCCAGTTTCCTAGTTCTACCCATAAACCTATACAGAGATCAAGCTGACACCATAGTCACAAGATTCACGAATAATTCACTTTTTTGGAGATGGCAAACTGAACGACAAATTATTCGGTTGACCGAACTTTGACCGAATTATTCCCGAATAATTCGCGATCTTTCTTATTCTGATTTTTTTCCTCTTTTGTGGGACTGAAATCTCCAATCTGAATAATTACAAATCATTTTCGAATTATACTCAAAATGACAAATTAACCGAAACCGAATAATTATTTTGTCACTAAAGCTGACACCAATAATTGTCCCTTTGCAATAATATTGAACTACCCTCCTGTCGTATTGAGTATTGGCTCCAAGTCTTCTTGATACTAAGTCTAGTACACACACGTCCTCCTCTCATTAACTAATCAACCGTCTTAACAAGGACAAATGTTATAACTTAATAAAAACGCACATGCTATATTGTACTGGCTGACAAGGACAAATATTACATATTGGCCCATGTATTATTTATTGATTGCAATATATAACATATTAGTAGAAAATAGATGATATATATATATATATATATAGAGAGAGAGAGCTGGGCTATGGTGAGTTGTGAAGTAAGAGGTCATTTTTACTTCACGCTCATATTTTCATTTTGAAAATCCAAACAACCGATCCGAACCGCTCAACATGTTCTCTATATTGAAATGTACTTGGAGACCAAATTTTACATTTTTTGGAATTTTTTTACTATTTATTAAGCCACTTTGAAAATCGCTGATCCGGTGGTCCAGAAAATTTTACTGTTTTTTACTGTTCACAGTGGATCAGCGATTTCAAAGTGGCTTAATAAATAGTAAAAAAATTCCAAAAAATGTAAAATTTAGTCTCCAAGCACATTTCAATATTTAGAAAATGTTGAATGGTTCGGATCGCTTGTTTGAATTTTCAAAATGAAAATATGGCGTGAAGTAAAACAACGTTTTACTTCACAACTCACCATAGCCTATCTATCTATCTATATATATATATATATATATACATATATATATATATATATATATGACAGTGACAGTGCTACGGTGCTACGCGTAGCATAGAGGCCTCCGTGCTACGGCTCAATTTTTGAGTTTTCAAAATCCTAACGGTCAATCCGAACCGTTCAACATGATCTCCATATGAATATGTACTTGCAAACCAACTTTTACATTTTTTAGAATTTTTTTACTATTTATTAAGCCACTTTGAAAATCGCTGATCCAATGGTCCAGAAAAGTTTACTGTTGTGTACAAATTATTGTTTTTTCAAAGTGGCTTAATAAATAGTAAAAAAATTCTAAAAAATGTAAAATTTGGTTTGCAAGTACATATTCATATGGAGATCATGTTGAACGGTTCGGATCGACCGTTAGGATTTTGAAAACTAAAAAATTGAGCCGTAGCACAGAGGGGCTCTATGCTACGCGTAGCATATTAGCAAAATCCTATATATATATGTTAACTGTATCCAGATTTCGTAGTATATATTTCATTTTGAGAGCAAAATAAGTTTAATATTAGATATACTTCTAGGTTTTATTGATATTTTTTGTGATTAATTCGTTTTGAAACACAAAACACAAGTAATATCAAATTTTGCATATAAGCTCGCATTTTTTTTATTGGTTACAATATAAAATTTGTATAGGATAGTGGAAATATTTAAGGTGTCTTTAAATCTCACATACATATCTAGTTGGATTTAAAGTATTTTCTAAATATTCAGCTCATCTATACAAGCAAAAATGAGTCCAACATTGACTAAATTTTGAGATCATGTGCATAGTTTATTTGTAATGATTTTATTTTTACACCAGATCATTATACAATAATTTTGCAAAAGAAATAATTGTATTTCAAAAATTATCGTGGATGTGGGTTTTCTGAAAGTAGCAAGTAAAAGTTAGATATAGGAATTCTAAAATAGTATATGTATGCACATGCAATTGCTTTCATAATTAAGAAATACAAACTATATAACACAAGCAAAAACTGTACGCATAACTTTGCATGGTTGACTAATATATATATTTTTTAAAGGAATTGAATGATATATATCTAACTATATGATTCATTTTTAATATGTGTAGATTATTCTAACAATTAAAAAATATGTGAACTTTTTGCTGGTCCTGCATATAAACTTCATAAATATTATTAAATTAGATCAAACTATTTAATATTGCTTATTAAGTGATCTAAAAGTTTTTTGCATGTAAAAATATAATTCTTTTAATTTTTTTAGATTACAGATTTTGTTGTACTAAATCAACGATAAAATTTCAACATATGAAGACGTGCATCAAAATATATTCTAAAATTTGTGTATTCTGAAATTTCAGCATATTATTGAATTTACTTGACTTAATTAAGGTTGTTTTATTGAAATTATTATTACATAACTTAATTTATATTGTATTAGATATAATTTTTTTGAACCAAATCCCATGAACAATTCTAGTTTTATATAAGTTTAATTTAAACAAAGATACTAAATATTTTTATTATCATTTAGTTTAATTTGATTGAATGAATCTGTAAAGTTATTTATGTTTTGTTAACTAAAATATCAAGTACTTCCGACATATTTTTGTTCTTATTTTTCTTCCTGGATTTCCTCAAAGTACTAATTTTTTTTTTTTGATAAAGTCTCACTTTTGAAACATTAATTATTGAGATAACAAGTTATAATTTTTCTGACTTGCAATAAATTATTTCTACAATATCCATTATAAACGTCTCGCTTTTGAAAACAGTACAAAGTAAGCAAAAATATATAATGATAAATGTAGATTAAATTACTCTTAATTAGGAAGGAAGGCCTCCTCTAATCAATACTAAAAGCAGTAGAAAGTAAGCAAAAATATATAATGAAAGAAATTTAGTTCCAGAACCACAGCTCTCCTAATTCCTTGTGCAATTCGTGGCACACTGTTAGACTTAGACCTTTATTTCAGGAAAGATTTTTCAATAATGCAAGGGCTCAGTTGAAAAGTAGCATTTTTATATTTTTATGCATGAAGCCAAGGTTATGTATGCACAATACTTAGAAGAGAGCTGGTGAACGTCAGTTTAGTTGGGGGTGGACCCATCCCGCACTTATGGAGGAGGCCAACAGTACCACATGTCCGATCACTCTCCAAGCTCTTATCGTCCAGCTCAGCGAATGGTGAATATAAATACAAATGTTAAAGGTCGTTTTGTTCAAGTTCAACCAAAACTCTTCCATTCACCAAAAAATATTAATGGACCAAACCCAGATAGACATTGTAGATGTCGGAGATCAGCCTCCTCTGTCAAAATCAATGCAACCTAAATTCCACAAGGGAAAAAAGATCAAGGCAAAGAACTTCACTATAAAGGAAAAAAAACCTCCTCTGTCATCAGAATCAATGAAAAAGAAAATCGACAGGGCCAAAACCAATGAGGCAAAAAACTTCACCATCTTTCGCACACCACATAACATTTCCCAAAGCAAGAAGAATCTCTTCGAGCCCGCTGTCATCTCCATCGGCCCATTCCACCATGGTAAAGAGAGCCTCAAAGTCATGGAGGAGCACAAATGGCGGTTCTTGGAGTCTTTCTTGTCCCGTAGGGACACAAGTTTGGATCTCTGTATATCAGAGATGAAGTTGCTAGAAGAGAGAACACGGAGGTGTTACAGTGAGACGTTTGATGATCTTGACAGCGATACATTTGTCGAGATGATGCTGCTTGACGGATGCTTCTTGCTCGAGTACTTCTCAAGAAGAATAGAAAGAAAGGGGAATTTAATTCATGAGGTTGGCTGGAATTCTTATCTCATAGTTTTTGATTTGGTACTTCTGGAGAACCAAATTCCATTCTTTATAGTTGAGAAGTTGTACGAGCTGATTGGTTTTAAGCAAGAAAAGAGGATGTTTTTTGCTAAATTCCTTGCTATTAGTTTGTTGCCCAAAGACTACATATTCCGAGACCCTCCAGCTGAAACTCCAGACACCATACACTCTCCAGCTGAAATTCCAGACCCTCGAGCTAAAATTCCAGACCCTCCAGCTGAAATTCATCATTTGGTCCATCTCTGTTACCACTATATAGTGCCCAACCCAGAGAAACCAGTTGTATTGAGTTCCAAATCATTTGATCTTACCACAATGTTCAACGAGAATAGAATTATCAAAGGTTTGCTTCATTGGTTTCGTTCAAGGCCGGTGCGCAGAGGAAGATCTCCTCATTCGACTTCTCAAAGCTTGTCAGTGGCATTGCTGAATTCTACCGGGAATTTATCCTCGATGGTGATCCGTTCTGCCACTGATCTCAAACAAAAGGGCCTGAAATTCACACAACAGAGCAACCCAAGACATATGCTCGACATATCATTTGAATTTGGTGTCTTAAAAATCCCTAGAATAAAAATCTCCGATGACACTAAGCCTCTTTTCACAAACCTTATATCATTTGAACATTCCAAATATGGCAAAGCGAATAAACCCTTTACAAGCTTTGTAATATTTTTGGATAATCTAGTCAACACAGAAAATGATGTGACAATACTACAAGAGTGCAGAATCGTTGAGAACTGGCTAGGCAGTGAAGAGGCGTTGACTCATTTCTTCAACCATGTCACTGAAGGTGGTTGTGTTGGGAGAAATCACTATTTGGCGGAATTATATACGGAAGTGAACAGATACACTGAATCAAGATGGAACAGGCATCGAGCAAAATTGATTCGTGATTACTTTAGCAGTCCGTGGGCAACAATTTCTGTCGTTGCAGCTTTCATACTGCTAGTTCTTACATGTGTACAAACTTTCTATGCAGCTTATGCCTACAAATTTCCCCCGAGCTCATGATGCTTTTACTTTCACTGTACTATCCGGGGCTTCTAAATTGAAGAAGAGAAAAGTGGCGTTGCCATGTATGTTATGATGGAGTTATCTTTTTAATCGTGTTTTTTTTTCTTCCTTGTTTGTTAATTGTCATTCCTTTTAGTGTTGTATCTTGTCAGTGTTTTGTTTTTATGATTTGCTACTAAGTTTTATTCAGAAGCACCTTGTAACTCTGCACTATATATATTTGGGTTCCTTTACTTCTTTTATTATTCAATTTTGAAGGTTATTTTCAGCACCGGTTACAGGCATGTATTGTCTTTTTTGAGAAACTAGACAGTTTCTGCCAAGGTGATTTTATTAAAATTTAAATAAAGTGCATGAGTCAATCCAAACCCATTCTCTGTCATCTCCCCTGACATACTTTTATTATTCAATTATTTTAAATCTGTATTTATCATAAATTTAAATTCATTAAAATATTAAATCCGAAATTAAATAATTTATTAAAAAAATATAGATATTGATATTTGATTTGTTAAAGTCAGAAAACAGTTCTGATTCGGCCTGAATCCAAATTTGGAATACATAAAAGTAATTGGAAAGATCTTTGAAGGCAAAAGTTTAAAACGACAAAAAAAAAATTTTAAGAAAATTACCGTACTAAATTTCTATCAATAATCATCATTTAAACTATCTATCAATGTTAATATGAAAATCTAATTAATTATAAAAGAACTTATGAAATAAAAAAATAATATGATAATCATGCTATTTAAAAATTATTCTAGAATCCGGATATGAGAATTTAATCCAATTGACCCATGACTTATCTTTCACTTTGAATATAATTTTAAAAAGCACACTTTCTGGTATGTTTTGTATAATGCTTTGACAAGCTGTATAATCTATCAAATATTTTTTAACATGTTCTGCATAATGCTTTGTCCATGACTCGTCACACTTTATTCTTAAATTAAGCTTAACGTTAGCATCTATATATGTCTTTATGGGCGGGGTATTAATGGATAAATTTTGCAAGTAAGATATTAATGGATAAATTTTGCAAGTAAGATATTAATGGATAAATTGAGATATTAATGGATAAATTTTGCAAGTAAGATCGCTAGAGAAAGATATTAAAAACAGTTATGTATGTTAGGTGCATCTAATTTTAAAGGTACATTCTATTGTATCTACATTCTTAGCAGCTGAATTTAAGGGCACAAAAATAATTTTTTTTTAATTTATAGTATCAAATTGAGCATCAATGTTTAATAGCAGAAACTGTTTCTCAACAACAATTTTGTACAATTAGTACATGATTTATCCATACAAATTAAATTCTATAATAGCCAACTAGTATCCTACCCGTACATTGGAACCGGGACATATTATTAAACTAGGCATTGCGTCCCTTAGAAGTATTTCAATTTAGATCAAAACTATGATTACCTTTTAATTTATAACCAAAATTAGCCATATGTATGTCTCAATATCAAGTTTTTAAATCGGAACAATGGCTAGGATTGTTCGAAAAGAAAGATACTACACCCATAATATGGGCTTTAACCTTACCTAACTTCAAATAAGGCCCACTTTGGTCAACAGGCTTTAGTAAAGAAATAGTGAGCCTTTTCAGCTGTAAACTCTTTCACCGGCCTTTGTGATTCTTTTATTTCAAATGAAATTTTGTTTTATTTTTCTATTATTCTTCGCGCCACTGCACATTTTATATTATTGTGGAGTGACACGGGATGAGTTCTGGGGAAAATATTATTAGATTGGCTGAATTCATTGGGCTTCACACGGGCTTGTATACTACTGGACCTAATTCCTAGATGAATGGCTTTAGATTGCCCTTGAACACCTGATATGTTCGATTAAATGCACCACTACCTTCATCCTTCATCCAGATAAGATCATCAATTTTTTTTGGTGAGCTTAATTTTAAATGGCTGATTCAAACTGTTGATATGAGGTAGTCTCAAAATATGAAAGGAGAGACTAACTAGTGACTAATTTGTAGTAGACCATTCAATTTTTGTAAGGGTAATATATAATTGGTCTCTCCTAAATTTTCACTACACAACATAAGTGTTTGTAAATATTTGTGGTACATATATTCATGCAAAGATCCGCCGTCTGCACACTAGGGTCAAGCTCTCAGATTCTAAGTTATAAGAGAGTATTTGATTGGGTCAGATCGCGCTACAAGAGATTTCATTGCATGAACATGAAATTTATATAATCTTTGTGAAAATTTCATGGAAAAACAGTATCCTCAACCACTTGCACCAATGAATTATAGTGCAATGAACCCTTGCTGAAAATAATTCCCCTTTCCATATTATATCAAAAATGACAAACACCCGCACATGCCGTTACAAGACCCTACAAACTATTTATGTGCCAGTTGGGTCAACCAGCTAGACCCAAACTGGGATGCATTCAACGCATTTTTGGTGGGCCATGTGTGTATGTAGTATAGACATACATTTGACATGCATGGAATCTTGGATCCTAAAGAGTTTGCCAAAATTAAAGCAACTTACAATACTACAGCAAGATGACTTTGTAAGTTTTTGCTGAGTAAGTACGCTGCCATCACGACCTACCTTAACAACCTCGCACCTAAACTACCTATGCGGAATTATGCTGTCACGTACATGTAAAATTATGCTGTCACATAACTGTTGAAAATAATCCAAGTCAGCAGCAAAGTGCATAAGAAATACAGTTTTTAGAAGTTACGGTTTAGTTGCAGTTTTATTTTCTGTTTAGAATTAATTAAAAACTGATTGTAAACTTAGGCAGCAAGTTTTCTGTTTAGACATGTGCAGGAAGTAGTGGGTAGTTTCTATATTTAGTTTGTCATGTAGTGGGTTGGTTATAGGTTGGTTATAGCAGCATTAGTGGAGTTAGTGGGGTGCGAAATTAGAGAGAGGCACCATCTTAAATACTGTGTATTTTCTGTTAATTAATCAATGAAGTAGTGAGAAAATTCTGCTGCTGAATAGTTTCTGTTTTTCTCTCTTTTCCGAAAAACTCCCAACAAAATTGGTATCAGAGCCAAAGGTGAGAGATCAAGGCAGATCCGACCATGGCCGACGCAGGCAACAACACCACCATTAGCATGTCAAATCAGATGGTACCTTTGTTCAAGGGTGAGAGTTACGAATTCTGGAGCATCAAGGTACGAACTATGCTGAAATCTCATGGCTTGTGGGAACTAACAGACAAGGGAATACCGAATCCTGATCCGACACCAATCGACACAGCCAAGCGAGATGCAAAGGCGCTCTTCTTCATTCAGCAAGCCGTACACGAATCGGTGTTTGCGAAGATTGCAGCAGCAGAAACAGCAAACCAGGCCTGGACAACTCTGAAAACCGCATTTCAGGGAAGTTCCAAGGTGGTAGCCATCAAGTTGCAGGGCTTGAGACGGGAGTTTGAGACATTGAACATGAAACAAGGCGAGTCAGTTCAATCCTTCTTCACGGAAGTTACAACAATAGTCAACCAAATCTGAAGTTGTGGAGAAGATCTTCCAGAAAAGACGGTTGTGATGAAGGTGTTGCGCAGCCTGACAACCAAGTTTGATCATGTGGTAGCGGCGATCGAAGAATCCAAAGATCTGTCCACCTACACGTTTGATGAGTTGATGGGATCACTGCAGGTCCATGAAGTTCGTCTCAACCGATCAGAAGTGAAGGATGACACCAAAGCTTTCTATACTAAGGGCTATTCCTCAAGAAACAACAGCAAGGCAGAGGTAGAGGCCAAGGTTACAGCAGAGGTCGAGGCAGTCAAGGCGGCAGAGGCAGAGGCAAGCCGAGTTACAATCAACCGCATTCTAATCAACCGAAGAAAGATGTAGAATGCTACTACTGTCACAAGAAAGGGCATATGCAAGCCGATTGTTACCAGAAACAGAGAGAAGAAGGTCAAGACGTGGAGTGCTATTACTGCCACAAGCCCGGTCATGTGCAGGCCGACTGCTACAAGAAGAAAAGAGAAGAAGGACAAGCAAGTTTTGTTGAAGAGAAGAGCAATCAGGCACAGTTGTTCATGGCCAAAACCTATGAAGAATCAGATATGAGTCAAATCTGGTTTTTGGACAGCGGGTGCTCAAACCATATGACGGGTTTCAAACATCTGTTTGATGAATTAGATGAGTCATACAAGAAAGCAGTAAAGCTTGGTGACGATAAAGAGATTCATGTTGAAGGAAAAGGAAGAGTAGCCGTGCAGACCAGCAGTCACAATACACGGATGCTACATGATGTGTTCTATATTCCTCAACTATCCCAAAACCTTCTCAGCTTTGGTCAGATGATGGACAGCGGGTGTACCATCAAGTTTGAAGGCGACAATTGCAGAATTGTAGATGCAGCCACGGATCAGACGATGGCAATAATCAAGAAGACACAAAACAACTTGTTCCCTCTAGAGATAGCCAAGGTGAAAGACAAGGCACTTGCAGCCAAGGAGACTAGTTCCAGCGAGCTATGGCATTTGAGGTATGGTCATCTAAACATGAATGGTTTGAGATTGTTGAATCAAAAGAAAATGGTGAATGGGTTACCCGAAATTGGTGAAATCGGGTTATGTGAAGGATGTGTGCTTGGCAAGCAATCAAAGCTGCCATTTCCAAAAGATCAGTCGATGCGTGCAACCAAGGTACTCGAGTTGGTGCATACTGACTTGTGCGGGCCTATAGAGGTTGAATCAATGGGAGGAAACAAGTATTTTATGCTGTTTATTGATGATTATAGTAGGATGACCTGGGTTTATTTCCTTAGCTATAAAAGTGAAGCGTTTGGGCTGTTCAAAAGGTTCAAAGCCATGGCAGAGACACAAACAGGGGTTAGGCTGAAAGCTCTAAGATCTGATCGTGGTGGTGAGTTTCAATCAAAAGAATTCAAGCAGTTTTGTGAGAAAGAAGGGGTGCTACAACAGCTGACAACTCCATACACACCTGAGCAAAACAGTGTAGCTGAACGCAAGAACCGCACAGTAGTAGAACTTGCAAGAAGTATGCTGAAATCTAAAGGTATGCCGAATAGTTTTTGGGCTAAAGCAGTAGCAACAGCGGTATATGTTCTAAATCTGTCACCGACCAAGGCAGTGATGAACAAAACACCGTTTGAAGCGTGGTTTGAAAGGAAGCCCAGTGTGGGGCATTTGCGTGTTTTTGGGTGCATTGCTTACACTCTCATAAGTGCACAAAATCGAAAAAAACTGGACTCAAAATCTGAAAAGTGTGTGTTCATTGGGTATTGCATACAATCTAAAGGTTATAGGTTGTTTAATCCGGTGACAAAGAAGATTATAGTCGGTAGAAATATCATGTTCGATAAGAATGCTAGTTGGAGATGGTCTATGGAGGAAGATAACACACCAATAGCAGAAATAGAAGATGAAGAAGAAGAAGGCAGCAGTGAGCAGCCGCAAAACAGTCCAAGCTCGAGTAGCACATCACATCGGATGGTTGATCCGGATACACAAGAAGAAAGGTACGATCCTTACAAGAATTGTATGAAGCAACTCAGTTTTTGTATGTAGCAGATCCATTGTCTTATGAAGAAGCCGTAGAAAGAAAGGAATGGGTACAAGCAATGAAAGAAGAAATGAGTTCAATCGAGCAAAACCAAACCTGGAAGTTGGTGGAATTACCAAAAGATCGCAATGCAATTGGAGTTAAATGGGTTTACAAGACTAAATTTGGTCCAGATGGCAGTGTATTAAAATACAAAGCAAGATTAGTGGCAAAAGGATATGCGCAAAAGCAAGGCATAGACTATGAAGAGACGTTCTCCCCGGTGGCCAGATTTGAAACGGTTTGGTTGTTGATTGCAATGGCTGCCCAGTTGAGACAACCTATCTATCAATTTGATGTGAAGTCAGCATTCCTCAATGGTGAACTAAAAGAAGAGGTTTATGTTGAGCAACCGGAAGGGTTTGTGGTGAAGGGCAAAGAACATTGGGTGTACCATTTGTTCAAAGCATTATACGGCTTGAAGCAGGCCCCTCGTGCATGGTACAGCAAGATTGATGCACATTTTCAGAAATTGGGATTTGAGAGAAGCAAGAATGAGCCTAATCTCTATGTTAAACGCAAAGAAAAAGGAAGTTTAACAGCGGTATGTCTCTATATTGATGATATGATTTATTTTGGCACAAATGATGCAATGGTGAAGGAGTTTAAAGAGCAAATGATGCGTGTGTTTGAGATGACCGATCTAGGAGAAATGCATTACTTTCTAGGTCTGGAGGTTGAACAAGAGAAGGGAAGAATCTTTGTGTCCCAACGCAAGTATGCAAGAGACTTGGTAGAAAAGTTCGGATTAAAAGATTGCAATCCCGTACTAATTCCAATGAATACAAACGAGAAGTTGACAGCTATTGATGGAACCGGAGCAGCAGATGCAACTCGGTTTAGGAGTTTGGTGGGAGGTCTATTGTACTTGACGCACACAAGACCAGACATCACACATGCAGTTGGAATGGTTGCGAGATACATGCAGAATCCAACTAAACAACACATGGGAGCAGCAAAGCGAATTCTTAGGTACATTGCAGGTACAACAAGCTATGGTCTGTGGTACAAGGGTGTTGATGAACCGTGTTTGATAGGCTACAGCGATAGTGACTGGGCAGGCAGCATAGATGATCGAAAAAACACAACAGGTCAGGTGTTCTTCTTTGGCAACAACGTAATAAGTTGGAATTCGAAGAAACAGTCAACAGTTGCACTATCAACCGCAGAAGCTGAGTACAATGCAGTAACATCAGCAGCATGCCAAGGTGTATGGTTAAGGCGCTTATTGGAAGAGTTAGATTGTGAGCAGAAAGGTGCAACAATACTCTATTGTGATAATCAGTCGACAATTGCAATTAGTAACAACCCGGTGCATCACAATAGAACAAAGCACATAGACACTCGGCTCCCTTTCATACGAGATCTGATTGAGCAAAAGATGATAGAGTTGCAGTATGTGAACACGAACCAGCAAGTTGCAGATGTGCTGACCAAATCACTCACACGAGAGAAGTTTAACTGGTGTCGAGACATGATGAATGTGCTGGACTTTGGATTAAGGGGGGGTGTCGAGACATGATGAATGTGCTGGACATGATGAATCAGCAGCAAAGTGCATAAGAAATACAGTTTTTAGAAGTTACGGTTTAGTTGCAGTTTTATTTTCTGTTTAGAATTAATTAAAAACTGATTGTAAACTTAGGCAGCAAGTTTTCTGTTTAGACATGTGCAGGAAGTAGTGGGTAGTTTCTATATTTAGTTTGTCATGTAGTGGGTTGGTTATAGGTTGGTTATAGCAGCATTAGTGGAGTTAGTGGGGTGCGAAATTAGAGAGAGGCACCATCTTAAATACTGTGTATTTTCTGTTAATTAATCAATGAAGTTGTGAGAAAATTCTGCTGCTGAATAGTTTCTGTTTTTCTCTCTTTTCCGAAAAACTCCCAACAATAACATGGATCTTGTGTTTTATTTTTATTTTTATTGGCAATAAATTGACGAACTATTAAAAGGTGCGAAAAAACAATTTTAAGAACATTCCAGAGGGTCAATATTCGAGATATGACGAGGATACATGATTTATGCAATATAGTTGAGGTAAATAAAACAACATATATTCAATTCATTAATAATGAAGCATCATGATTTTTTATGTTGTTTTAATTATTATTTTGAGCACCTGGGCATATGTTAAATTAGAGCAGTAGTACTCCCTGAGCGTGGGCCTTTAAAAGAAGTGACAGATCAGAGAGGCAGTACAGCCAGAGCAATGGGCTTTCCATCTCGTCCAATTATGGGCCTTGCACATTATTTGATTGCCATCAAATTTAATATGAAATTTTTCTCGATATACAACGTTTGCAAAATTGAGACAGTTTC
The DNA here is from genome assembly GCA_025461045.1 of Carex parvula. Lineage (NCBI taxonomy): Eukaryota > Viridiplantae > Streptophyta > Magnoliopsida > Poales > Cyperaceae > Carex > Carex parvula. Next base: position 1,215,771 of record JAJGRW010000111.1, on the reverse strand, counting down.
ACTGGTCCTTCTACTAACTGCATCATATGATATTATGCATATATACTTCTTTGAGAAATGCCAATATGAGCTTAAGCTCAGCAAGAAATAACAATCTAACGAGCAATGAACAAATTGATAAAGGGTTATAATAAGAGTTTTGATTGTGAACATTAATTAAGTATTCAGCTCCATACTGATTAATATCTATCAAACAAACAACATAGAAGGCTTAGATGCTATGGATAGCATAAGGCTTTCCGTGCTACGGTCTCAAAAACCTATCGTATAAACTTCGAACTTCGATCTAAGTAGCTCAGTAAATTGGTTATATAATGAACTTGTAGAATATTAATTTTTACTATTTTATATAATTTATGAAAGATGGCAAAAAATGGCCTTAAAACATTAAGCAATTTTCTTTAATGTTTTAAGACATTTTTTGCCATCTTTCATAAATCATAAAAATATTAAAAATTAAAATAGTAAAAATTGGTGTTCTACAAGTTCATTATATAACTAATTTACTGAGTTACTTAGACCGAAGTTTTAAGTTTAAACGATAGATTTTTTAGACCGTAGCACGGAAGGCCTTATGCTATCCATAGCACCTAAGCCTGCTCATATGTGAAGTTGTTTGGCACCCGATAAGGAATTTCAGCATTTAAGAAAGAACTCAAATTTTTCTCTCTCTAGGGAAGGTAATAGATGCTTTTCAAAGATGTGTTAGATGTTTGTATTCTTCTCTCGTCTTTTTTTTTCTAAAAAAAAAATACCTAACATGTTGATGACCTAAATTATTTACTTGTCCTTTTATACAGTTGATTCGATAATTCTCAAACTAGTTGTTGAACATAATTGTTTATTAATGATTACATAAGCATGAGTGAAGCATGATTAAATAATTTGTTTATTAATTATTTACTTGTCCTTGCACCGGTTGAAACAAATGCAAGGTTCCCTACGAACTGGCAAAGTAGAGGCAGGGGTAAAATGGGCATTCTTCGATGTCGGCCTGCCGGATTTTCGAGATGCTTTTTCATGTGATTTGATCTTTCGTGATGATGGAATTCGTCATATAAATTTTACTTATGGTCAATGGATCAGCATACAATATTTATCTTAATAATTTAAATATAATTTATTATTACTAATTTGACGTGTACTCTCTCTCTGAAGTAAAATATTTTTCATATTGTAAGTGACAAAGTTCACCGATAATTTATACTTTTTGTCCACCAGATTTCATCAAGCGTATAGGAAATATTAGGCGTAAAGGTTCACCGAGTATATGCTAATTTGTGGATGACCAGGGTTTTCATGCATCCTATATTATCATCACGACAATCGAACGAAATTAAAGATTCTGCTCAAATAAATTTCCATGCGTGCCTTTGGATTTCCAATCCAATAAACGGATTTTTCTATAATTTGAATTTACAATTATAGTTATCTTTTAAATTGTTAATGACTTATCATAAAAGTTCGTTTGTGCATGAAAATTAATAATGTAATGTAATATATGATTTTGTGCATGGTGACTTGTGCTTGAAAAGATTGAAAAATAGATGCTTTTGTATATTGCGTAATCTACGACGACATATTTATTAAATTTCGATTTTCATGTTTTTCTTTGTGATTGGTGCGTGTGATCGCCATAATGAGTTTCACATACATTGGTGCGTGTGATGGCAAAAAAGTGGCCTAAAACATTGGCAATTTTCTTTTATTTTTAAGATATTTTTCTGCCATCTTTCATAAATCACTAAAAATAGTACAAAAATTCCAAAAATAGTCAAAATGGTGTCTACAAGTTCATTATA
>JAJGRW010000111.1:949859-1209469 GCA_025461045.1 Carex parvula | reverse complement strand
CCCAGAGTGTTCCAGGGGGGCTGCTGCTCTCCTTGGATTTTGAGTTTTAGTGAAGATGTATTGGTTCTGACTGACTTTGTCCTCCTAAAATTTTTTTGTCCCCTTCTGGACGTTTAATTTGTAATTCGTGTTAAATTTAGGGTTAAAATTGAAATAATCTGTTGAATTTTGATTGGTAATTAGAATTATAAGTCAGAACATCATAAATTACAAGTCAAAATATTGAAAAGTATAAGCTAAAGTATTGTTTTTTATCGAGTACCCAATTGGTTAATGGATTTAAATCCGATTCGATATTTTTTTGCCCCTTGACGAAAATCCTGGATCCGCCCCTGGATATTTGCTTTGCATGAATAAAAAATAACCATGTCAAGATGTGTACCCGTGTTTTGGGAGTTCGAATCTCCAAGTAACTCAAATTTTGAGTTTAAATCTGGATCGTATGATCAAAATTTTGACCAATTCGGTCCGAGATAGAATGCACAGAGTCTAAAACATATCGAACAATCCAAATCTAAACTAAAAAATACTACGAATATTTTCTAATATTTTTTTCCAAATTAATTAGTTGATGTTGGAGTTAGAGAACAATTTTTGAAACACGACTAACTTAACTATTATATAAGAAAAAATAGGGCAATAAAATTAATAGTTATATTTTTAATTCAGAAATAATTATTTTAAATCAAAAAATTATTTATAAATTAATGTACCATTTATATAGTGTAGACATAACATAACATGTGTGCGATAAAAAAAAATATTAATTGGAGTATTTCTATCTTTAACCGGGTAAATATATACTGAGCAGATTTTGCTTTATTCAGCGCACGACTCATTTGCAGGGCTGTTTTATCTCTATTATTCTTGCACAGAATGAAGCTAAAACGCCTCTGTCAATATCTTTACCTGTCATCATTTTCTCTTTATTCAGTCAATTATATCTACTACTCTCTAGTTCTAATTATTAGCCTTCAATTTAATTTTTTCATGAAATGAAATCAAACATATATGCTAATTTTTACCGAAATTTTGATTCATAACAGTAAATTAAATCAAAGTAAAAAACTTAACATCAGTTTTTAGACACAATTCTCTCTCCTCTCTCTCTCTCATTTTCGGAAATTGCTATGATTGAGCAGTCTGAATCTTCGGTTCAGGTTCTTGTTTTTTTTCTTTTTTCTAATTTAATATTTTATTAAATAAAATAGTTTAGGAAATAGTAAAATGGTTTATAAATTACCGTAATTGTCTAAATTGGTGAAGAAAATTATCAAAATATTTTAAAAAATACCATCATTACTTAAAAACTACCATAATGGTCTAGAATGGTATAGAAAATTACCAAAATATTTTAGAAAATACCAAAATTATTTAGAAATTACCATAATCTAGAATGGTGTAGAAAATTACCATAATTGTGTAAAAAGTTACCAAAATATTTGAGAAAATACAAGAATTATTTAGAAATGACCATAATAGTCTAGATTGGTGTAGAAAATTACCAGAATTGTTTAGAAAATAACAATTTTTTTAGAAATTATCATAATTGGCCAAAATAATGTAGAAAATTACCAGAATTGTTTAGAAACTACAGTTATTGTCCAGATTGGTGTAGAAAATTACTAAAATATTGTAAAAGATACCTGAATTGTTTTAGATAATTTTGTAGTATGGCATCTAAACACCGTGCACAATCATCATCTCAGACTCAGACCAGTACAGAGTCAAATGCAACATAATTAAAGTGTCTGTGATCCATGGATCTCCGATCGGGAAACCGTATCCAAGCTCCGTGGCTAGTCTGCGCTCTTTGGATTTATAGACTGGTACTCTTTACCCTTTCTAGAGCTTGAAACTTTACTATTGGTTATCGAGACTGGATCCCAGGAAGATGATATCGATGGCCACGTGCTAGGTTGATATGCTCTTGAATTGAGGCAGTTGCTAAAGAGATCCCTGGAAAGAATGGGAAAAGGAGAGGAGCTAGGCATTGAGTTCGTGCTTAGAGGCAAAGGAGTTGTTCTTTATTTCTTGTCTAGCAGAAACTAATCGAGCTCCGTTTGATCTCCCGCCTACAGCCTTTTACATTTTAATAGGTTTCTGCCAAAAGGGGCCCACAACAATGCTCGCACGACTGCATAAAGCTCCGCATCATATGTCGAGTACCGAGACTGAGCACCTGTTAATTTCTTTATCAACGCTATCTGTGCTATACTCTACTTACCTATCTAGGGTATTCCTACTTGATGAGCTATCTCGCCAACCAAGCTACGGAAGAAATTCGCTCTTTTATTGTCTTTGAGAAAGAATGCGGAGCAAAACGAGTACCCAGCATGTGTTGAGCCATTACTCAAGTTCATAATCACTTCACAGGAGATAACGGGAATGGGTGCTTCTGCCACTCCGATAGTCATCTCGACCACAGGGTGCCACTAAAAAGCTGGGGATTCCAAATTGCCTAAGTGCTGCCGTGGTTGGAAGCCCGTACAGCTGGCTACCTAAAGACATGATGGTTCCGATGGATAAATGGTGTAACTACTGCCCCGCTGTCTCCAACATGGACCCGGTGAAGTTGAATTCCCCGTGAAGATGCTGACTACAAACGGCTAGACGGTAAGACCCCGTGCACCTTGACTATAGCACTGTTGTTAAAAAGGTATGATCAAACATTTTATTCAAATACGGGACGAAGGTCTGGTTGAAGATCTTAGGGTGGCTAGTGCTCATTTCACGCAGTGACGTAGTTCTTGCTGCCAGGAAGTAGGGAAGGCCATAGGTGGCAAAATCTTGAGAGTTCAATGTATCCTTTTCATAGAAGAAGGTGTGGAGGGTTCTCGAGAGCGGACCATCCATTGGTTAAGTTGTCTTTCTTTCTGTTTCCCTAGGCCTACTTACCTACTAACTTTGAAGGAGGTACCTTCCAGATACATTAAAATAAATGTCCAGGTTAGGTTGTTCTGAAGGGCAGACACTGGAATAAGCTCACCCCCCAGTGCCAGACTGTTGAGCTCGAGTGAAGTGCCCAGAGGTGTCAGATTGACATTCTTCCTATATATTTTACCCGAAACCGACCGATCTAGCCATGAGCAGGTTGAAGAGAGCTCTAACAGGCCTTGGAGGACTGAACCCACGTATGTGGCAAAATACGGGGATGACTTGTGGCTAGGGGTAAAAGGCCAACCAAGATCGGAGATAGTTGGTTTTCCGCGAAATCTATTTCAGCAGGATGAGGATGAGAATGAGATACCGCCTGAGATGGAGAAAGAGGCGGATTCCGGAAGCACTGTAAAGCCGCTTTGGTACTAGAACTTGATGAATGAAAGTAGCTAGCTCCTAGGCGTGGGTAAAACTTATGAGGCTCGAAAGGATGCTGCTATAGCTGCCCATGTTGTTCGATATTGTATGATGAACCTCGTACCTTGTACACGCACCGATCAGTACCTTTCGCCGGGTGGGTTGAAAGCCTCAAGTCCAACCCCTTTGATTGAACGAGCAGATGAATTGAAATTTATGAGATGATGCAATCAACCGGTCAAAAAGAAACAAAAATAAGATATTGTTCTGGCATATGTGAACTTGCCATTCAATCAATCATATGTGAACTTGTCATTCAATCAATCATAATATTAGTAACTTTTTTTTTTTAAGTGGTTCAATATTACCTCGTGTTTTTCATAACTCATCATATCTTATATTTTATATTTTCATTTTTGAAGTCCAAACTGTCCATTCGAACTGTTCAACATGACATCCATACTAAGTAATATTTGGAGATGAAATTTTATAATTTTTGAAACTTTTTTACTATTTTGTAAGATGGGGAGTACTCTAGTGAGGGCAGCATTTGAAATTTTGAGAGCTAAGAAAAATCTTTCAATCTAAATACCGATTTTGCCCTTTTGCTCTCTCTCTTATCTTCACAATTAATTCTGAATTAATTTTGGTAACAAGCAACTCTCTCTCTCTCTCTATATGTCCAATTATAACCGGTACAACAAAATTCAATTACAGCAATCTGTTTACCACAAAAGCAAAAATTACACCTTAGTCCAACCTATTTAAAATTTTAGTAAAACATAATTTCACCATATGAATAACTTTCTTTATTCCTAGTCGAAGAAACTGTGTATATATATTATTCTTGGCATTTTTTTTGTACTAATGCCCTTCTAAGAAGAAACTGTATATTGCATCACTACTAGAATCTGGGTTTGTTGCATGGGTAAAAATCTTTGTTGCAAGGGTAAGTAGTGTCCATGCAACAAATATTGGCATTTCTGACACAGTCAAACTTGTTGCATGGGTGTCCCATGCAACAGTTACCCTTGCAATAAGTCTGATGGTTACCCTTGCAACTGCTTCTTATTTACCCATGCAACAAATATTTGATGACCCGTGACCCGCCAGCAAAGATAGAAAGTATATTTTAATGAATGTCCATGCAACAACTCATCTCATACCCATGCAACAAGTCTCCCGAATTGAGACTAAACAGTTGCATGGGTAACCCATGCAACAAGTATTTGAGAACTATTTGTTGCATGGGCTTACCCTTGCAACAAATCTCCAGAATCTAGACTAAACAGTTGCATGGGTAACCCATGCAACAAGTTTGGAGGATTATTTGAGAAATATTTGTTGCATGGGTTACCCATGCAACAAGTTTTGACGATTTTTTAGAACTATTTGTTGCATGGGACTACCCATGCAACAAGTATTGAATTTTTGGACAGTAATTTTTCTGTATATATTTGATCTCTCCTTTCAAATTGAATATATTCTTATAAATTATAGCAGTATATTAATTTGTTCACATCCTACTTAATATTGTTCAAATTTAGAAGAGAGTTTGATCTCTCCCTTCAAATTGAATATATTTTGTAAATCACAACAATTAGAATTACAACAGTATATTATAAAGTAAATGAGATAAACCAGTGGAGAGTTTTCTCCCCACTTGTAGTGACTTGCTGCGTTCAAAATGATTAAAATCCAATTTCAAACAAAATATGACACTACTAGAATCTGAGTTTTTTGCATGGTAAGGAAAATGGACTTGTTTCAAACAAAATATGATTTACATTTTTTGCATGCACTGCAATTCATACTATTTGCATGGATGTACTGACAAATATAATAATAAAAAATGGTTGCAAATCAGCATGCTCTAATTATACAATCCTCCCTGCCTACTGGTACCAATCTAGTACCAGCCCAGTGCTGTTTTACAATTTCCAAATTCTCATTCATCAAAATTTACATAAAACACATTGAAAAATATATAGAAAGCAACTAATAAGCATTGACCAACATAGTATAATCATCCTACATTGTACCAAAATTATAAAAATCATTAAAACAACAGTATTACAGCTGCAAGTACTTGTAACTTCTATATTTTCATAGTTTTATGCACTGATGTTGAGTTACTTTCCACAGTCGAATTCACGGCAACAAAAGCACTTTATTGCTCTTGTACTTCACTTGAGTTTTCATCTGAAATTTTCCACATAACAAATATGAATTTTAACAACCATTACATATGAAAACTTCTATTAAATTTACTAACCTCAACAGATTTCTTGTAAATAACAAATGTACTTGCTTACTCTTGTTTCGATGGTTGGTGCTTACTCTTGTTGGATGATTTGTGCTTTAGATACATAATTGATCTAATATTTATCTAACTTTGTACAAGCAATTGTTGAAATAAGGGCATGAATTGACCACACTCTCATTTCCTGACTGAGCAAAACCAGCAATTTATTGCTGTACATGAGAGAAATATAGCACATAATTACTGTAAGGGCTTATTATCACTTAACCTTAACCATAATCAATCAAAGATAATTAATGTTTCAAATAGTGTAGGCAACCATCCTGTCAATAGAGTGCTACAAAATATAAAGAAAAAAAAATCATTCAACTTACCTCAAATACACAAATTCAAACTAATATACACTTATGCAACTACAAGCTACAAACTAGAGGATATATTGTATTAGTTATAACTAATGTTTCAAATAAATGCATAGAAGAAAGCAAAACTGATACCTTTCCAAGATCCCAACGGAAGCACTTCTTCCATTGCCATATTGTTTGAATAAATATTTGACTATATCTCCTGCACGATATCAGTTACAGCTTACAATTTACTAATTGTATATTATTGATTAAAAGTGGGAAAAGGTTGCATCCACATCATACCACTTTCATCCAATGAGATGACATATGCTCGAGTCTACAAGAAAAGGGAACCTACAAAAATCTGTTTTGGTACCTCAGCAGAGAGATCAAGTTCTGTCATTGCTTCTCTTAACTCTTCTAAAAAAGGGATCCCTAAAACCGCTCTAGAATTTGCTAAACTGCTCTAGAATTAACTACTAATGTATACTATTTCAAAGTTATTCGATGTATTTTCCACAAAATGCACTTTTATTGGGCTCATTTTCTGAAAATTAGTTATTTTCCTTCGGGGTAACCAATTAACCATCTTTCTTTTCAGATTGAGTACAGTTATAAATTTATAATTGAAACTAAAAGAAAGGAAATTTTAAACAAAATATTTTGTTATTTGATTATGAAAAAACTTTTGTTTTACATATGGCTTAATTTGTTGCTTTTAGCTTAGTTGATTGTTTTGTTGTTTAAAAACTTTTAATATATACTTAGTGCATTATTTTGATGTTTGTAATTGTCATATATAATGAACATGTAAATAAATAAAAGGGTTTGTCATGATATAAAAAAAAGCTTGATATACTCTAAATTTCCAATAAAATTACGAAAAGGTAAAAAAGATTTACTAATTGCTTCTCATCTGGACTTAGATAGCTACGAGAATATTTATGTCCCCATTAAAAAAATTAACTGATCTACTAGGGCATTAAGAGATACGGAGTCTTATTAATTTACCAGTTACAGTTGGAGAACTCAAAGAGCTTGCCACGAGTGGAAAAGATAACCAGTGCCACCTCAGCATCAAAGGAAAATTTAACAATTAGAAAGTACATGTCATCTTGGGTTCAGTTTATAAGTATAAATATCTTGATATTCAACAATTAAATGTGTCTCTGGTTTCAGAATTTGTGTTGTTTCTGCCTGTACCAGAACTGTTACAGATTGTTTTCCTGCTGCACACAAATTGTTTGTGATATTGTCTAAGTGAACTTAATTACTGGTACATGAACTATATCATTTTTTTTGTTAAAGTTACAAGATGTTCTTCACGCTGTTTATAGTAGAAAACTCATATTCTACTATAAACTCATACTGGTCTTCAAAATCAATATCAACAATTAGCAAAAAGGGGAGCTCGAAGGCTCAACCCAAGTAATCACAGCAAACATCACAAATAGAAACAAGGAAATTTATTCAATTACCCAAAATTGCTTCGAATCACGAAAGGGGCGAGGGTCGGTACCCAAGGTGGTCGGCCTTTAACCAAGGGATCTCGCCTAAATCTTGCATCGCCTGGCCACACACTGGACGTCCGCCTTTGTGCCAGCGATCGCCTGAACCGGACCCACCTGAGCCGCCTCGCACGAGGGAAAGAGAGAGATAAGGAGTGAGAGGCAGGGAGACGTTGTAGTTTCTCTCCAGTGTTTGGGTTGAGGGCGACGAGAGAGAAAGTGAAAGGAAATGAACCCTAGATATGGTTTTTGTGTCTCAACGGGGGAGAACTGTGAAGAGGAGAAAGGGGTAAGTAACTGGGTGCGGCTCAGAGGAGAAAGGGGTAAGTAGCTAGTTAAACCCTAGATGAAAAAATAATGAATTCAGATCCTCCCCGGTACCGTAATAGGGAATCTCTTACAATTATTTGATTTGGTCCGTTCTTTTTAACTTAGCACGAATCTCAAAGCCCAATAATACTGCCCCTCCGTCAGTCCGAATCTCGAAGCGGTTGAGAGTTAATCTCAAACCGTAAAGTGAAGGGAATCTTTTACAGTAATGGAGAGGATACCTGTCCAAAAAATAATGGGGGGAAACTAAAACTTCTCTGAGTGCAGTGGGGGGAAACCAAATTTCTGGAGATCAATCGTTAACAGAGCAGTTTTAGCTTCGTGCAGAGTACTGAACACATTGAATGCTCTTTTCAATCTATAAGCTGTGCGCTGTATCAGGTCTTAACTGCTCTGTCCATATTACATACCCAAATTTCATTCACTGTGAGAATAAAATGAGAGGGAAGTGAAATTAATTTCACTTGTAACTTGATAAACAATCAACAAAGCAGTATAAATTTTGACAAAATAATTTGGACATATAGAATTAATTTATTTAGATTGAATTTTATCTAAGAAAAATAATATTTGCTAAAATTTAAGAAAGAATTGAAAATTTTGACAAATTAAGTTGAACATTTAAAATTAATTAATTTAGATTGATTTTTTTATTTTTTATTTTAGTTTGTTTCATTATCCATTTTATTTTTTCATTTTTATATGTACATAATTTTCATGTGAATCAAATAATTTTTATGCCTTACATATGTATAATAATTAGTAACTTATAAGTGATTAGTTAAATTTAGACAATTAACGAATAATTGCAACTTTAAATTTATAAAAAAAAAATGAAAACGAAATATGAAATTAACACAATAATAAATGAAATAACATGTTTATAAATTACTAAATGATTTGTACAAAAAAATATATATAGCATATATAACATGCTTGTTGCATCAATAACCCACATCTTTCAAACATCAACATAGAACATAAACTCTCGTAGTGTGAGTTAATGAAGACCCACAAGTATACACTGTCCGATAGTCGATCGGAACCGTTCAAATTGAAGAGTATCACATTCATTTCATTGTATGTAAGTTTGATGAAATTTTACGTTCAGTTACCTATCCATCAAGCCGACGGAATATACAAACATCGTAGAGCCACAAACACTTCACGTTGGATCGAAGCTTCAACATATCGAAACCTCAGTTTTTTTATGTTGGTTACGTTCAATATTCTCCCTTGATCATTTTAAAATAGATTTGGAAAGATTTTATCACAGATCGACCGTTGATCTCCCGCGTGAAAATGAACGGTCCGAAAATGTTTTATAAATTTGAAAGGACATATAATAATAAAAGTCTATAAAAATGATATGTATAAGTATTATTTGACTATATAAGATGTAAAAAAAAATATATATTTTTTCTGAAAATTTTTCATATGTGTTTCTGTACATCTATCATAAATATCAAGTTGTTATACCGTCTGATAAGAGAATAACGGTTCTGATTTATTCATTTTGAATAGATGTGGATAGGAAGTCCTTATACTCTCATGTAACATAATATTTCTGTTTAGATCTGACAGTACGTGATGCACATCACCCTTTGATATTAGTGCGCAGAGATGATCACATGGTCCGATCTAAACAAAAATATCATGTTACCTTGGAGTAAATGAATTCTTTAGTTGCCACTTAAATTTTCATTTTCCTCTTCTCCCTGTGCGCACATTAAAGAGTAAGAAGTCCCTAATCTCTGAGGTAATATAATATTTCTTTTTAGATGCAGTTTTAGATGATACACAAGATGTTTTAATATTCGTGCAAAACTCTTCTTAGACGATCCTGATTTAAACAAAAATATTATGTTACCTTGGAGTATATTACGATACAGAGCCTCTTCTATTTTTCTTCTCTGTTATGAACTTGGGAGACTTAGGGTTTATTTTCATCTCTCCAAACATTCATTTCGGCGCCTTCCTAAATTTTCATTTCCCTCCTCAAAATTCAGATTCTCTCCTTATTACGGTAAAATCTATCTAAAAGCTCTCCGCCAAATACGCGCTCACGCCCCCCTCTTTCATTGCCTCCCCCCGCACACATGTAATCCAACCACGAAACCCTCGTGCGAGGCTGGAGGCGGCTTAGGTGGTGCGATCGCTGGCCTGGTGCGGACGTGCAGCGTGTGCTCAGGCGAGGCGAGATTTGGGCGTGCGGGGCTGGTCAGTTGACGAGGTGCGGGGCTGACGAGCACAGCCTTCACATTTTTTCCTTAATTATTTTTCTAGAACTATTACTGTCTGAATTTTTATTGACTAATCAAACTATTTACTAAAACCATTGCATAACAGATTTGTAGGAATTAAGGTTGCAACTCAATTTGCAGGAATTTCTCAAAGATGCATTTCTACAAGTAGTTGACGGGCTCCTTCATGCATACTATCGTAAGCCCCAAATTCTTCATGCATAGTATCGTAAGCCCCAAATTCTTCATGCATACCAGCCTATTGAAATTGCGCCCCCCCCCCCCCCCCCACGCACACATTAAAGAGTAAAGAGGTATGTGACTGGCTTTAGAGCTGTTAAGAATCTTTATCTCATTATATATATATAAATCTCAAATTAAGAAAATCAAGAGTTATCTTTGTCTCTGTAGACATTGGATGGACTGAAAAGAGCTAAAGTAATGCCAAAGAGATTTGTACCTCTATTGTAAATACAGAGAAGTATGAACAAATGACCTTTTTGTTGTCACAACCTGTAAATTAAAAAATAGACATTGGTTTAGAAGAGGTAACCACTTTGGGTTCAGGCCGTTGGTCATTTCAGACTTGAGTTGTTTATGTTGTGTAGTCATTCAGGTTCATTTATTAATAAAGCATTCAGGTTCAATTTTCTTCAGTATAGGTCATTTGAGTTTGTACCACCTTGGAACTTGGTTCATTAGGGTTCTGGTATCATAAGTAAATTGGATTTCTGTGTTATTGCTTCTGATTTATGTCTTTTCATGCTAAATTTGTAGGTCACCGAGAGGCCTCCTGTTGTTGTCACCAATGTCTTAGAGAATTGAGGTATTCACTATAAGAAGAATGAGGTACATGTTGTTTCTGTAAGCACATGAGGGTATTCATGTTGTTTCTATAAGCACTATAAGAAGAATGATGTACATGTTGTTTCTAAAAAAATGACCTTTTTACTGATGTAGATGGGGTGCAGGAGATATCTCCAAGTTTGTAGGGTTTTTTTCTGTCATTCTGAGGGAAAATAGAGTTGTGCAATGTGCGAAAATAAGTTTGATTTCGTCATAATCTTTCATCATTTGGTTACCGCCTGAGATTGATCTTCAATTAACGGTAAGGATTTTCCCTTTAAAATTCAGTAGTAACATACCAATTCGTGAAAATTGTAATACCATAAATATGAAGCACTTGCAGCTTTCCAAAGAAGAGCTTTGCTTTATTGCTCAATTATGTATCCATAGCTATGTCTTCATATACCATTTCAGAGAACATGTAGTTTGGGTAAGAGCATCTCTTTCCACACCACATAGTATGTTTTATGAGAACTTGAATCCCAGAGGTAATGTACATTATTTCTAAATTTAAAAATTCGAGCTTGAAATTTACCATGCAATAGAGTGGTACCATCCTAAATATGCTGACAAGTCTTTTATTTTAAAATTTTATTTTGATTTAATATATTTTCATTTCTTTCAAGTCTTCCAGCTGCTAATCTTGAGAGGCCTAAAGTTGATCTGACAGGCCGACACTGGTACAAGAGGTCTATTTTGGTAATGTGTTCAATGCTAATTATTTGCATGCATGAATTTGTTATTTTTTTTAACTTTTGTTCATGCTATCATTTGTTGTCAGTAGAAGAATTCCCAAACACATATCGAATTTGGTTAATTTAAGCACTTGTAGAGTCTATACTGAAATATTGATAACTTGGGTATTCTTTTGTATAAACGCTATTTTCTAATTGGTTAAAACTTGGGTATTCTTCTGTATAAGCACTTATTGAACTTGGGTTAGATTGATGTATTGTTAATTCATCAATATCCATATTGCTATTAAGAGATTTAACTTCATAGTAAGCTGCCAACAACTCCGACTGAATCCAGCAAAATCTGGTACAGAACTAACTCACAACATCTTCTTTTGTTGCAATTTCAAACAAATACTTCCACAATTTTAATCTATACATAGTACAGTCATGGACATCCCAATTCAATTAACAGCTGTGTACTAAACAGTAGCAGTCATACTAATAAGGGACCTTATTTTTATTTGGATTGTAAAATCTGATTGTAAAAAACCGTGTATATAATATTGTTAATTTTTTGAAAGTCAAGGGACTAATTGTAAAAATTGTGTATATAGTTACATAGTAGCTAGAGGAAGGGTTTTAACAGTTGGTGGTTGTTCATCGACAATTCAAACGACCTACCTCCATCTACCTCAATGACTGTTGCCGAAGCAATGCGAGGCATACGTCTAGTGTTTTTGTAAAGGTTGTTCATAGTATGTAAGTTGGTAATGACCTAGCTTCTTGAAGGCACATTTCAGGTATTTCTCCCTCCATGCCTCTCTCTGTAGATTTGTATATTCAATTATTCGCAACTTTTAATCAAGTATGCTATATTACTTTGCAGGGTCCATTAATATCAATGAAGCCGCGGCATGTGTTGAATTCTTTTTTTTTCCTCATAGTATTTGAAATGAGCTGAATAAATTTGGCATGTGTTGCATGTTAATTTTTATATTTTACTTCTTAATTTCTTAACATCAATTGAAAATTCTCTTAATGCATAGTACTTCATGACTGACCTTCAGATTTGTTCAGTCCAATGTTAAACCATATATTTTGGATATATGTACAAGTTTATTATATTAATGTGATTGTAATACTTTTTGGTTTTTGCTACAATGTATGCTTGATAACATTATGTTGATTAATGCTTATTGCAATGTGTTGTTATTAATGCTTATTTAATTTGAAATGTAAATTATTAATGCCATTGGGTTGGTACCAAATCGGTACAGGTACCAAATTGGTATGGGGTGAACTATACAAATATGGGGCCCAGACAATATCCTTGCAAATAACCTGGTGGGGCCCACCTTCTTTACCCATGCAACTAATAGGTTAATTATCCATGCAACTAACCATGTGGGACCCACGTTATTTACCCTTGCAACTACTCACTCCTCTATCGTTGCAACTAATCCATGGGACCCACACACTTTACCCATGCAACTACTCGATCCTCTATCGTTGCAAATACTCCATGGGACCCACGCACTTTATCCTTGCAACTACTCAATGCTATATCGTTGCAACTACTTCCTGCATTAGCTTTGTTGCATGGGTACTTATTGCAAGGGCATACCCTTGCAACAAGTATTCCATAAGTTATTGCATGAGTAACCCATGCAACAAGTCGGAAATTGAGTAGTTGCAACGGGGGTTGTTGCATGGGTACTTGTTGCAAGGGTAGCCCATGCAACTGACATTTTTTGGGGTTGTTGCAAGGGTAAGCCCATGCAATAAGCCAAATTTTACCCTTGCAAAAAACCAGAATTCTAGTAGTGCATATTTTGAAAATATAAAATTGGATTATAATATTGCAAACATTATTTCAATCGAGCTTAAAAAAGGCATAACTATTTAGTAAATAACAAGTAGAAATAAGAGTGCTACGACTGTTGGATCATAATCCAACATTAAGCATATATGTAATATAATTATGAATTGTATATTGTCATATATGATTGTCACAATTAAGTGATCTAATATGGAATTAAGATATTAGGTAATTTATGTATTTAATA
This sequence comes from Carex parvula, assembly GCA_025461045.1. Taxonomy (NCBI): domain Eukaryota; kingdom Viridiplantae; phylum Streptophyta; class Magnoliopsida; order Poales; family Cyperaceae; genus Carex; species Carex parvula. The sequence goes on along the minus strand of JAJGRW010000111.1, from coordinate 1,195,892 downwards.
GAGTGTGGTCCATAAATGTGTAGAACAATTTGGGCAAAGATCAAATCATTGATGGACTGATTCTGAGATTTGCAAATAAGAAGAACCGTTGTCCAAAGAGTTGTGTGGGCCGCCCGGTTCTTGATGCGGCTGCACAAAATATCTAAATTAAGTTGGCTAATAACCAGAGAGTTTTGCGGGCAGCATGGTTTTCGATGCAGCTACACGAAAATTTTTGATACGACTGCACGGTTTTTATTTAGTACTTCGTGAGTGATACATGTACATGCAAAAAATTTAAAGTTTCGAATTCATAGTACATGGTTAAGCGGTAAAAAAAATGATGAAAAATGAATACATAAAACGTACAATTTCAAAAATAACTTATAAAATGTTCATTTTTTTACAGCTTGACCATGTGCTAAATGAATTCAAAACTTTAAAAATTTTGCATGTACATGCATCACTCACGAAGTACATAGATTTCAACGGTTTGAATTCGTAGTTCAAAGTCAATCCGATAGTCTTTTGAAGGTGTGTTCACCAACTCCTCTTGATGAGTACATCACACCCTAATTTTTCTCATGTTTATATATGTGATTTTCTCACTAAAGTTAATACATTATTTCCATAAAAATGCAAATAATTCATTTTTTTAATTTTTATCGACGTCATAACCATAATTTACATTTTTTTTATATAAACATTATATCTTAAAATCAATATTTGGTATTGATTAAAAAATAATTTAGATTCGCCCTAGCAACCCACATGATTGCTGCTGGTTTATTTTGTTTTTACTATTGTTTATTAAGTCATTCCAGCAATCAAGCTCAATGATCATATATATTTTTTTTCATGTGCATTGGCAGTGAAAGTATGGACCTCCATCTAATAATAAGACATAATTAGATAAGCTAGTATGATGCTTGCTACCTAATTAATAAGCAAGTATAGAGTTGTCAAATCTTTGATAGAAAAAAAAAAACAAAAGGTTAGCTGGCAAAATAAAAGTGATATATAGTGTCTTACTTCAATCAGGGCAGAACTAGAAAATTTTGTTAGGAGAGCTGAAACTTAAAATGCATAGTTATTAATTTTTGGTTAGTAAGCTTTCAACTCATAATCTCTCAAGCACAAAAAAGAATCTTAACCACTAGATTACAAGTACACATATAGTATTTTATGAGGGGGCCTGAACTATATAAAAATTTTAAAAAAATAAAAATTCAATTAAATTTCAACCTATATGATTAAAAATTTCAAAATCATATGATAGCTTAGCACTGGACTAAGTGTAGATTCGCCCCTAATTCAATCAAAAAGGAAAAAAAAAAAGTTGGGAACACAGAAACCGAGACTTCAGGGGGTCAATATATATATATATACAGAGAGAGAGAGTAGAACTAGGGTGTTCTGAAGTTCATCAAGCCTCTTTGTGAACTCAACTCTAAAACCTATCAGATTGACTTCAAATGATGAATCCGAACCGTTAAAACCCATCTACCTTACGAGTGATGCGCCTACATGTGAAAATTTTAAATTTTCGAATTAATTTTGTATAGAGTCAAGCGGTCAAAATTAGAAGGTCTATAAATTAATTTTAGTGCATTCATTTTTGAATATTTTTTGACCACTTGACTCTATACAAAATTAATTTGAAAATTTAAAATTTTTGTATTTAGATGCATCCCTCGTAAGGTAGACGGGTTTCAACGGTTCGGATTTGTCATTTGAAGTCAATCCGATAGATTTTAGAGTTGAGTTTACAAAGATGCTTGGTGAACTTAGGAACATGGAGATCAGTACTGTTTTTCCATGAAAAATACTAAGTTTTCTAAGTCTCCATCCCTACCAGTCTCAGTCTGCCACCCCTGCTCTTATATTTAATTAGTGAATTAATGGATGGGTATAGATCCAAGAATAACACTTGATCTGTAGCTCACTCAGTTCTCTCATCTCTCTGACTCAGTTCCAGTACCACTTGTTTAAAAAACTCAAAAGACTTCTCACAATACCCTCTGCTCTCTTAACATTAAAACTTATTGGCATCCATAAGTTTTAATGTTAAAACGATTATGCGAGAACTGCAGTATCCCGGGACATGACCTGGCCGGCTGTCAGATTTATTTGATGGTACTGCTGATGCACAACACCATCTCGATCGACTCTGCATCTTACAAACTTCCCAAGAGGCTTCACATGGAATTTTTGCATGGAATTGTCGTGGGAGTGGAGGCCACGCGACAATCCGAATGCTTCAATGCTACCTTCACAACACCAAAGCATCAATGCTCGTGTGATTGCTCCGATGTCAAGTAAAGACAAATGGGTGAAACATGACCTTGGTTATAAGTTGCTCCCTCCAATACTAAAAGGGCCAGTAGGGAGACCAAAAAAGAATAGTATAAAGACATCAGATGAACCGGACAAGTATCCTCTCCATTACAGTAAAAGATTCTCTTCACTTTACGGTTTGAGATTAACTCTCAGCCACTTTGAGATTCGGGCTGACAGAGGGGGGCAGTATTATTGGGCTTTGAGATTCGTACCAAGTTAAAAAGAACGGTCCAGATCAAGTAATTGTAAAAGATTTCCTATTACGGTACCGGGTAGGATCTGAATTCAGATGAACCAGCAAAGAGGTCCCACAAGCATACACGATGCGGTTTGTATGGTCATTATACAGGAGCACATGCAAAAATGTTGTCCCTTCACAAGAAAATGAAGATAGCTCAAGGTCGATTACAGAAAATATTTTCTTCATTTCAATACTAGACAATATTTGTAGAATGTTTTTGCAGTTTTGTAATAATTTGAAAAGACAAGGTCGATTACAGAAAATGCAACTTAGATTATTGATGCTGATATCATGTTGGTATGATGCTTCTGTTATGTTGATATCATGTTGTTTATGGGTTTTTACAATGTTCCTAGTTGTTATTCTAAAATAGAATTCTTACCAAACAAAACTTAACTCATGATAGGGCTTGGGTAGGTAGGATGCACTAAATGTCACTTTTGTAATAAAGAGGAAATTACTTTGTCTGTTGAAAAACAAAAGGCCTATGAGTTATTTTGTTTTTCACTTTGTCTCTCATACAATTTTCTTTCACTTTGTCTGTTGGGAATGTCTATGAGTTATCCTTGGGAATGCCTCTCATACAATTTTCTTTCACTTTGTCTGTTGAAAAACAAAAGGCCTTCCTGATTGTATATATTTAGTTCACTATGTTGGACAATATGGAAAATGAGAAATTAAATGAGCTTTGTTTTCAAGGGCCACATAAAAAAATCTTTAGAACTATTATTTTACTAATCATATCCTTGATTACTTATTGGACATGCAACACCAAAAAAAGTTCAAAGAGTCTACTACTGAACAGATGCCAGAGGCTGAAATTTTAAAAAATAGATAAAGAGTCTATTTATTTGTTTATTAATTTTCAAAAATAGAAATAACAACTTATAATTTGAAGGAACATCAAACAAAATAGATAAATTTAGATATACTAGAAGCACTACGAAATATTTTTCAGATAGGATTTTTTTCGGCTGTAAAAAAAAATTAAACTATTTATTGGTAGGTTACTGGAAAAAATTAAAAAAGTATTGGATCTGAGTTATTGATCCTGATTCAAAAGACGTATACTTCTAGGTAAATAAAGAAATTATCGTGATTCTTCTAGTACATTCAAATTCTAAGGTACTCTATCTATTTTAATATATTCCTAAAATCTCTTCTAGAGAAATAGATTGAGTACCTTAGAAGTGACTTTTGAACTGGGATCAATAACTCAGATCCAAAGTATTTTTAATTTTTTTCCAGTAACTCTCCAAGAAATAGTTCATTTTTTTACAACCGGAAAAAATATTGCCTGAAAAATGATTCGTAGTGTTTCTAGTATATCTAAATTATAAGCCACTTTATCTATTTTGTTTGATATTCTTTGTAACATATTCAAATTATAAGTTGTTATTTCTATTTTTGAAAATTAATAAACAAATAAATCAAATTAGCCGTTGAATTCCCTTTTTTTGAGTTTTATATGTATATGAGGTTGGCTAATATCAAAACGTTTGTTCCGGAGTCGTGGTGCAACCAATTGATTTTTCCATTTTCAAAGTTCAAATGGTCGATCCAAACTGTTAGATGTGATTTCTATATTAAAATGTGCTTGGAGACCAAATTTTACATTTTAAAAAAAAAAATTACTATTTATTAAGCCAGTATCGCTGATTTTAATAAACAATGAAATCTTTTGGGATCATTGAAAATAGCGATTTTAAAACTGGCTTAATAAATAGTAAAAAACTTCCAAAAAATATAAAATTTAGTCTCCAAGCACATTTTATTATAGATTGAATGTTGAATGGTTTGGATCGACCGTTTGGACTTTGAAAATGTAAAAACCGAAGCGTTTGTTCCACGGCCTAGGAACAAACGTTTTGATATTAGCCAACCTCATATATATATATATATATATATATATATATATAGAGAGAGAGAGAGAGAGAGAGAGACAGAGACAGAGAGAAGGGTTAAAATGCATCATTAGTTTTATGCTCCAATCATGCTCCACATCCTTATCTGCATTTTCAAAGTCTGAACAGTCGATCCGAACCGTTCACCATGATCTTTGTATTAAAATGTGCTTGGAGACCGAATTTTATATTTTTTGAAATTTTTTTACTATTTTTTTAAATAGGTACAAATTCACTGTTTTCAGAATATTCTAGACCATCCAAAACAGTGATTTTGTACCTATCTAAAAAAATAGTAAAAAAGTTTCAAAAAATATAAAATTTTGTCTCCAAGCACATTTTAATATGAATATCATGTTGAGCGGTTCGGATCGATTGTTCAAACTTTAAAAATAGAGAAAAAGATGTGGAGCATGATTGGAGCACAAAACCAATAGTGAGTGACTAATATCAAAACATTTGTTCCTAGACCGTGGAACAAACACTTCGGTTTTTATATTTTCGAAGTCCAAACAGTCGATCCAAACCGTCCAACATTCAATCTATATTAAGATATCCTTGGAAACCAAATTTTACATTTTTTGGAATTTTGTTACTATTTATTAAGCCAGTTTTAAAATCACTGTTTTTAATGATCCAGAAAATTTTCACTGTTTATTAAATCAGCGATTTTAAAACTGGCTTAATAAATACTAAAAAAATTCCAAAAAATGTAAAATTTGATCTCCAAGCACATTTTAAAATAGAGATCACATCTAACAGTTCGGATTGACCGTTTGAACTTTGAAAATTGGAAAATCAATTGGTTACACTACGGCTCCGGAACAAACATTTTGATATTAGCCAACCTCTATATATATATCGATGTGTTGATGGGTTGATATCATAAAATTAGAGGGTTGAAAAAGGGTATGTTGATGGGTTGATATTTGTGGCCGAATATTACTCTTTACAGGTTCGGCATTCTTCAAGAATCTACCTAGCGGCGGCAGGAATATTTGTGTATTATTTAGAACTAGGCTTGCAGAGTAAGTGAATTATCAAAACCTTGTAAAAAATGATCTTAATAATGGCCGATTAAACGGTAGTTTAATTGTTAACGACGGCTAAATTGTTATGAATACACTAATTAAAGGTCTGTTAATAGATTTTTCCGATTAATCGGCCGATTATTTCCAATTATTTTATTTATTCCCGTTTAATCATCTGTTTATTTTCATTTATTCCCATTTTTATTCTAGTGAATATTTATTTTCACATTGTTTTTTTTCTGTGATTCTGTGTGATAATAAGTTTCATAAATCATGTATTGTAGTTTTATTTGTGCTTGAATATACATCCTATATTTTTTATGGCATTTGCTTCTGTGGATTAAAAATACCGTCAACACTGTTCATTTGTACTTGATCCAACGGTTCAAATTAATTTGTTAATTTTTACACTGTTTTTAGGTCGGAAGGGCAATAGTGTAATTTCACAAAACCTCCTCCTCTCCCGCTGTCAACTTCTCCCCATTTCTCCCGCTGTCTACTTCTCCCCATTTCAAAAAAGAAAAATCGCGGCGATATCCTAACCCTAACCCTATCTCTGGCGACTCTCTCGCGACCTCTCTCACGACACTCGTCGGAAAACCCTCCCGCGCGCTAGGCCCAAAACTCTCCCATCGCGATTTCTTCTCCCTCCCGCTTTCTCACTCTCCACCAGCTCCTCGCCTCTCTCGCTCCAGCACCTCCCTCCGCCACCCCCTACTCTCTCTCGCTCCACCATTCTCCCTACGCTAGTGCTTCACGCCTCTCTCCGGCACCAGTGCCTCAAGGTCAGTAACAAATATATCTTTTTCTCTTTCTTTTTGAATGATAGCTAATTTCATACCCTTAAAATTATTTCCAAATGTAGCACCAACAATCATTATTAGTTACTTGAATTGCTTGGTATTATATGAAGGGAACATATGTGGAAGGAATTAAAGAAGAGGTAGTGCTGTCTCATGCTCATGCCCTTTCATTAATATCATCTGGCGAAGGTACTGATGTTCGCATGAGCCTGTTTTATTTTTTTAACTTTTTGTCTAGACATGATGTAGAGCAACTATAATCTTAATATTTTAGTTGACTAGCTTACATGGTTGCCATTAGAGTAGTGTTTACGAATTTTATTGTTATGAATTAGAGATATTGCTAATTCTTGTAATAAGTTCTTCAATCCAATATTTCGGTGCAGAGCACAGGCATGTGGGATCTAATAATTTCAATCTTGTCAGCAGTCGAAGTCACATAATCTTCACATTGGTAACTTTCTTTCACATTTTAATTGTAACTTTTCAGTATGTGTTAGCGCAGAAGTTTTCATTTTGACAATATGGATATGTTGCTGTCTTGCAGACTATAGAGAGCAGCCCTTCTGGTGCAGATGATGATGGAGTGTACCGGGTCCCTTACTTCACCTCCACCAGAGCTTAACCTCTCAATGGGGGGATGCAGAGCAGGTCTCATGCCCATGTTGCCTAATCTTGTACCAATGAACCACATAGACCAGTTCCAACCTGATTCTGGTTTCAGTGAAAGGGCTGCCAGACTCTCTTGCTTTGATGGGCGGAACTGTCCCGGGTTTATGACCCAATTTGATTTAACATCCATTAAGGATCAAAGGCCAGAAGCTGGACTATTAGGTGGTGGACAAGTGACACAATTGCTTGATAAAGCTCAATTGGGGTTCAACAATGCTGTTAACGGGCGTGACGAGTCATCAGTATCAGACCCGGTATCAGGTAGCGGTCAAATTGGGTTAGTGGGTCCTTCAGATAACTGTGTGAGAAAGAGAAAGGCATCAGCAAAAGGAAAAAGGGAAAGAGACACAAAAGGTACGTGGAAAAAGTGGCAATAAATGGATCTTTAATTAGGGGTATTTTTGTAATTCTTCTTACTTAGCAACACTGAAAGGTTAAATAATTCATGGTGTTATGATCGGCTCTTTATTCTTAATTTTTTGAATTTCCTCATAAGATAAGGTCCTTTTCATATATTTAAAATGGAGGGTTTTTTAATTATATTATTTGTAGTGCAGGGATTTGGTTCAAATTTCTCTCTTATAATTCTTTTTATCAAAACAGTGGAATTTTTTTAATAATTGAAATTAAAATTTTGCCACATTTACTCGCACCTTGATTTCATGAGCAGAAAATTGAAATTAATCAAGTAGAAGCTAATTAGGATAACTACTTAGCTCTCAAATTCTAGATTGAATAAAACTGACGAATAAACAAGGAAAATAACCTGCAATCCTGCATGAGCAATTAAGTATTATTTCCAATTTTCAATTAAACCCCAATTTAAGCATAATTAAGCTTCATAGCCCTCTCAGAATAGGAATCAGCATCAGTTCAGGCCAATTTATCTCAATTGAGCATCCATTGTGTACATTAGCCTCACATAGTACTGAATTTTACTTGTTCATACTCAATGGACAGTTTATTTTCAAATTGGCACAAGATCTGATATTGTATTTCTTTTATTCTAAAGGTTTCAGAGGATAAGGGATCAGATACAAAGAGATGCAAGTCGGTGGAGAGTTACGGGACACAAGAAGAGGGAATTAAGCCCAAATCAGAACCAAATGGGAGTGTCAGTACTGGTACAACAGAGAAGGGCAATGGTGCCAAGAACAAAGGAAAGGATACTGGTACAAAACTACCTGAGCCTCCCAAGGATTACATTCACGTTAGAGCTAGAAGAGGCGAAGCAACTGACAGCCACAGCTTAGCTGAACGAGTATGTTTTTAAAAATATATTTTCGAATTGCTCTTGTATTTTTATGATCAATGAAGATAATTTTTCTTCTTTTATGTTTTTGTTTAGGTTAGAAGAGAGAAAATTAGTCAGAGGATGAAGTTATTGCAAGACCTTGTACCGGGTTGCAATAAGGTGACAATTCTATGCTTTTTTTACAATTTCATTCTTTTAAGATATGCAAGTCCTCTTATGTAAAATATCCAAATTAATCCTTTTTAAATCAATCACTGCACTTTTATCAAGGTTATATAGGATTCCATTTGCAATGTTTTGAGAGTTCTATTGGTTTAGAGTAATTTTAATAAATTTTGTTGGTGGATGTAGGTAGTAGGCAAAGCAGTAATGCTAGATGAAATCATAAACTATGTGCAATCATTGCAACGGCAAGTTGAGGTATGTATTAAATCTCTTCTATATACTTGTTCAGATTCAAAATATAGATATCTATAATTTTTATGTTTAACTTTCTGAATTTCTCTTTTTTTTTTTTAATATCTGTGATCAGTTTTTATCAATGAAGCTGGCGACAGTGAACCCCCAACTAGATTTCAACAATTTACCGAGCCTCCTTACCAAAGATGTAAGTTTCGTGTTTTAAAAGGAAAACAATAATTCACATGATGCGTACTAGTATTATACAATAGTAACACGATCGTTGAATAAGAAAGGCACACTAAACAGAAATTACTGTACCTAAATTGAGAAAAGGAAATGGAAACTTTAAAGTATAAACCCAACTGTACATGAAGTTAACATCTTTTTTATTGGTATATGCAATTTTCTTTCTACTGAAGTAGGTCCCTGAGAATTTTTTGATTTCATGACCAACCTTATTCTGTCTTGTACTCATCAGCTTTGTTTGTTTATATTTGTTGTGGATGTGTGAATTCAGATGCAACAAGCATGTGCTCCATTGTTGAATTCATCATTTCCACTGGACACATCTGGTTCGGCCTTACCATTCACTAACAGCCAACAGCAAGCGAATCCCCTCCATTTTGTTTCCTCCAGTCCCTCTTCAGTTGACCCCCACAACACTATGCACCCTTTCTTTAATGCTATTACAGATGCTGCTTCTCAGGTAAACATTGTATAATTTGTGATAAGTTTTCTTTTCTTACTTTGGGGGTTATATGTGATATTTTATTGCTTTCTAGGATACTGATGAAATTTTGCCTATCAGTTGTTAATTACTTTTTTTTTTTTGGTAGCTTGGGGCGTTTTGGCACGATGATCTGCAGAATGTAGTTCAGATGGATATTAGACAAAATCAAGAAGAAATTCCTGTATCCTCTCAAGCCTTCAACGGTGTGTTTCATACGACTTTTTTTTTTTCTATCTGTTTAAAAAACTTCCAATTTAGTACCTTGGTGTGCTAATATTAAACCTTGCTTATAGATTTTTTATGTTATTGTTAAAATTATGTAGGTTCAATTCAACAGGCTCATATGAAGATGGAACTTTGAAATCCTGAATTCCTTATTCAGAGCTTAATGCTTCTGTGTACATAGAGATGAGATAGAGAGATGAGAGAGGAATGATCATGTAATGATTCAGCTAACCACCTATGAATTTAAGTAAATTCCCCGTTTAATCGCTACTTATTTTTTAGGATATTGTTATTCTTTGGACAATCTACGTACCAATTATAGATGTGTAATATTCTGTTGTAGCTTACTATTATTGTTACATAATTGGTGGTATCTGATGTGTGTTGCAATTATAGATGTGTAATATTCTGTTGTAGCTTACCAATTATAGATGTGTAATATTCTGTTGTAGCTTACCAATTATAGATGTGTAATATTCTGTTGTAGCTTATTAAATGATTAAATGATAATATCTGATGTGTGTTGCAATCTCCAATGAGATAATATCTGATGGGCATCGGACCTATATTTAGGTTCAATTAGATCTAGGACCGTACGATTAGCATCAACATTTATGCGCACGGATATATGATCTCTAATATACGATATATGATATATGATGTGTGTTGCAATCTCTGACTTCGATTAAAACTGAGATGTTTTTCATTTAAAAATTTAATAATCTCAACTAAATCCCTCGTTCATAACCAATGATCGAGGATGCAAATTTAAATGATGTTTGGCATATTTTCTAGATTGCAATGATGGAGGAGGCAATCTAGTGCGTATTGAGATTATTAAATGATTAAATGATAGCCTGATGTGTGTTGCAATCTCTAAGAGAATAATCTCTGATAACGTTTGTACCTTTCATATATGATCTCCAACATATGTTCTAGTAATATACTCTATTTGAGTGAGTGAGTATTATCTTATATTTTTTAAGATTTTTATAATTTGTCCTGATTTTTTATTATTTAATTTTTGATTTTTTTATTATTTAATTTAATTTTTTATTAATTAATTTATTTATATTTTTTAATATTTAATTTTGGTTCCAAAATGGTTTGAGATGTTGAACAATGGACAAAAAATTTAGAAAATGATTTTTTAATATTTAATTTTTTTATTTAATTTTATATTTTTATTTGTTATTATCTGATATTTTTTTATTTTTTATTCGAGTCAACGAGTCTTTCCATTTTGACACTATTTTTGTATTGTGTATTTTTTTTTTTTTGGATTATATTTGTATTATTTTTTAATTTAATTTTTATTATTTATTTTTTATTTTTTTTATTTATTTTTGGATTATATTTGTATTATTTCTCATTTTTTTATTTAATTTTTCAATATTTTCTTATTTATTTTTTGGGTAATACCAAACAAAAATAATATGGGTCAGTTCAACATTTTTATATGGGAATTTTTAATGATGTGCACATGTTCAAAATATGTTTATGAAAGTGATACAAAATATGGAATTTAAAAAAAAAAAAGATTTACACAATTTTATATGAGAATTTTTATGAAAGTGATACAAGATATGCTTAGGCCGCAAATCATTTCGAAAATATTAAAAAAAAATATTTTTCAAACTTTTTACTTTATTTTTAATTTTTGCATGTTTATTTGCAATTTTTTGAATTTTTATAAAAAAATAGGTATTTTTCACCTATTTGCAATTTTTTTTTGTGACAGCAATAACGTAAAAAACTTTCTAAATGAATTTTGTATACATTAACAACATTTTAAAAATTTAGAAATTAATTTTTTATTAGTTGATTACAATGTTGAACGCAACCAACACAAAAGTTCGGAGGTTTTATTATGTAGGAGCTTCGATCGAACACGAATTCCTTATGGCCATACGATGCTTCAATCTTCACTCAGCTAGATGGATGGGCAAATGAAAAAAAAAATTCCTGAAAATTTCAAGAAAAACATTAAATGCAGTGCTCTTTGATTTCAACGGTCCCGATCGGTCAACGGACGACAGATTTTCGTGCCCCTTCATTAACTCTCCTCGCAAGAGTTTATGTTTCATAAAACATAAACTCTTGCGAGGAGAGTTAATGAAGGGGCACGAAAATCTGTCGTCCGTTGACCGATCGGGACCGTTGAAATCAAAGAGCACTGCATTTAATGTTTTTCTTGAAATTTTCAGGAATTTTTTTTTTCATTTGCCCATCCATCTAGCTGAGTGAAGATTGAAGCATCGTATGGCCATAAGGAATTCGTGTTCGATCGAAGCTCCTACATAATAAAACCTCCGAACTTTTGTGTTGGTTGCGTTCAACATTGTACCTTGATCATTTCAGATCAGATTTGGAATGATTTTGTTGCAGATCCACCGTTGAATTCCCACGTGAAAATGAACGGTCCGGAAATGTTTTATAAATTTGAATGGACATATAATGATTGAAGCCTATAAAAATGATATGGGTAAGTATTATTTAGCCATATAAGATGTAAAAAAAATTAAAATATTCATTTAGCATTATTTTCATATTTATTACTGTTAAAAAATGTAAAAAACTTGAATGGCACTGCATGCTCTCTCTCTGACCCACGGACCCCACTGTGCATAAATTACTCACACGGAGCGCCTGGGAGCCAATGAGAAAGCATCCCACGGATCGCTGCCGTGGCATCACACGGATCGCCTCCCTTTCTCAAAACAAATAAAAACCCTCAATTTCAAACCCGATCGGTCTCTTTCTTCTCTCGCCTCTCTATTGCTTGATTTGTTCCTCTTTCTCTCTTACACTCTCCAACTGTAATGAGGGAACGGAAATTAGAAGTCTATATCTGTTGAAAAGACAGGTTTTGAAAGAGGAGATGCCCTACGACTTTGAAAGAGGAGCTTTGAAATGAGGGAACGGAAACCCTAAGACTGTGAAAGGGGAGCTTTGAAAGAGCTTTGACAGAGGACAACACGAAAAGGAGAGAGAGGAGAGCTCGGGCTTGAACCTGTTAAGTACGAATACTGCCTCAATTTGCTCAATTTGCTGGTATGTACGAACCTGTATGAATTTTATATGTTTGAGTTGTTTGTCCACTACATTGATAGAAAGAACCTCATTGGACTGGTACTGGTAAGAAGCAGTCGGTACAGTAGTACCTTAGCTTAGGAACAGTGGCATCTCAAAGTAGAATGAAAGAAGATTTTTTTTATGTAACTTGCAGTAGTGTACTGAAATTTGGCTTGGTGCAGATGTAAAATTGCAGATGACCAAATTGTCAATAACAAGATCAATAAAATGATTATAAATAGATGCTTATTTAGGAATTTTCTTATTGATTGGCAGGTATGAGGCTCACCAGGTACTACTTACTGGTATATGTTTTTCTATCTGCTGCACACAGTGTGTTTGTGAACTAATTTGCTGGTACAAGGGACCTAAAGACAAGTATGTGATAGTGTGAAAACAATAGAGAAGAACTTGCTTACTCGTGTAGTAATTCTGATTCATACAGTAATGCATAACGTGATGAAAATAGAGATTCATGTACAGTAATTATGATTTTAAATAACATATGTTCTCAGCCGATACTGTATTTTTTCTTGTTTGAAAATTTATAACCATCCCATTTGTGTAAATTTTTTATAACCTGTTATACTGTTACATAAATAAACAACAACTATTTGGAAGAAAAAAGAAGGCAAGACAACCAAATACACTCTCCAGAAAATACAGAAAACTGCTGTTTTGGTGGTTGTTAGTGCCACTATTTGGAGTATATGGAAACATAGAAACGATTTTTGTTTTAATAATTCAATCATTTACTCTTCTAGGAACATTGTCTTAGAATTACATTGTTAGTGCCACCAGTGTTCCAGTACAGAAGCAGCTCAGGCTTGGCTGCTACAGGATCTGGATGTTATTCATTTACAGGTGGTCAGTCCAGACGACATTCTAATGCTGGAGTGGGTAACTGGCAATGATGATCATGAAGATGAAGAACTGCCTCTTTTTGTCACCTCCTTCGTATGGAGTGTGTGACTTACATATTTTGTTGTCTAATTTGGAACCTTTGAACTTTGTTATATCTTTCATATATCTGTCTTTTGGTTGCCTGTTTTGTACATATATTATATATATATATATTTTGATCTTGCTTCAAGCAAAACTAAGTTATGTAGCTTTAGCAAGAAATTATGGATACCATATGTTACCATGGACTGATTTACTGAACCTACTAGCTGTAACTTAACAGTTTCATATATGAAACCGGCTTATGGCCTTTTTTGGAAAAAAAAAAAACTTCTCTTATTTATAGATATGAAGCTAAATCAGTACAAGTGTTTCTTCCACCTCTGTAGTATATTACTTTTTCGTTCTATATAATTTTTCTATGTAAACTTTTGATGTTATTTTCCCTCTTATCTCAACAAGCATCCGCCGAAGCAAAGCGAGGTGCACCTCTAGTATGAAACTAAGAGCGGTCTGAACAAAGATTGCTACATAAAAGGATGATCAAGAGGATTATTTGCGAGACATGGCTGATTTGACACTATTATTTGTTGTTTAAATTTGATTTGGTTGATAGGAATTTGACCTTCTTTTATAATTCTCCATGAAGTAGGGGGCAAACTGAAATTTTGAGAAACATCAGTATGTACCTAGTGTCTTTCTTGAAGTAGGAAAGATCACATTGGTTATTCATTTTGGTATGTCATTGTATGTTCTCCTATTCTTGGTTGTCTATTTGAGATCACATATGTTACAAATAAAGGGAACCCATTATAGTTGCATCAGATTGGGAAAGGGAACCCATAATAGATATGTAATAACCATCACATGCTTGAAAGGGAACTAATGACTCATAACAGATCCAACATATTAAATTCTTTGTTATACCACAATTTGTAATAACACAAACATAACTATTTACTTCTTCATATTACAAACTAATTACATGAAAACTAACAATAATTAACAACACAACATCACGTGAACAAATCAATAAACAACAACACAACAAATATGAACAAATACATCTAATAACACAAACATGGTTACAACTAACAACACAACATCACATGAAACAAATATCTTCTACACAAAAATTAACAACAATTAACAACACACAAAATAAGAAAGTAAAACAAAGATATGACACTTCCATTATACAGTAAAAAAGAAAAAAGTAAGGAGCTTCACTGTGTGCCATACAAATTAGAAGAGAAAAAAAATATATGTTATATGCAAAAGAAGGTATCATTTCAGATGTATACTATTTACGCAAAAGATCCATCCCACAAATGCAACACTATCATGGTAGCAGATTAAGAAAAACAAAGTTTTTAGAAGAAACAGCTATGACATTGAAAGACAACAAGCTTAGATTAGAAAAAAAAGTTTCAGGACAATTTTTTCATCAAGCCGTTACCTTAATTTCAACAATAAAAAAAATCAGGACAAAATGATCCAGTTTCTGAAACTTAGTCCCCAGTTGCCTCTAATCTACCCATTTATTTTTCTTCATCTATAGTCTTGATTTTGAATTTGATGGCTCTCCTGGTCCCCTTCCAACTGTTGCCCTTCTCACTTTCATCATTGTTTCCACCACCATACCGCCACCATCAGGCTCAAGGATGCTTAGTGGCTTTGTAATTGCCTTTAGATTATTATATTCACACGGCCTCCCTCTCTGACTTTCCACCTGTAATAAGAAATATGCATGTTAAAAAAAATTACTCTCTAAATTCACTTGCTTATTGACATTTTACTATAAGTAGTAACAAAAAAAAATGAATAAAAGGTGTGCTATGCAGCCCAGTAATATTAGTTGCTAAATTTGCTTCTGGTAAATTCTAATAGTAATACATGCTTCTACAAGATACTTACATATATATTGTTCTTTAGGGACAAGGATCAAAGTAATCAGATTTTGGTCCTAAATTGTGGGATTTAGCATCGGTATATATCTAATTAGTTAAACAAACTATTTAGAATCAGATCAAAGTAGTTAAAGTATATATCTAAATATCTCTAACATGTAATTTAACACTACATAATCGTATGTTCACGTACCGCTTGGAGAATTTGACATCTTTGTCGATTATGACCTACCATACCGCAATGCCCGCATTTGTTCTTCCTCTTTCCTTCAAGTGAGGACTTCATCCGCTCGTACTTCTTCTTCTTCGGTGCGCCTTTCGTCACAACAGGTTTTGGGTTCTCAATCTTCTGGAGTGATTTATCATCACTTGAGACAACATTCTTTTCCACCTTACACTTCTTGATTCCTTTATCAACTTCATCAAGGCGACGTTGCTCTTCTTTCAACACCTCTCTTGTTTTCACATATTGTGCGCTCGACATAGATGCTTGGTAGCTTATTTGTGTGCTTAGCTTTGTCAGCTCATGGCACATTTGAATCTGTTCAGGAACCTCAAAATACCCACCTTTCCTGTCTGAAGAAAACAACGACTTAGCAGTTTTGGTCCACCTTTCATCAATGCAACAATGAGGAATGAACGAGACGCCCAAGCCTATCAATACAGAAGTTGGATATAAAGCTGAAATTTTGAAACCTCTTAGGTCCTGTTGCATATGCACAGATGTAAAGACTTGTTAATTGATGGACTTAAGTCTTCTTTCTTGCTCTTACCATAACACAAATGGTTGGATTATAGAAAAGAAGTTTCAGATCAAGTAGAGAAACAAGGTACATACCTCCAAATCCTTTCTTCTATACCATCTTCTCCTTAGCCTGAATTCTTCCTCCAACAAATCATCTTTTGGACTATAATACTGTCATAATATGAGAGAAGGAAAAAATCTTAACGAAGAAATAATGACACACTATAAAAGAAGACATCATATGTGTCTAATTGAACTTCTAATTAAACAATTAAGCCTATTCTCATTTTGATCTTTCTACTATTGCACTTAGTTCAATTATACAATCAAACCTTTCTTTTTGGTTCAAATTGGCACCTTCTCCGATTGGAGAAGATAAGGCAGCACCAAATTATCACTGACCTAAAGTGCCATGTCAATAGGTCACTACAGCACCACAGCAGCAAATGTAAGAAATTCAGCGCCTATATAAGAGCCTATATAAGAGCCTTTGAGAAATTCATAGTCTTTTGTATTCTTTTTAGCCCATGTAAATTGTCTATCATTTAAAGATAACTCTAACAACTGTAGATCAGAAATCAAATGATTAAATCTCCTACTCACCACGCGATTATAACTATTGCCTACCCTCACCTCCTTCTAACCATGTTAAAGTCCCCACAAAGTAACCAAGCAGAAACTCCTAATTGAGAGAAGTTATTCAACTCAAGAAAAAAATCAGACCTCTAACTAGCTATCGTGGGGGCCATACACCACTGTAAATAACCAAATTTTCTTATTGTCCTTATTCCTTAATTGAACATAAACTGAAAACTTACCAATTACTTTACTAACAATAGTAATTGAGCAGAACCAGCAGAATTGGGCAGAACCAGCAGAATTGAGCAGAACCAGCAGAATTGGTTAACCAGCAGAACCGTTGTTTAAATAGTTTGATCTGGAAATAGTGAAGCACATTTGCTGGAAATTGGTTAACCAGCAGAATTGGTTGACCGGCTCACACACACCAAAATGTGAAGCACATTTGCTGGAAATTGGAGCGAGGGTGGTGCTGGCGCTAGAGCGAGAGTAGGGGGTGGCGGAGGGAGAGAGGCGAGGAGCTGGTCTGCAGCGAGCGAGAGAGGGGTCGCGGACGAGTCTGCTGCAGCGAGCGAGAGAGGGGTCGCGGACGAGTCTGCTGCAGCGAGCGAGAGAGGCGAGGAGCTGGTGGAGAGTGAGAAAGGAGAGGGGTCGCGGACGAGAGTAGAGGGGTCGCTGGTCTGCTCGATCTGCTGGAGGGGTGAGAGAGGAGGGTGGTCTGCTGGATTTGCGTGAGAGAGGAGAGGGGTCGCGGACGAGTGCTTAGCGCCTCGCTTCCGTCGCGGACGAGTGTGTGTAAATGAGAGAGGAGAGGGGTCGCGTGAGAGAGGAGAGGGGTCTGCTGGATCGGAACTTAGCGCCTCTTCTCCTACCATTTTTATCCTTCTTCTACCATTTTTACCCTTCCGAGAAAAGAAAATAGTCAGCATTTATGAAACGTTGGATCAACTACAAATAAACAGTAGCGACGGTATTTTTAATCCACAGAAGCATCACTCATTTTTTATATATGATTTTCTTCTTATTTACTTTGAAATTGATTAATTCTTCTATTATTTATATAGCATATATTTTTCTTAGTTACTGATGTAATTTTTTCAATTAGTATGATATGTTCATAAATGAAATTTAGTTGTTATCATAAACTAAATTTAGTAATTTTATGTTGGAATGTTTGATTTCTTTCAAATAATATGTTATTAGTATTTGAAAAAACTTAATTTTCGAATTATTTTTGTATTAAATAAATGTGTTACTTACACATGTTAAGTGTGTATGTATTGTTAAGAAGAATAAGCGTAGTGTCATGTTATAATAATATAACTAAGTTAAATTAAGTTTATTTAATAAGTTTGATGAGTTAAATAAATTATTTTTAATAAATTATGAATATATACACATTATTTTAATGAAAACGATTAATTGGCCACATAATTCCAATTAATCGGCTGCATACCGATTAATTGCTTGGCGGTGCCCCGTCCGTCCGACTAGCACATACCGTTATTTACAACACTCATCAAAACTTTGGATTGGTTGGTGTGATATTTAATTAAGTGTTGAAGTCAATTGAAACCTTGAGAAACTTTAAAATTCTGAAGTTCCAGTGATTCTTTCAAGAGAAAACAAATTATTAAGTGATCAACTATTATATATTATAGGAAAATTTTCTAGTGTGACTATATAAACTTCTAAAATAGCCAATATATATTTTTCATGAAAACATCATAATATTCTATATTAATTCCCCATAAAAACTTGGCATTTTTTTTTCATCACCTTTTATTCATTTAACATTTTATTTAATTATTTTAAAAAATAATTGACAATTATAATCTTTTATTTTAATCCTGATCTCTCTCAAATAATATGTGTCATTCTAATAACCTCAAATTAAGTTCTAATTTTGTTTTAAGAACGTCCTTTTATTTGATTTGATTCTTAAATCCTATATGGCTTGGATCTGTCCATCTATTGTGCACTAAACGCTCAGGATTGGCACCATACTTTTTTTTTTAAATGGTGTACATAATGGGTTCACCCCATTCCAAATTGAAAAAAAAAAAGGTGAGGTCAGGGAAATGATAATTTCACTTTTAAAAAAAAGTGAAAGTGCTTTCATGGAGTGTGTTTCAACTGTCATGGATCAAGCTGAAGCGCCTTTCCAAACTCTCTGGCAATCGGACCTAATAAAAGGTTATATATGTTAGAATGGAATATGTTATTTGGAAGAGATGAGGGCTAAAATAGAATGGTATAATTATCAATTTAAATTTTAACATAATTAAATAAAATGTTAAATGAATAAAAGGGGATCGATGGAAGAAACAATGTCAAGTTTTATGAAGATATATATAGGATATTATGATGTTTCCATGGAGATATTGGCTATTTTAAAAATTTATATGAGCACACTAAAAAAATTTCCTTAATTTTTTATCTTAATGCAACATATGTCATTATTTTAATCGGTCGGCGGTATTCTGATCCTTCTATTGTCGAGGGTAAGCCAAACTATCAGAATTTGTGAGTATCCGCAAGGATAAAAAATGACTATTGTCGAGAGTAAGCCAGCCGAAATTGTTATTCTTGATAGTATTGCTATTACTGACGGGAGTATCCGTGAGGATACCGACGCTGTTAAGTACTTTTACACTCATGGATACTCACATATTATTCTTGTAGTGTATATATATATATATATATTCCAGTTTTCTTCAACTATGCACAACGGCAAGCAATCAAAGAAGCCGATATGCAAGTGAGCTTAGAGCAGTGTGTGAGAAGACAAAGGTTGCGTTCTCCTCTGGTACCCATATGGTAAAAATGAAGATCGGCCCCTTATATATATATATACCAATGTAAATGTTGAGCTTTCCATTAATGCAGAAAAATTCAATGAACCTGACAATGAGCCGTTCTTATAGTGCATGGCCTTGTTGAGAGCTTATTGTTTGTGGGGGTTTAAGTTTACCTTAGATGATTTAGATTGAGAAAAATGGAGGTTTTGTATAAGATATCAATGGATGATTTAGTTAATCTAATTGTTTAATTTGTTGTTTCATTATTTGTCTTTTTACTATTTAAGTTATGTTGTTAATAAAGCTGAAATTAGCGTTTCAAAATTCTTTTATATTTCGATTACCTCTCTACTAACGAATCTTAGTAGAGAACCGTTCGAAGATGTAGCCCTCTTCTAATGGTTCTAAGTATAGAACCGTTAGAAGAGGCGTACATCTTCTAACGATTTGTAACAGCTAGAAGGTAAACTCTTTTTCTATCGTGTCGGTTTCTAACGGTAGGAAAACCGTTAGTAGATTCATTTTTGAACTGTTATAAGGCTGCATTTTTGTAGTAGTGTCACTTTAGTAATTTTCCTTGATTAATCAACTTTAGGATATTAGTAATTTAGTATTCAAAACTACCAACTCTCAAAATCTGAATTGATTTGTATAGATATTATTGAAGGAATATAACTTAGGTGTCCAATACTGTCACTGTAGATCTACACTTCGATCTATAATACTGCACTAGGTTAATGTGCTTATAAATTTACCACTATAGTTACAATTAGGGTTATAAATTTACCACTATAGTTACAATTAGGGTTACAAATTTATTAGCTCTAATTTTACCCATCACTTTCCGATCACTGCTGCGGCTGCAAATGCTGCTAGTATTACCTCTTCCGCTGCCATGTTCGCAACCATCGCTAGTGTCATTCTCGCTAGTACTGTCGCTGATACCATGGCCAATGTTTCCACTAAAGACATTTCCAGTGCCACCACTGGCATTGCCACTTCCGCTTCCACTATCGCTACCAGAAGCACCGCCTCCACCACCTCCATTGGAGCCCCATCCCCAACCAAAGCCTCCCCCTCCACCACCTCCACCGCCACCTCCAGTGACTCCACCACCGCCACCTCCACCTCCTATACTGCCTTGACTAACACTACCTAACTTATTGCTATTCTTATCACCAACTAATTTGTCAACTTCATATTCATTTTGAAGAGCTGATACTGTTTCATTATGATTGGTAGCATGAGTAGTTTCAACCCATGAAAGGAAGAATAAGAGCAAAATAATGATATAAAAAGGGATACTTCTCTTGGTGGACAACGCCATTAATAGTAAATACATAACAGTATATATATATAAAAATGAGTTGATATAATATATGGTTCTAGCTCTGTGTGTTACTCTATTTATATTTGTGAAAAAGGTGGTAGCTATGATTTGTTAAGGAGACAACAATAGGTGGATTTTCAAAGGAGCAATGGAGTGCATTGGTCCATTAATAGGAAGCCTTGCGTTGCACTTCTACATCTTTTGCCACATGACGCCATGCAATCATTTTTGGTGTAGGTACTAGGTAATCTCCAAAAAAAGAAAAATTGCAGCGTAGGTTCACTGTAATTGAACAGGAAGTATATGTTTATGGAGTCCGGATCATCCTGAATTCGTATCCTCTGCATTAACTCAAAAGGGAATCTTTTGAGTTAATGCAACTGGACCATCCGATCCACTTTAAGATCCGTGTAAATTAGATCCGCACTAATATTAAAGGGCCCTCTGTTAAAATCAGACAACAGGATTGGCTCTGTTTAATATCAAACGGCCGAGATGCATTTAACTCAAAAGATTCCCTTTTGAGTTAATGCAAACGATACGTGTTCGATCATCCTCTGGTAGAAGAAAGAATTGACCCCATTTTTTATTTTTATTTTTAATATTTATATATGATTTTCTATATAATTTAGAGTAAAATGTTATAGTACCGTAAAATTGATTTTTATTCTCTGCAGAAAAATAGTTTATATGATTGACTCCATAAGTATCTGACTCCCATAGTTCGAAAGTCTGATTCTGCTCTTGATTGGATACAAGTGTTTCTACCTCGACATTCGTGTCAAAATTAAAAAATTGCTAAGCAAGCTATGTTTCAAAACTAACATATCATTTAGGCTATTAATTAGGGCTACAAACAAACTGAGTCGAGTTAGGTATAGTTTGAACTCCAGTCACATCAAAATGAGCCGAGTCAAGCCGAATCAGCTCGTTCGTACTATAACCGTGAAAGAAACAAATGAGTTTTGCTAATTTAATTGTGAGCCATGTAAAGATCACAAACAAAACAAGAATGAGACAGTATCCGCGAGCGGATACTGTCGGTATACCCTCGCGAATACTCCCGTTGCTAATAGAAAAAACACTTTTCTGTCGATATACCCTCGCAGATAGTCACTTTTTACCTTTGCGGCTGAGACAGCACAAGTCGAGCTGAGTCAAACTTAAACTCGGTCATAAAAAATCGAGTCAAAATTGAGCAAACAAAACAAAGTGTTTGTTTTGTAGCCTATGCAATTAAATATAATTCGACATAATGCATGCTAACACTGATTGAATTACAATTTTTCTATAATTCTTAATTATATGTGACAGTTGGCACTCTTTAGTAAACCATCATATTTTCTAAGACAAAACACAACATGCATTTTAAAATATCACATGGCATCATGTCCCACTTTACCTGTAAATTAATTAATCAAATACCTCCGCATGTCACATGTCCATTTAACTAGTCCCACATTGGGAAAAGATGCATAAAAGCACCTAGGTCAATGATGTATATACATCGTTGGCCATGTGGTAATTTAAAATAATATTTTTTCCAAGTCAAAATTTTTTTTATTAATTTTCATACTGGATAGTTAGATGGTGTTAAATCCTGAATTTATCAGTAAATTAGTTTGAATTAGATATTCTGACGTGTCAATTAATCTAAATTTATTTTAAGTATTACATTAAACTAAATGCGTAACAGTTGCTAAGAATACATTAATTATTTATAAAATTATGCTAATTTTTTTATTTTATCTGAACATAATTAATTATCAATTTTAATATACATGGGTGAGTCGATCTTCGTATATGAAAGGAGAGTTCAAATATCTCTATTTTTTGTATTTTTATTATGTCTCTATTTTTAAGTCCTTAAAAATCAAGGGATTTTCATACTAATTAAATGAAGAACGGAGTAGGTCCGATGCCCATCGGACCTACTTTTAGGTTCAACGAGCATGATGACCGTCCGATCTAATTTAAAATTGTGCGCACGAACATTGAAACAAATATGCACGAATTTTAAAGTGTTATGCACGAATCTTAAAGCAAATCGACGGTGACTCAAGTGTTAAACGAAACATAATAACCCTTTTTATGTACTTCGTACATTTTTTAACATCATGTAATATTTAATATCATTATTTTCCCTTTATATCTTCATTTTAATAAGCATCTAGAGATTATAACTATCAAGTGACAAAAAATTGCAAGCAAGCATGTTTTCGTTATTTAAATTAATATTAGAAATTTAATTATTAAAAAATTGAAAAATAAAGATATTGATACCAATCTCATACAACCAGAGTCAATAATATTGTAGAAAAGACACGTGCCTGAAAATAAAATTTAGAAGCTTATCTCCACAAAATTGATTTCTTTTGCCGACAAAATATTTACATTTTTGTAACGTTCTTAATGCATGATATATATATATATATATATATATATATATATATATATATATATATATATATATATATATATATATTTCTTAATCAAGCACACTATATATATACTATGGTACGTGAGTTGTGAAGTAAAATAACGTTTTACTTCACGCCATATTTTTATTTTGAAAATTCAAACAACCGATCCGAACGCTCAACATGTTCTAAATATTGAAATGTGCTTGGAGACTAAATTTTATATTTTTTGGAATTTTTTTACTATTTATTAAGCCACTTTGAAAATCGTTGATCCACTGTGAATAGTAAAAAACAGTAAAAAATTTTGGACCACCGGATCAGCGATTTTCAAAGTGGCTTAATAAATAGTAAAAGAATTCCAAAAAATGTAAAATTTTGTCTCCAAGCACATTTCAATATTTAGAACATGTTGAGCGGTTCGGATCGGTTGTTTGAATTTTTAAAATGAAAATATGAGCGTGAAGTAAAAATGACCTCTTACTTCACAACTCACCATAGCCCATCTCTATCTCTCTCCCTCTCTCTCTATATATATATGAGGAGGGTTCAAATGCACCACTATTTTTGTGCTCCAATATACTCCACATCCTTTATCTCCATTTCCAAAGTCCGAACAGTCGCTCTGAACCGCTCAACATGATCTTCATAATAAAATATGCTTGGATACCAAATTTTATATTTTTTAGAATTTTTTTACTATTTTTTTAGATAGGTACAAATCACTTTTTTAAGGAAATTCTGGACCATCCGATAAAGTGGTATTGTACCTATCTAAAAAAATAGTAAAAAAATCTAAAAAATATAAAATATGGTCTACAAACATATTTTATTATGAAGATCTTGTTGAACGGTTCGAATCGACTGTTCGGACTTTGAAAATAGAGATAAAGGATGTGGAGCATATTAGAGCACAAAAATTATGATGCAGTTGAACCCTCCTCTATATATATATATATATATATATAGAGGAGGGATCAACTTACAACAAATTTGAGTTACAACAAAGTTACAACAATCATTTTTTTCATTTTCAAAGTCCAAATCGTCAATCCAAACCGTTCAACATGATTATCTAAATAAAATGTGCTTGCAGATCAAATTTTACATTTTTTTGAATTTTTTTACTATTTATTAAGATGGGTACAAAATTCAATGGTCTAAATATGACTATTTTTTGTAAAATACTTAATAAATAGTAAACAAATTCAAAAAAATGTAAAATTTGATCTGCAAGCACATTTTATTGTGGAGATCATGTTGAACGGTTTGGATCAACAATTTGGACTTTGAAAATGAAAAAAATGATTGTTGTAACTTTGTTGTAACTCAAATTTGTTGTAACTTGATCCCTCCTCATATATATAGGATTTTGCTAATATGCTACGCGTATATAAGGGCCCTCCGTGCTACGGCTCACTTTTTGAGTTTTCAAAGTCCTAACGGTCGATCCGAACCGTTCAACATGATCTCCATATGAATATGTACTTGCAAACCAAATTTTACATTTTTTAGAATTTTTTTACTATTTATTAAGCCACTTTGAAAATCGCTAATCCAATGGTCCAGAAAAGTTTACTGTTGTGTACAAATTAGTGTTTTTTCAAAGTGGCTTAATAAATAGTAAAAAAATTCTAAAAAATGTAAAATTTGGTTTGCAAGTACATATTCATATGGAGATCATGTTGAACGGTTCGGATCGACCGTTAGAATTTTGAAAACTCAAAAAGTGAGCCGTAGCACGGAGGGGCCCTTATATACGCGTAGCACCGTAGCACTGTCCCATATATATATTAGCCGCTCACAATATGAGGTTGGCTAAGATCACAATGGTAGTTCCTGAGTCTTGGTGCTACTAATTGGTTTTGCGATTTTCAAAGTCCAAAAATGTGCTTGGAGACCAAAGTATACATTTGTTGGAATTTTTTACTATTTATTAAGATGACTTAAAAATCACTGATTTTAATAAACCGTAAAAAACTTATGGACCATCAAAAACAACAATTTTCAAACCATCTTAATAAATAGTAAAACAAAATTCAAAAAATGTAAAATTTGGTCTCTAAGTACATTTTAATATAGATATCATGTTGAACGGTTTGAATCGACTGTTTGGACTTTGAAAATTACATAATCAAATTGGTATTATCATGATTCAGGAACTACTATTTTGATATTAGTCACTCACTGTGTGTGTGTGTATATATATATATATATATATATATATAGAATCTGGCTAATATGCTACGCGTAGCATAGAGGGCCTCCGTGCTACGGCTTAATTTTTTAGTTTTCAAAATCCTAACGGTCGATCCGAACCGTTCAACATGATCTCCATATGAATATGTACTTGCAAACCAAATTTTACATTTTTTAGAATTTTTTTACTATTTATTAAGCCACTTTGAAAATTACTGATCCAATGGTCCAGAAGATTTTACTGTTGTGTACAAATTACTGTTTTTTCGAAGTGGCTTAATAAATAGTAAAAAAATTCTAAAAAATGTAAAATTTGGTTTGCAAGTACATATTCATATGGAGATCATGTTGAACGATTCGGATCGACCGTTAGGATTTTGAAAACTCAAAAATTGAGCCGTAGCACAGAGGCCTCTATGCTATGCATAGCACCGTAGACACTTCCTATATATATATATATATATATATGATGCAACATTGGAACCAAAAAATATAGAGAATGCTTTTCCTAAGCAACTTCAATGTAGCATTCGCTGAAATATGCATCAATTCTGTGAATCAACAACTTTTTAAAAATTATATACTTTTTGTCTACGTTGTTAGTTGCTTTTTTCCATGATTTGTCGTCCAATAAACAGTAGATGTATAGTAAAATAAAGGGGTTTCCCAATTTAGTATATCATCAGGTTTCATATGAAAATTTGTCTTGTTACAATCCTTAATTTGTGGCGTCACATAGACCACCAAAATAGTGGCGTGTCAATAGCAATCATTAGCGTGTCAATGGCAATCATTAGTTATATATGTCCAAAAATATTTTATTAAAAACACAAGCATTCTTATATGTGTTTATATGACTCATATCATATTCAATAAGACATATATAAATTTTTTTTTTCTGTTATTTTTTGGATATAAGTATGGATGATTATTTTTTTCATTAACTTAATGAAATGAGCATGAGTATAAAAATATTTCCACCCAATTTGTATCGTTGACACCCCTAGACACAAATTCAAATCACCTGAGTTAACTCAAATTCTGAGTTCTGATCTGAACTTTATGATTTGCTTAAGAACAAATATATATTATGGGATCCCATGCATTCTACCTGAGGCTAATTTGGCCTGAAATTTAATCAGACTGTTCGAATCTAAACTCAAAATTTGAGTTACTTAACACCTTGTTAGGATGGAGAGTAGAGAAAGGAAGGGGAGGTGAAGAATAGAAAGGAATGGAATGGAATAGAAAGGAAGATTAACATATTTAAACTTTTCGTGTTTAGATGATTAATAAGAGAAAATAAATTTAACTTTCATTTCCGTCTTATTTCTTGTTTGGCTGATTAAAATTTAGAAGGTTAATGATAAATTCGGTAGTTGTTATCAGGGGCGGATGCAAGATTTTGATCAGGATAGGGCAAGAAGTTATCGAATCGAGTTTAAATAGATAATCAGATTCAAATCCATTAGATAATCAGATCCAAAACCATTAGTTATGGAGTCGGCAGTACATTTCTCCTCTCTTTTTTGCGTTCTTTAATCAATCAATGAGCCAAAAGCCCAAAACAGTTGAGATTTTCCAAAAAGTCACGCAAGTATGAGATATCACAAGGATGCGAATTGGATTTTAATTGGGCCATATGTTATATAATAGACAAATTTTGATATACAATGGGCTATCTCTTTTAGTTGGGTTGTCTAAACAGATTTGGGTTATTCAGAACAGGACAATATCAATTTTCAGAGTATAGCAAAGGTCTAAAATTCAGTCTTTGTAAACTAGTTTTGGATTTTCAAGATAGGGCAGTTGCCCTACCCTGTGCTACAGTAGATCCGCCCCTGCTTGTTGTAGGTTTATGATAAAAAACTTGTATGAGAATTATATAGGTAAGATATAGGATTGAGCATTTATATTATTTTTTCTAAAAATATTTGCAGTAAAATTTCTTTCCATCCGTTACACCCCAAATCGGGAGGAAAACCGATTCTATTGATTACAATGATACAAAGTTAAACCTTTCACCTCTTATACCCTTCACCTCCGACATAATTTTATCAACCAAATACAATTCGACGGAAAGTTTTATCTTCTTTCCATTCCCTCCCTTCCTCTACTCTCCACCCCAAATCCAGACCATTTGTTTAACTTAGCACGAATCTCAAAGTAGAAATAATACTGGTCCCTGCGTTTGTCACACCCCGAGACAACCCGTCACGTATTTACACGTAAGGTGTGTGCACATCACATACATTATCAATAATAAATACTCATGCAACATTTTAAAGTCAAACAAGGTCTTTTAAAACCACAAATAGTTCAAGTACATAACATACATTCAACATGAGATCAAGAAAAACATGACAAACAAACCGATAATTGCCATGTTAGTCAATGTATCCACTTTCAAAGAGAGACTTACAGTTTAACTAAAAGAAAATAAAAAGATACTTGAGCGGTTTGCTCGTTGACTTCCTGATCCGCATCCCTCATATTCGTGCTCCTCGTCGGCTACATCATTTCCTGGAACCCACATAAAAGTGGAACGCGTGAGAGATCGAACAGTCCCTCAGTACGGGATTTAGTTCTAGTCCCGAGTTTGTCAAATGGACTTATTACCACAAACGTGATATTATATACTCACATGAAATCTAACTAATGCATATTTAAATCACACACGCACACACACACTTCTGTAGTTATCTTTCAAGTTTTCCATTAAATCATTTATTTGCCAATCCAATGGGTAATCCAACCAACATTGGAAGACCGCCAACTCGCTGGGAAATCCAACCAACAACGAGAGACTTTCTCACTAGACGGGGAATCCACCCTATGCTAGATATTGTCTGTCGCACTAGACAGCGGAACAACAATTAAATAGATGATCAGAGTCAAAATAATGATGATTTACATAGAGTTTTGGCTTAGGTTTTGCATATTTTCTCACACTTATGTTTAATTTATTAGAAAAAAAGGCTACTGTCACCCTTCTTTATGTTTTATTACTTAAAACAGATTTTGGGACTATTTTACATCAAATGGAGCAAGAATCGAGTCAATCGGATCAACGGCGCTCATCGACGAAGTCTCTGTTACGGTCCGTATTGCCTAATACGGACCAAGCCTAATACAGACTAGGAGATAGTGTGATACGCATTAAAACCCTCAACGACAAGGTCTCAATACGGACCATAACCGAAGGCGCCTCTTGGGAATTAACTGCCGACAGCTGTATCCAGATCAGTTCCTTAGCCTCTACTCAATCTCCAGACGTCCCTCCACTCCTATATAAGGCCCCTGGACAGAAGAAGAACTCATCTTTGTAATTAGGGTTAAATTTGATTAAAGAGAGAAGAGAGGAGTGATTGTAACCATGCCGTTATGCGGCTAAGTTTCTTTTCTTAGGGCTAGACAGTAAACCTTGTTACTCTTGATGTTTTGATGTATATATTTTCTGTTGATTATAATTTTTTGTTGTTTAATCGAAATGCTTTTGTGATTTACTATCTCTTCATCTAACTTCGGTGATCTAGTTTAATCCGTTAGGGTAGTAACAGTGCTTTAATGATAAGAGAAACTATTTGTACGAATTAGCCTCGTTGAGATCTATTAGGTTTATGTGAAGAAAACCTTAGCGGGAAAACTATAAACCAGAACAACAAAACGTGAACCAAGTTCCATCATTTGCGTAAGAAAACTCGCAGTGATATGTGTAGTAACTTGTGTATTTAAGAGATCAGTCATTTGCATAAGATAACTCGCAGTGTCCTATGCAGAATCTCAATGAAAGATCTGTCATTCTTGCGTAACATAACTCGTAGTGACCTATGTGGTGTCTTTCATAAAACAACAACAGAAAATCAGACGCGACAGGAATATATTATCAAAGCGAATTGAGTAGCAATGGTGTGTCGAAACCCCAGGAATTCTCATCTCTATCTTTATTTTAATTACTTTTAATTGTTTCCTAATTTACATTGATCACAACAACAACTCTCAATTTTCAGATTTCGCCTAGTCTTTCGAAAGATTGTGATTCGATTGCTCAAAACTCTGAATCAATATTCCCTGTGGATCGACCTCGAATATACTACTTGATAGGATTGTGCGCTTGCAGTCCGAACCGATAGCATTTCCAAGTTTATAAATATTAAAAGAAACATCGCTCTCTTTTGGGTGATCAATAGAGATTCTCTAGGGTTCAGGTTTTCTCCTTCTAAATTATGCAAAATATATATTTCTGACGTCTTCCTACCCCGCATGCGGTCTGTCATACCGTATGCGACATAGATTGTCCCACAGCTACCCAGCATGTGGCACTGTTACTACCTCGCAGGGCATGCTAGGTTTCTGTGTAAGTGATTTGAAAGGTTTTCTGATCTCGCAATTGGCTTTTGGGGTAATAGTTCAGAGTATTATAAGTATGCAATTAACTTTCTCACACAAACCTAATTGTTTATATCCTATTCTACTCCTCAATTTATTATCCCAAAGACCCTTACCTAAATTATGTATCTACTAATAAGACCTAAATTTTCACTCTACGCTATCCTGCCAAGGGAGCCCCCCGGGTTCTAAACCTAGTCTTTGAACCGCTGCCAAGCCTCGTTAGCCGAAGTGTTTGAAGTTCTTACGAGGGTGTCCCACTCACACTGGGATTCTCAGACTTTACACCTATTGATATGTGGAGGACATTGGCATATAGTAGACAGAACTATGTATGCAAGGACTTAATAAAAAAGAATTAAATAATAAATCAAACACAAATCAACATACACAAAACATAAATGTATCTTAAAACATAACAAAGAATTTGATTACAAACCCTCACCCTTGAGATGAGGAGTTTAGTTCATCATGGCCATGGCAAAATAAAAGAAATAAAATAAAGAGAACATAGACTACAACCCAATTGAAGATTGAAGAACCCTAGCCTCCTTAGATGACGTCTTCTTCTCTTGCTCGGCTTCCGATGACTACTCTCCTCTCTCTAAGTAACTCTCTAATCTAACCTAGCATTAGGATGCTAATCGATTCTATGGACTTAACACAATTAAATACGCACCCTAAATCCTATTACAAAAGGGGTTTTATACCCTCCCTAAATGAGATGTGGAGTAGTGGGAGTAGTGGAGAAAGTGAAGACTTGGAGTGCACTCCAAGTTTGCATAGAAGGAGCCAAAAATAGCGAGCCAAACTTGGCTTTGAAGCAATTACGCCATTCTAGAAGAATTCTGCCGAAATTAGCATCAACGGTGGAGATTTGATCAGAATCTGAACAGTCCACGAATTGAGTCCATAGATCGTGTGGCTTAGTGTATGCCGC
Organism: Carex parvula; assembly: GCA_025461045.1. Classification (NCBI taxonomy): domain Eukaryota; kingdom Viridiplantae; phylum Streptophyta; class Magnoliopsida; order Poales; family Cyperaceae; genus Carex; species Carex parvula. Next base: position 1,165,019 of record JAJGRW010000111.1, on the reverse strand, counting down.
ATGCGGCATAGAGTGACCCCGCACGACCTCCTGACTTAGCAAATTTTCTGTAATTTCGTCATTTCACATGTTGTGCACTTCGTCTGAGGTGTTGCATGCCTCCAGCGGTGCCCTGTTTTGGTGCCAACTTTAAGAAATCGCCTAAATTCGACATATTTCCTCCATTTTTGGCCTAAATACGCAACTTTCTCCAAAACCTACCAAAATAGCCTAAAAACACATTTGCGGTAAATAAATTGTGGAAATAACTACTTCGCATTCACTTTTAGCCATTTTCTGCAATAAAAGATATGGATTTTCGCTATATGTTTTGGCCCGATCAGCACACTTCAATCATATTTTAGAGACTTGTTGTTTTGTGAGAACGAAGTTGGTCCCGATATATGAAAATTAGTTTTTAATAAACTTGTACATTTTCATTTGATAACTTCTTTGAAAATGTAGATAGTAATAGTTGAATTGATAGATATGAATACTTGGACACATTGTTAGAAATATTTCAACTCATAGATAGTGATAGTTGTATGCATGAACTATAATATTTGAACTCATAGGTATCAGTACTTGAACTCATAGATAGTAATAGTTGTTTAAATATGCTTGTAGGTAATTGAAATAGCAGCATTCCTCATGCAAAGAGACACACTAGTGAATGAGGAATGGTTTTACCTTTTGATTCAAAATATAGTAAGTATTTTTATAATTTTTGTTCATTTACTTAAAAAATCATATGCATAAATTTGAAATAATTTATGCAATTTTGAAATATTGTGGGAAATGGGACCAACCACTTCATTTATCAAGCTATTCCCTTGTTAACACATTTGTTTTCACCACTACGAAAGAACAAGATAGTTTTTTGTCCCTTTGTGTGGTTTAGGCCACTAGATACTTGCTGCTGTTGATTTGAAGAACAAAGAATTTCAACTGTACAACTCTTGCAAGAAAGATTCAAATGAGCACTGGATAAAATTTGTATGAAACTTTGTATATGATGGTTATAAAGTTTGTAGATGTTTTTTAATGTTATGTGATTAAATGTGTTTAGTATTTGTATGAAACTTTGATTTGTTATGTTCTTGATTTGTTAAATATTAGTTATAACATATTTACAATATAAATATTCTTCCTTCAACATATAGGTATGTATACTTCCTGCATTACATGTTAATACCATCACACTTGATATATGAACTATTCACACTTGCATGACGAGGTATAAATATTTATAATACTTCATATTAATACATTTAGATATCATCCAGTGTCATATGAAAAAAAAACTATTTACATTTGTATGACGAGGTATTAATACTAAACAGTTGTCAGGAGTGCCATAGTACTCAGGTATTAACAAATTGATAGAATTTATTAGATACAAACAGCTTACATGACGAGGTATTTACACTTGCATGACAAAGTATTAATAAATTGATAAAATTTATTAGATACAAACAGCTGTGAGGAGTGCCACTATTGACTTAAAATTGATAAAAATTGTATTTGCCATTTGTATCACAACCTAATTAAATTTCCTTACCACTATTGACTTAAAAACATCTTTCTTTCTTTTCTTTTTTCCTTATTTTCCTTCTTTACCCCTCTTACGGTTTCTTCTATTAAATTTGCTTAGCACAATTGACTCAAAACATTTTTTTTTTATGATTCTAACATACCAATAAACATCATTATCATTCTAACAATTCTAACCGCAACAATCAGAAAAAAAAAATTATGATCTGCAATCTAAAACCACTAAATAAATTGCTGCAAATCACACAATATACAAACCATTTTTTAATACATAAATCAAATTCTCATCATATATTCTTTATGACACAAATCAACTCACATGATACAGATTTTTTACAACATAAATCAATTACGATGTACAAAAATTTTCTCAATCACAAATTAATTCTCATGATATATTGTTTATGACATAAATAACAACTTCCATGCACAACTTCTTTCCATCACCAATCAAATTACAACCGCAACCAATTTACCACAAAAAATATATTAAACTAGTGCCTACAAGAATGAATAACACATAACTTAGAATTTAGAAAGATTGTAAGCAATAATGAATGCAATTTGATTTGGTTTGGTTACAGTAATTGATCTCTGCCTCTTCGTAAAATGTTATCTGACAAGGTTGAAGGGACGCTTCCAGGTTCAATTACTAAACTACCTTAGCAAGGAATACAGAGATGTAATTGATTTCTACTGAGGCTTATTATTTTGTATCATCTCCTTCCTATAAAGGACCACCACAGCTCTCTTGCCAACTTTAAAACCTACAATACATTAAATAAATAAATAATAAAAAAGCAGCAGCAACAGTAGTAACAAGAACACAACAATAAATTACAATTGTTAAAATTTATTACCTTTCCGAAATAAGTCCTCGTGCCATGCCTCTGAAACCGTAACAATCTAATTTCACTTGTCATTTATTTTTCACTCTCTCAACAAAAGCACTATGAACAAAAACCACCAACTAGAATACACACCTCCTTAGCTCGTTGTATACTTACATTTGCTCTAATTATGAACAAGAGGAAATCACTATCGGCCCGATCGAGAATTCAAAAATCTCATGCAAAACCCTTTGCACTTCCCCTGAGCCATGTTCACACCTAACAAGACTCACAAACAAGGGGAAAAAAGATGGTAAATTTCTTTCAAAAAGGACCCTCTCAAAACCATTAATAAGTTTCATCACCAAGGGCACAAGAGAGGTACATGCTGCCAATTCTTCCTTCTTATCACCCAACTGGAAGTACCCACTTACTGTTTTCCATGTCCCGTTTTTCACTTCTGGTTCAGTCTCGATTGCGCAGTTGAGATACATTTTAAGAACCTTTTCACAAACAGAGATAATTTTGGGCTCAATTTGCATCTCTACAGAGAGAGGTGGGTTGTTTCGAAGGATGGATTGAAGGAGTTTTAGGTAATTATGGTACGAGTCATTTTCAAAATGACTAGAGGCTGGCTCAGCAACTTCTAGAAGAGCGCATGCCTCGTGAAACTTAAGTTGCTGGGAGGTCTCGCTAGTAATATTGCTGGATGTGAGGTAATAGAGGCAAGGGTTTCTATGAGGAGAGAGATGTGAGGCAATGCAAAGTGCCGATGGTACATATCATACAATGTAGAAATAGACTGGTAAAAAAAAAGACCAAAAAAAAGGAAACATTTGTTAGGCTTAATTCTAGATTGTCTTCTGATACATGACTATTCAAAATATCCATTTCTAAGATATCCACAATAATTTTAAGAGCTCATAAGGGTACTGGTTCATAATTAAATAATACGAGAAATGGTACCTGGACAATGGAGAGTATGAGAGAAAGGTGGCCTTTCATTTTGACAATGGCATAGGATGCGGTTTCCATGTTGGCTTCTTCTTCCTCATTGACAAGTTCGCTTTCTGAATATATCTCTTCTTCTGCGTACCCCTCTGCCTTTTCCCCGGGGATCTCTACATCTTGCATCATCCATACAATTTTTGCCAAAGTCTCAAAGTTGGCCTCCGCTGCCTCCTTCAGGCACCCCAAAACCATCTCCCATTTTAATTTGCATGCATTCATATATGAGAAGAGTTCACATACCAGTACCATACTAGTCTTTTTCTCCTTTCCTTATTCTTTTCTTTATATTCTTGTGTGTGCGTACTGTGTTTTTTTTTTTTTTTGTAGAAAATAAAATTGATATCCTCTTATAATTAATTACCACAAAAAAAGAATATATAACAATTCTCCAAAATATCACAAATATGTAAATTCAAGTTATAAAGAAATCCAATGGGTGAGGACAATGAGACAATACACCATTAAAATAATCAATCTTTATTCAAGGAGCAACATCTAATAATAATACAATAACAATTATTTTCTCCACTCTCAACATGGCAGTTCTATCACCACGCCTTTCCAATTGCCTTCACCATTTCACCTACCTTACACGGCCCCATCATAACAAGACATCAGGCTCAAGGCCTTTAGAAATCATGCATAGTAAAAAATACAATACCTATTTGATTTCACCCTCCTTGCACAGCCCTTCAATAAGAGTGCGATAGATCACGGCATCAATATCATGCCCTTTGGAAATCATGACATCTAGATAATGCTTTGCCTTGTCAATTTCACCTTTATTGCACAGCCCAATTATAAGAGTGTTGTAAGTCCTGGCATCAGGATCAACCCCTTTGGAAATCATGATATCTAGAAAATCTATTGCCTTGGCAATTTCACCTTTATTGCACAGTCCATCTATTAGCGTGCTGTAGGTCACGACATCCAGGTCATGCCCTTTGGAAATCATGACATCTGCAAAATCCATTGCCTTATCAATTTCACCTTTCTTGCACAACCCATCAATAATAGTATTGTAGGTCACGACATCAGGCTCATGCCCTTTGGAAATCATGACATCTACAATATCCATTGCGCTATCAGTTTCACCATTACTGCACAGCCCTTTTATAAGAGTGTTGTATGTCACGATATCAGGGTCATAACCTTGGGAAATCATGACATCTAGAAAATGCATTGCCTTGTCAATTTCACCTTTCTTACACAACCCATCAATAAGAGTGTTGTAGGTCACGACATCCGGGTCATGCCCTTTGGAAATCATGACATCTACAATATCCATTACCTTCTCACTTTCGCCTTTCTTGCACAGCCCATTTATAAGAGTGTTGTACGTTAAGACATCCGGGTCATGCCCTTTAGAAATCATGATATTTAGAACATCTAATGCCTTATCAGTTTCACCATTGTTGCAAAGCCCTTTTATAAGAGTGGTGTACGTCACGACATTAGGGTCATAACCTTTGGAAATCATGATATCTACAAAATCTATTGCCTTGGCAATTTCACCTTTATTGCACAGTCCATCTATTAGCGTGCTGTAGGTCACGACATCCGGGTCATGCCCTTTGGAAATCATGACATCTACAAAATCCATTGCCTTATCAATTTCACCTTTCTTGCACAACCCATCAATAATAGTAGTGTAGGTCACGACGTCAGGCTCATGCCCTTCGGAAATCATGACATCTACAATATCCATTGCGCTATCAGTTTCACCATTACTGCACAGCCCTTTTATAAGAGTGTTGTACGTCACGATATCAGGATGAACGCCTTTGGAAATCATGATATCTAGAAAATCTATTGCCTTGGCAATTTCACCTTTATTGCACAGTCCATCTATTAGCGTGCTGTAGGTCACGACATCCGGCTCATGCCCTTTGGAAATCATGACATCTACAAAATCCATTGCCTTATTAATTTCACCTTTCTTGCACAACCCATCAATAATAGTATTGTAGGTCACGACATCAGGCTCATGCCCTTTGGAAATCAAGACATCTACAATATCCATTGCGCTATCAGTTTCCCCATTACTGCACAGCCCTTTTATAAGAGTGTTGTACGTCACGATATCAGGGTCATAACCTTGGGAAATCATGACATCTAGAAAATGCATTGCCTTGTCAATTTCACATATCTTGCACAACCCATAAATAAGAGTATTGTAGGTCACGACATCAAGCTCATGCGCTTTGGAAATCATGACATCTAGAAAATCCATTGCCTTGTGAATTTCACCTTTCTTAGACAACCCATCAATAAGAGTGTTGTAGGTCACGACATCCGGTTCATGCCCTTTGGAAATCATGACATTTACAATATCCATTGCGCTATCAGTTTCACCATTACTGCACAGCCCTTTTATAAGAGTGTTGTACGTCACGATATCAGGATGAACGCCTTTGGAAATCATGATATCTAGAAAATCTATTGCCTTGGCAATTTCACCTTTATTGCACAGTCCATCTATTAGCGTGCTGTAGGTCACGACATCCGGGTCATGCCCTTTGGAAATCATGACATCTACAATATCCAATGCCTTATCCGCTTTACCATTGTTGCACAGCCCTTTTATAAGAGTGGTGTACGTCACGACATTAGGGTTATGCCCTTTGGAAATCATAACATCTACAAAATTCAATGCTCGCTCAGTTTCACCTTTCTTGCAAAACCAATTTATAAGAGTGCTGTAGGTCACGACATTAGGCTCATGCCCTTTGGAAATCATGACATCTATAATATCCATTGCCTTGTCAATTTCACCATTATTGCACCACCAATTTATAAGAGTGTTGTAGGTCCTAACATTAGGCTCATGCCCTTTGGCAATCATGACATCTAAAATATCTAATGCCTTGTCAGTTTTACCATTGTTGCACAGCCCATTTATAAGAGTGGTGTAGGTTATGACATCCGGCTCATGCCCTTTGGAAATCATGACATCTACAATATTAATTGCATTGTCAATTTCACCATTCTTGCACAGCCCATTTATAAGAATGTTATACGAGAATACATTGGGTACATATCCTAGCTTTGGCATTTCGTATAGCACCACAGTTACGGCCTCACCAGTTCTTTTCTCCGAACAGAGGACTTTGATTATTGGACTGAAGATACTGGTATTATTAGCTCTGTGACCCTCTTTGAGAAACCGTCCCAGAAAACCAAAAATGAGTCTGACCTGATTCATTTGTGCACAAGAGGCCATCAAGATCTCATAGGTATAGTGATTAGGACTGATCCCTTGAGCTTGGGTTAAGCGGGTGAAGAGGGTAAAGACAGTAGTGGGGTATTGATTGATTTTGGTTTTGGTGTAGTGCTTGAGGTATTGATTGATTTGATGGATGTTCTTGGCAGCCAACAGCTGATCAAACTGGTGAATTGCCCCTTGATCAGTAATGGTATTCGTCTTCCACCGCCGCCTTGTCTCCTCTTTCTGGTGCTTAGTGTTCCAATGCGGCTGACGCTGTGGATTTGATCTGTCGGATTGGGATCTAGACTTGGGGAATGCATAGCAGACAAGGCGAGAAGAAGCAAAAGGGGATTGGTATTGGGAAGGTGAAGGTGAAGAAGGGGAAAGTGAAAGGAAGGGGGGAAGAGATAGGGTTGATGACACCATCACCATTTGATTCTGATTGTTAATTAGTCTGATTTGGTTTGGTTTGGTTAGAGACTTACAGTTTCTAATGTAAAATCTGATGTAACAAGGTTGAGCTTGGCTTCAAAAGTGACGATTTGCCCTTCTATGTGAAACCACTGCCTACAAGAATAGCACATAACTAAGAAAGATTGCAAGCAATAATGCAATTTGATTTGGTTTGGTTACAGTGACAGAGACTCTTAATTGATCTATCCCACTTTCTAAAATCTGATCTAACAAGGTTGAATTTCGCTTCCAGTTTCAATTACTACCTTACCAAGGAATATAGAGGCGAAGGAGGTCGGCGAAATCCTTCAGGTGAGTGTCGGAGTGTCGGGTCAGGTCGGGTCGGGGAGTTAGATATTAACCGAGTTGAATTGAAGGAACGAGTGGCGAGGGAAGGGAACGGATAAGGCTTACAAAACTAGGGATTCAACACCTGAGGTAACAGAATATTTCTGTTTATATCCGAAACGTCTGATCAAGGAGAACGGAGTAGGGCCGATGTCCATCGGACCGGTTTTTAGTTTCAACGAGCATGATGACCGTATGATCTAATTCAAAATTTGTGCGCACGAAATTGAAACAGAGACGCACGAAGTTTAAAGCGTTCTGCACGAAACTTAAAGCAAATCGACGGTTATTCAACCATCAAACCAGAGGACATCGGACCTACTCTCAAATCCTGATTCAGGATTCAGGAGCCCCACCTGATAGGGAATCTTTTACACTTATTGGATCTGGACCGTTCTTTTTAAATTTGCATCTCAAAGCCCAATAATACTGCCCCTGCGCTAGACCGAATCTCAAAGCAGCTGAGAATTAATCTCAAACCGTAAAGTGAAGGGAATCTTTTACAGTAATGGAGAGAATACTTGTTCGCTGAAGCAGTGGATCAGAATATTTGAGAAAACTAGGGATCGATCACCTCGGACCGGATTGGCTCGAATCTAAACATAAATTATCTCCAAAGATGAAACAAGTATCTTTTTCTTTTTTTGAGTTGATTTATTTTATTTTATTTTTGCATTTCAGAAGACCGTAAGCGCTTTACATGAGATAAAGCCCACTAGAAAGAATTCTACGACAATTAATAATTCATAATTTCGTAACTTGAAAAACAGAAAGTAAAAATGAAAAAAAATAATAATACACTGAGAATGCGTTTCACCTGAGAAATAAAGTATCACATGAAATTCCCCCAAAAAATAAAGAGCATCCTTTCAAAGAACTAGAGTTACTAGAAATGTGAATTCCATTACTAGAAGAAATTAATACAAAGAAGTTGACCTATAATACATTAGTTATTTTAAAATATATGAATAAACAAAAAGACTAATTAATCTCCTGTTCCAGATATATTTTGAAAGAATAAATCAAGAAATTGAGACTATAGTCACTATACAGTTTTACACGTTGGTGCAAAAATGGCATCTCTATTCTCTACTGGGGCTTATTATTATTTTGTATAATCTCACCACAGCTCTCTTTGCCTACTTCAAAACCTACAAATACATTTAATAAATAATTATATAAATAATAAAAAAGCAGCAGCAACAGTAGTAACAAGAAATTACAATTGTTAAAATTTATTACCTTTCCGAAATAAGTCCTCATGCCATGCCTCTGAAACTGTAACAATCTAATTTTACTTTGTCATTTATTTCTCACTCTCTCAACAAAAGCACTATGAACAAAACCACCAACTAGAATACACATCTCCTTGGCTCGTTGTATACTTACATTTTCTCTAATTATGAACAAGAGGAAATCACTATCGGCCCGATCGAGAATTCAAAAATCTCATGCAAAACCCTTTGCACTTCACCTGAGCCATGTTCACACCTAACAAGACTCACAAACAAGGGGAAAAAAGATGGTAAATTTCTTTCAAAAAGGTCCCTCTCAAAACCATTAATAAGTTTCATCACCAAGAGCACAAGAGAGGTACGTGCCGCTAATTCTTCCTTCTTATCACCAACTGGAAGTACCCACTTGACTGTTTTGCATGTCCCGTTTTTCACTTCTGGTTCGGTCTCGATTGCGCAATTGAGATACATTTTAAGAACCTTTTCACAAACAGAGATAATTTTGGGCTCAATTTGCATCTCTACAGAGAGAGGTGGGTTGTTTCGAAGGATGGATTGAAGGAGTTTTAGGTAATTATGGTACGAGTCATTTTCAAAATGAATAGAGGCTGGCTCAGCAACTTCTAGAAGACCGCATGCCTCGTGGAACTTAAGTTGCAAGGAGGTCTCGCTAGTAATATTGCTGGCATGTGAGGTAATAGAGGCAAGGGTTTCTATGAGAAGTGAGATGTGAGGCAATGCGAAGTGCCGGTGGTACATGTCGTACAATGTAGAAATAGACTAGTAAAAAAAAAGACCAAAAAAGAAACATTTGTTAGGTTTAATTCTAGATTGTCTTCTGATACATGACTATCCAAAATATCCATTTCTAAGATATACACAATAATTTTAAGAGTTCATAAAGGTACTGATTGATAATAAAATAATATGAGAAATGATACCTGGACAATGGAGAGCATGAGAGAGAGGTGGCCCTTCATTTTGACAATGGCGTAGGATGCAGTTTCCATGTTGGCCTCTTCTTCCTCATTGACAAGTTCGCTTTCTGAATATATTTCTTCCTCTGCGTACCCCTCTGCCTTCTCTCCGGGGATCTCTACATCTTGCATCATTCGCACAATTTTTGCAAAAGTCTTGAAGTTGGCCTCCGCTGCCTCCTTCAACCGCCCCAACACCATCTCCCATTCTCCTGTTAATTTGCATTCATTTATAAAAAAAAAAAGAGTTACAAGGATTTATTTGTTCATCTGGGGATTTTAATTGAAAGCATACTCACTGTACCAATAAAAAAAAGCCAGAATAAACATTTGTCTGGGTCTGATACATATTTTAAATACATTCAGAGATTTGAAAGCATCTCGATAACACAAATAAATAAATATAAATATATAAAAATATCACTCACTTCCATTGAGTTCACCACCTAGATTTTCCGTGAGACGCTGCAACTGGGCCACACCAGCAGTAGCAGCCTGCTGGTATGGGCTCTTAATGAAATCAACCACTATAGTTATGACCTGACTCAACTCAGGTCGAACTGCATCAAAAACCTCGCAGTAGAGATCCACTAGGCACCGGGAAGCCAAGATCTGGGTCTCTAGGGCTCCGGAAGGTTCTTCTTCTTCAGTGTTATTTTCAGATGCAGCATCAGGCTTGTTGGTAAATATTGGATAAATAACAGATTCAAAAATACTGGCCCAGAATGGGGCAGAAAAGATGTGGCCGTGGTCCTTTAATATGTCAAAAAGAACCTCTAAGGCTCCTTTCCGAATAGTTAATCTTGGGTCAGTTGTCAGCTTCGCCAATCCTGACAAATTAAATAAAAATTGACAATCATATAACAATATTTAAGTGTATATTGATCAATAAGTATATAAAAGTCAAATTATACAAGAAACAGAGAAAAGAGCAAGTACCATCGAGGAGAGGTACCCAGAAGTAAACATGGTCATCCTTGCTTAGAATACCATTTGCTTCTGATAAATGTCCACTATTTTTCTTCACCTCTGGATTTGTACTGAACCCCTCCTCAGCCAACTTCACCGCACAAAATCTCAGAAATGCTATGGCATTCAAACTTGCATCACTACTAAATTTACTGCTAGTGAAAGTGAACAGACATTTTACACAATCAGTAAAAGTCGTGGTCTCGGTCTCTGTTATGTAAGGGAAGTAGTCTCTAACTATTTTCTCCATTGTTTCAAATGCTAGTAGCACTATGGTCTTCCTTTCATCAGCTGCAGCAGTTGTAAACACCTATGATAACAACAAAATCAAGTAAGACCAAGGAACATATCTCAGATTTCCCCACACGTTAAATCAATTTCTCATTGTTAAAATTGACACTGTTTGGAGACCCAAGTGTCCAGAAAATAACATTGAAAACTGCCAACAACAGTCTAAAAAAGCATAGCTAAGTCTCTACACACAGACAATGCCAACAACAGTCTAAAAAAAAAAGTAAAAAGGAAATAAAGAAGTGGAAACCATCCTGGCAACTTGCTACTGAGGTTCATTACCAGCCTTTTTTTTTCTAGAAAAATCATTCAAAGAGTTGTATTCCAATAAGATCATTCAAATCAGCTATGTACAAGACCTTTCAGAACACTTCTATGGAAATAAAAATAATAAAGTATTATCCAACATACCGTGAAAACACCCTTCCATCCCGATTTTATATTATTTACACGACTAAGCACCATCTGGGAAACACAACGCACAATCAGCTCCCGCACCTCCAGCGACGAGCTCTTTTTCATGACAATCACAAATGGCCTCAGGAACTCATTTTGAAAGTTGTAATTTGCCAACTCCTCCCTTTCTAGAAACTTCATCGCCAGCTGGCGCAACGAGTCCATTACAAAGATGGCCACTGAGAGACTCTCCGAGAGACCGACTGAGACAAAGAAATCAGAGAGAACCTTCCATATGCGAGACCAAACCAGCCGTATTCGGTTCATGTTGTAGTGGCTACATAGTTAAAGATAATTAATATAGACTGGTTTGTTTGGTTAGAAATTAAACGAACTAGGACATCCATTAAATGGAAGGTGTGCTGAAACCAGAAATGTAAAATTTATATTTTGGTGGTCTAAGTGTTGTAAAATTTGATATTTTTTCTCCCCATTTTGAAAATATGCCTACTAATAAATTTAGTGGTTTTTTATCAATGGATGCCAAGCTCAAGGTATCCGCTATATCAAGATACCAACAAATTCTTGTACAATTCTAAATTTATTTGCAAAAAAATAAACTGTGCAACTAATCTCTTTTCTAGTACTCTTTATTTTATTTTTTGCTTCTAGGATAGTGCTTCCTATTTGGAAATCCGAATTTTTTATTAATTTTGCTATAATTTATTATTTTACCAATTATGTATATTAAAAGAGACAATGCACACACCAGGTGGAAAGTTCTATTCTTTAAGAAATTAAATAACAAGATATCCTTACGCAATTTCAACTATTTTAGTGAGGCAAAAGATGCGCGGATCAGTTGGAGAGTGTAGCTCGGTCACGGAAACTTTACAGAGAGCCTTAACAAAAGCCACAATTGCATCACCATTCAATCTCTGACTATGCGCAAAAATATGGTTCAGCTCATAAATCCCAATCTGGTCCAGTAGATTCAACTTTGAGACAAAGATGTTTATCTGATCTGGCGTCACCAATGGAGGTGCACCCCCTGCTCCAGTGGGACCCACACTATCGTATGATCCACCACGTATCGCAGCCATGACAGAAGGATTTTGGAGGGCCCGCTGTTTTGAGGAGGGTTGGTTTTGGGACGCAGTGGGTTTGTTCTGAGGGTTTTTTTCGTCTGTCAGAAAAGAGGCATCAGGTGGGGCCCCCTCGCCTAGGAGGTGTAGGTGCTCAAAGCGTGAGAGGCATGTCAATACGTGTTCCCAAGACTCTTGAAGGTAGTCTCCATCTTCCAAGGCAGTTAATATTATTGCCTGTTTGAAAACCACAGATCACCCAAATATATATAAGAAAAGGAAGATTGCACAAGAATTATGATGGATACATGCACTAAAGCACTAAAGAATTATTTCATAAATATAAGGGGCCTATGCCCCTAGCACATATCAAAGGTAGTGGGAACTGATTCAATCTGATAGAAAACCAGACATGTCAGACATTAGCGAGAATTCATTTTTATTATCTTCCTTTTTGGGGGGTCAACTTTGTAAGGTTTTGTATCCATAAATTCAGAAACAACACCCCTTTATATTTATTACTGGGTTTAATCAACCTAAAAGGAGCTAACTATGTTTAATTACCTTCACAGCATCAATGTTTTTTTGCTTCATGTCAGCAGCACAGTGTAGGTAGGTGAACTTGGCAACGGAGGTAACGAAGGCATCACGCTGAGTTTGCATGCACAGTACGGCGGTGACATGGATTGCGCCTCGAAACCCAAGAAGGCACTGAGCGATAGCTGCACGGTCATCAGAGCGATCAAGGGTGACACTGAATGCAGCCATCAGTGGGGCCCAGCATACCTCGACCATGTGATGAAGAATGCCCGTATCCGTTATTGAGTAAAACACAGACCTACAAATCAGCGAGAGAGAGAGAGAGAGAGAATTAGAAGCATTTTTTTCAAAAGCATTTGGTCGTTGCTGTAATTAAAGCAGGCAGATTTCAACCTGCTCAGTAACGACCAAGAGTTAAAAGTTACCTAAAACCCACTTACTCAGATTTGCCGCTCTTAGCCTTGAACTGCTCTTGAATATGCTTGATAAGCAAATCATTAGCGCCAACAGCCTTCTCTTGGGTCTGACTCCAGTTGACAAGACTGATAATGTTATCCAACCCCAGAAGTTTACTAATGCTGTTATTTGTTTGCTTACTTTGTGGGACCGATGAGTCAGCTTTCATTTTTATCTCATTTTTAACAATTTGATCGTAGAGAGTAGAAAGGTACTCTTCGGCCAAATCCTTCCCGTTATCAATACCTCTATTGTTCCGAATGAAATCAGCTTTCGTCATCTGCAATGCATAATGAAAAAATGGTATTCGAGTTTATAAAATTATTTCCTTTTTTCTTGAAAATTGCAAGAATAAACCTGCATTATTTCAAACAGACACAAAGACGGAGGATTTCATTTGCTTCTGATGAAGACAGGCACAAATGCTTAAAAGTTTTCAAAGCTGAACTGTAAATTCTTTTGCAATCAAGTAATAATGCAGTTCCTTTGAAAATTCTCTATTCATCTTTTCCACACATCCAAGAAAAGACGAACTTCAAGAGAAGTGCAAAATTACATGCATAAATGGAAAAAAAAAAAAAAAACTTGCCTTATCTTTGACCATGGTATTGTGGGCATCAGTATTCAGCATAATTACCGAATATGCAAGCACATATGCTGTATCAGCACTTGAAAATGCATCGGGATTACATTTACAATACCTCTCAGCAAACTTCTCCATTATCCTATCAATCTTTTGTGCCTCTCCAGGCAACCGAAATCCTCTCAGAAAAAACCTGATTGCCTCACCAAAATCCATCCTCTCAAAATCAAATGCATCAACATAGGCATGCATGACCTTTAGGGGAAAGTCTTCACGGTCACCAAGGTAGTCACCAATCATGGTTGGGTTGAGACCACTCGCTGATTTCAGGAAAGCTGCCACTGACTCAGGACTGGAAGATATTTTTTTCGTGTTGACAAGGAAATCTATACCCTTTGAGGGTTTCCGATTGAACAAGGAGATGCCTTTCTGAAACAACAACAAGAAAGAAATATTAATGGCATTAAGTATTCAAAATAAGAGTAGAACTAGGGTGCTCCTAAGCTCACCAAGCCCTTCGTGAGCGCGACTCTAAAACCTATCGAATTGACTTCAAACGACATTTCCAAACCGTTAGATGTTCAATCTATATTAAAATGTGCTTGGAGACCAAATTTTACATTTTTTGGAATTTTTTTACTATTTATTAAGATGGTTTGAAAATCGCTGTTTTCCAATGGTGCAGAATTTTAATAAAAACAGCGATTTTCAAATCATCTTAATAAATAGTAAAAAAATTCCAAAAAATGTAAAATTTGGTCTCCAAGCACATTTTAATATAGATTGAACATCTAACGGTTTGGAAATGTCGTTTGAAGTCAATTTGATAGGTTTTGGAGTCGCGCTCACGGAAGGGCTTGGTGAGCTTAGGAGCACCCTAGTTCTACTCTTCAAAATAATATGTGTTTTGAGAAAAATGCACATATGACAGCATGCAATGAGTCGAATTCAATTGCTCGAAAATTAAATAATATGTTTTCAAAATAAATATAATGAACTTTATAATCTTCATTAGACTCAAAAAAAATTTGTCTTCCCTTATTTCTGAAATTCTGGAATACATTTGTACAAGTATATCAAAGAAAAAAGAATAATTCAAGGCATATTGCTGCTGTATATAGAAGGTCATGTAGTCAAGGTGTTCATTAAAAATTCCTACTATCAATTCATCTCAGTTTTTTTAATACATAATAAGGTTAAGAAAGTTCCTCACTTGAAGCTCAAGCTTATACACGCGCCTTTGCTCAAGGGTCGATGCGTCAGACACCTCCGAACCAGAATCTGAAATGTTTGAGTCAAAATCGCTTCCACTTCCTTCCTCTACAGAGAAAGAACCAAAACTATCCACTGAATGTGCACCATCAGTAGTCTCAGTACTTTTGGGAGTGAAGTCACCAATTTTTAGTTGCTGGTCCATCCAGAGACCCATTGATTTGATAACAGTAGCCAGGCATTTAACCGACTCAATGCGAAATGTCTGGTCTTGTGCCGGGGAGAGAGACGTGGCAGTTCCTTGTGGGACCCCCAATGCAGTTTTCACCAACCCATTTACAATCCTGAAAGGATTTAAAATTTGGAGCTCAGTAATTTTTAGTTTTGGCACAGTAGTTGCTTTAATCAGAGAGAAAACACTTTCAAGGCTTGAATAATACAAAATTCCGATCCATATCGGGTTAGCTTTTTTGGACTAACAATAGAAAGTCATAGTGGTGTGTTTTCTGTACATTAATAAAATAAAGTTATAGTTACTGCACAAGTTTCATACCGCTCAAAAATATTAGGTGCATCCACATCGCAATCATAGTTCACGAAAATATCAACAATGGCTTGTGGGTCCTGGCATATCTTCTCTAGCAGGTTCAATACGGTCATTTTCTGAAGGAAGCTAGGTTGGGGTACATTCTCGAGTACCCGTAGAACAAGCATGGGGAAAAAGATACCTATCTCCTCTTTTAACCCTGCCCGAAATCTCAACACCAACCCTGTGAAAATGGAGCATAGAAGCTGGAACACACTCATCACAGTTAATGCGCTGTTTTTCAGAAGGGATAGACAAAGATACTGCTTGATTGCCCCAAGATACCTGTTCCAGAAAACAATCGAATAAAATAAGTAATAAAAGCTGGTAAAAACGAGTTTTGTTTAAAAAGGGTGTTCACTCTTCACACCAGAAAAATGATCATGACATGGTTTTGTAATTTTGTTTGTATACTTGAATTTTTTTTTTAAAGTTAAAAAAAATAGTAAATAAATAAAGTAATGTTCGAGCAGTGGATTTCACTGCTCAAATGGTACGGTTTGGCATATATTTAAAATGGAATTATGTTGCATTTAGTTTATTTAAGAATTTTTTTTTATGAAGGATATTAAAAAAATATTGGTTTGTTGAATACGAATCTGGAGTTTAAGTTTGTACAGAAAGATGATTTTTCTAACAAATTTTAGAAAGGTTGTGGAAAATCAATATCAAAAAAAGGTGCTGTAAAGTTTATATTATTGTTTAGAAAGTTTGTGCACCTAAAGCCCAGCAGCAGTTCAAAAATGGACAAATGTAAGAATTAAGTATTAAATGTATTCAGTTTATCTAGCCAAACCTGGTCTAGTTTGAACCATCTAACAGATCTAAAAGTGTTGGCACAATAATATAGTGAAACGAGTTTACGCAAAAATCATATGAACCATATCCTTTCAATTTGACATTTTTCCCAAATCAAAAACCTAAGACCTAATAAAGTTCCTTCTTCAATCTTCCGATTACTTCACAGACTATGTGGGTACGTTTGGATTGAGAGTGAAGTTAGCGAGAATAGCGTGCTAACCCAAATTTGGAATAGTTGCTAACCCAACAAAATGTTGGGTTAGCAGAATATCACACTAACCCGAGCTAACCCAAGTATTGAGAATAGCTACTTTTTCACCCAAACGTGGAATAGTCGCTAACCCAAATTTGGAATAGTCGCTAACCCAACTAACCCTGCTATTCCTTGGCATAGTTGAAATCGGTGAATATCAGCTGTTAACTTGTTTGAACCGGCCGACTCAAACTGACGTATTCATATGTCCCATAAAACCAGTGAAACACTTACAAAAGGAATTAAAAATAGTAAAAGAAAACAAACTTTTCATTGTTGCGCCAGAAGGAACCAGCATTCTCCACCACCATCCTAAGCAATTCCAAGCTGAGCAACTTCCCTCTCATCAAAACCGGGTCGTCAGTACTCTCCTGACCTGAATTCGACCCGCTACCTGAATTCGAGAACTTCATTGACAATTTACACAAGTTCTTAAACACCACTAATCCATCCTCTGCTGCCAAATCAGCATCCGGGCCCGCTGGGTCAGCGTCAGCCCCACTCCAATCCATTGCTTCATTGATGAAATTCTGTGCAAAATTCGACAAACTCGAGTCGTTCAGACTCTTATCTGACAAATCCATCATGTCCATTATAGACACTGTTCGTGCCTTCACACGCTCAGCACGTGCGAACAGAATAGCTAACGTTTGTGCAAGAACCATCTTAGCACAAATCTGGTTTGCTAAACTGTGACTTCCTAAATAGATATTGAAGCAGCATTTCACAAACTGGTTAAGCATTTCGCCTCTCAGACCGACAGATGGGGCCCGCACAGCAGAAATCAGAACTCTCAAAACACCTAGTTCAATGGATTCATCAGAGAGGGATGAAGGCAGCTTAAGGACGTACGAGATCAGTTTTGAAACGGGAGCAGATGAATCCTGGCCGTCGATCTCACCGTGTAGAAGATTATGAGAGAGAAGCTTCTGCAAGCATTCAAGAGAGATCAAGGCAAGTTTAGGAGGAGTGGTGGGGTCAAGGGAGATGATTAACGGGTCAAGCAATGAAGGGTCGGATTCAAGCGGGTCTTGGGTCGGATCAGAGTCGGAGATGGATGGGAGTTGGTCTAACGAGTGCTTACATGCGGAGACGAGAGCTGGGTGCCGTCGCCACGTGGCGTTTTTCTGGAGCTTGTCGAAAGCAGGGCCCAGTACGCGGCCGAGTCGCGACGGCCCGCCCACAGTGGCGGGTCCAGACATTGTCAAATCAGATCCGATCCGATTAGGGAGGAGGTTTTTTGTCTCTTCTCTCTTCTCTTTTTGAGTAATGGCGCGGCCATGGAAGAGGCGAAGACAAGGTGAAGGGGGCTATTTTGGTAATTTGGGGAGAGATTGGAAGACCGTAGACCAATATAGTAAAAGAAAAACAAAAACTCTGGTTAGTGTTGGTGTAAGTGTAGACCACGTCTTGGGAGGATAACGTAATACGAGTTCTCATCCTCTGTGGTAATACAAAATTTGTGTTTACATTCCAACCGTTTGATCAGAATCCTGATACCTCAATATTCGTGCTGAAGTAGATCGAACGGTGTGGATCTTAAATCACAATTTCTGTTACCTCAGGTGATGTGATTCAACATTCGACCATGTCACGTGGGAAATCACGTGTCTACATGTATAAAGTCTTAGCTCTCCTCTCGTTGAATTTTTCTTTTTGTTGACCGGTTTTACAAATTTTGATAATCCTAGTTTAAAAAATTTAACAAATTTTTTTTAATTCATACAAGCAACAATTTTGACTGAGATAACAAAAATATATTACTTTGGGGCTGTTCGACAACAAGGGATTAAGAGTTTAAGGACATATGTTCGGTTGTCTTAATCCGTGAATGAAAGCTAAAGGAAGAGGTAGATGTGCCTTAAGGTCCGAGCAAAGGATTAAGATCCGGGTAAAAGAAGGCTAAAGGAGTTGATCTTAATCCGCGCTAAGGAACCGGTATTCGGCAAGATTAAGCGGTTAAGGAAGAAGCAGATTAAGTCTTAAGGAGGCTTAATCCCTTATTGCCGAACGGCCAAAGAGTTTAAGTAATGCACAAATAACTCACTAGTGATTAAGGATGGTTAACAAGCCTGGATATATTTTTTTATTGGCTATTCCAATTTTTTAGTTTTTATATTAATATTTTTTTTTAATAAATAACAATTATATATTTATTTTTCAATCATATAATACTAAATTTAAATATTCAGATATTTAATAAAATGTGAAAAAAAAACTAAAAAATATATCTTCGTGAATACTCCTATTGATACTCAGTAATACCGTTACTCTCAGAAATAACAATTTTTTCGATATACTCTCGTCAATAGTCACTTTTTATCCTCGCGGATAATTCAAATTGTTAATGCATTGGCAACTCAATTGTAAACGCATGCATTAAGGTAAGTATGCTTGTTCTCGGTTTTGTACCTAAAAAAGAATTTTTAAATTTGAATTTTTTAAGTCATTCGAGAGATGAATTTTTAAAAAGTAGATGTTAAACTATTTAAATTAGATGAAATCTTGAGTCATTTAATTAGTTCATAGAAAAAATTAAGGAATTGTAATATTTCATTGATATTTGTTCTGTATAAATTAAGGATCTGTATTTATAGGCCAATATTATTACAAGCATAACTTCTCAAACTAATTACTGTGACAGAGCCCTGGTACAACTTGATCAGTACCGACCCAGTGGTTGTTCTCTCAGTGAAACAGTCAATGAAAGCATCCATTGCCTCACGAAGACGAAGGGGATCAAACCATCGACCCGCATATACCAAGTCAGCATACTTCAATGCGAGCGTATCTTTTTGTTTAATAAAATCACGGTCAAGGGTCAGTGATTCGAGTTCACGCATAGCATGCCAGATAATTGTACCACCAGGTATCTCACAGTCAATCCCGTGCTAGCTGGCGAAAGCTCCTTGCCATTTATAGATACTGGTACGCCTTTCACAGTACCGCTCCTTGCCATTTATAGATACTGGTACGCCTTTCACAGTACCAATATCCAAGTACCAACAAATTCAAATCGATACAGCCCAACAACTTCAGTGAATCTAAACTATTATGTAAAATTAAAAAAATAATGATAAACAGGTAGGGTCGGGTTAAACGGGTCATGATTCAACCCGACCCAACTTGTTTCATAAAAAAAATAACCTTGGCAATGACAGAACGAGCCATGGAAGTACCAAGCAAGTACTTTCTTTCATTAATGGCACCAACACGAAGGCATGGGAAAATGAAATCCTTCACAAATTCTTCCTTCAAATCCTTCATTACCAGTTGACTTGCACCACATGCTTTTGCCTTCTTCTCCAATCCTTCCAACTCCATATCTTGTCCCACATCAGCAGTGAAGCACACAACCTCACATCCATACAGGAGTCGCCATTAATTTGCTCCTTTTGATGGCGATTCCCCGCCATTTCAGCTAGGGGTGCAAACGGATCGGTTATTATTCGATCGTATCCGGATCCGTATCAGAATATCCGTGCGTGCAGATATGGATATGGTTTTAAATTTTAATTATCCGTATCCGAATAGTAGATATATACCATATAATTTAATATATATTATGAAAATATTTATGTATATATTTACGAATATCCAATATCTGATCCGTATCCGTACATATCTATCTAATATCCAATCTGTATCCGTATCCAAAAAATAAAAGAGGATACGGATATGGTTTTACCACTATCCGATCCGATCCGTTTGCATCCCTAATTTCAGCTCCATTTTTTCCATTATTACCGTCTTTGGCGTGTTATACCGTGAATTCATTAATCCATATTCTCTGAGGTAACAGAATATTTCTGTTTGGATCATGGCTGTCCGATCGGAATCCGGACCAATACGATCCGAGGTGGAACGCACTGGAATACTTTAATAGTCGTGTGGATTCTAATTGGACGGTCCAGAATAAAAAAGAAATATTATGTTACCTTAGGTGAGGTAACTTCATCTCCCCTTCGAATTCATCTCCTAAAGGTAACTCAAATTTTGAGCTTGGATTCAAGCCGTCCGATCTGATTTAGTACGAATATTAAAGGGATCCTGTACATTCTACCTCAACTGGATTGACTCGAATTATGATCGGACGGTTCAGATCTAAACTCAAAATTTGAGTTACTTCAGAGGATCTGTTCGATCAGAACCGAGTCAATTCGACCGAGGTGAACCGGAATTCGCATCCTCTAAGAGATATCTCAAACTTTAGAGTTTTTCTCTGCAAAATCATAACCGTTCAAATACGTTCCGCACGAATCTCAAAGCACAAATAATACTGGCCCCTACGCTGTCCCCGAATAGGCACCGTACACGTCGGTCACGCAAAAGTTGAGATATCTCACTCGGTCAACCGTGCAATGCATGGAGCCTTCAATATTCGTGCCATAAAAGATTGGAGGGTCCAGATCTAACCTCAAAATTTGGGTTACTTTAAATCCGAATTCCCCCTCTCTTCTCCGAAACCTTGCTTCTACTCTTTCTTCCTCTTACAGCCTCACTGCCCGGAGGGGACCACACCAAGCCATGTCGCGATCTCTCCGAATTGAAGTGCGTCGTCTCCGACACCTTTGAATTAGGTTTAGGTCAGTTTTCGTGATCTTTTTTTCTTTCATATTTTTGCTAATTTGTGTTGTAATGTTTGAATGGAACGAATGTGATGTTGGAGTAACTAGGGTTTATTGGTATTGGTTCATAAATTGTCAAATTATGGTTTTAGTCCAATTTTTTGTTTTCATATTTTTGTTAATTTGTGATGTAATGTTTGAATGGTGTGAATTAGGGTTTTGGTTTAAAATTAGTAAGGCAATTAGACCGCTGATGATAATTATTTGGGAGAATTGGATAAAATGTAGGTGGTTTAGTTGAAATTCTGATGTAGGAGTAACTAGGGTTTATTGGCATTGGTTCATAAATTGTCAAATTATGGTTTTGTCCAATTTTTTTTTTCGTATTTTTGCTAATTCGTTATGTAATTTTTGAATGGTATGAATTAGGGTTTTAGTTTAAAATTTGTACAGCAATTAGACTGCTGATGATAATTGTTTGGGAGAATTAGATAAAATATAGGTACTTTAGTTGAAATTGTGATGTTGGAGTAACTAGGGTTTATTGGCATTGGTTCATCAATTGTCAAATTATGGTTTTAGTCCAACTTTTTGTTTTCATATTTTTGTTAATTTGTGATGTAATGTTTGAATGGTATGAATTAGGGTTTTAGTTTAAAATTTGTAAGGCAATTAGACTGCTGATGAAAAAATTTCGGGATAATTGGATAAAATGTAGGTGGTTTAGTTGAAATTCTGATGTAGGAGTAACTAGGGTTTATTGGCATTGGTTCATAAATTGTCAAATTATGGTTTTGTCCAATTTTTTTTTCGTATTTTTGCTAATTCGTTATGTAATTTTTGAATGGTATGAATTAGGGTTTTAGTTTAAAATTTGTACGGCAATTAGACTGCTGATGATAATTGTTTGGGAGAATTAGATAAAATATAGGTACTTTAGTTGAAATTGTGATGTTGGAGTAACTAGGGTTTATTGGCATTGGTTCATCAATTGTCAAATTATGGTTTTAGTCCAACTTTTTGTTTTCATATTTTTGTTAATTTGTGATGTAATGTTTGAATGGTATGAATTAGGGTTTTAGTTTAAAATTTGTAAGGCAATTAGACTGCTGATGAAAATTTTTCGGGATAATTGGATAAAATGTAGGTGGTTTAGTTGAAATTCTGATGTAGGAGTAACTAGGGTTCATTGGCATTGGTTCATAAATTGTCAAATTATGGTTTAGTCCAATTTTTTTTTTAGTATTTTTGCTAATTTTTGATGTAATGTTTGAATGGTATGAATTAGGGTTTTACTTTAAAATTTGTACGGCAATTAGACTGCTGATGGTAATTGTTTGGGAGAATTAGATAAAATGTAGGTACTTAAGTTGAAATTGTGATGTTGGAGTAACTAGGGTTTATTGGTATTGGTTCATAAATTGTCAAATTATGGTTTTAGTCCAATTTTTTGTTTTCATATTTTTGTTAATTTGTGATGTAATGTTTGAATGGTATGAATTAGGGTTTTAGTTTAAAATTTGTAAGGCAATTAGACTGCTGATGAAAAGTTTTCGGGATAATTGGATAAAATGTAGGTGGTTTAGTTGAAATTCTGATGTAGGAGTAACTAGGGTTTATTGGCATTGGTTCATAAATTGTCAAATTATGGTTTAGTCCAATTTTTTGTTTTCTTCATATTTTGCTAATTTTTGATGTAATGTTTGAATGGTATGAATTAGGGTTTTAGTTTAAAATTTGTAAGGCAATTAGACTGCTGATGATAATATTTCGGGATAATTAGATAAAATGTAGGTAGTTTAGTTGAAATTCTGATGTAGGAGTAACTAGGGTTTATTGGCATTGGTTCATAAATTGTCAAATTATGGTTTAGTCCAATTTTTTTTTCGTATTTTTGCTAATTCGTGATGTAATTTTTGAATGGTGTGAATTAGGGTTTTGGTTTAAAATTTGTAAGGCAATTAGACCGCTGATGATAATTATTTGGGAGAATTGGATAAAATGTTGGTAGTTTAGTTGAAATGTGATGTAGGAGTAACTAGGGTTTATGTTGGTTCATACATTGTGAAATTAGGGTTAAGTCCAAATTTGACAAATGGGTACATGTAAAAGGGTTATAAGTAGTTGTTCTTGTATTAAACAAACTGATACATCTAGGGTACAAGTCCCAGTTTGCTAATTTTGTATAAATTTGGGGTTCAACAAGTTAAATTGTTTCACATCTATCTATGTATCTACTCCTTGATCAGGTCTGCACTGTTCATCTACAGTACAATCTACATCTATCTATGTATCTAATTCTTGATCAGGTCTGCACTGTTCATCTACAGTACAATCTACACGTCGGTCACGCAAAAGTTGAGATATCTCACTCGGTCAACCGTGCAATGCATGGAGCCTTCAATATTCGTGCCATAAAAGATTGGAGGGTCCAGATCTAACCTCAAAATTTGGGTTACTTTAAATCCGAATTCCCCCTCTCTTCTCCGAAACCTTGCTTCTACTCTTTCTTCCTCTTACAGCCTCACTGCCCGGAGGGGACCACACCAAGCCATGTCGCGATCTCTCCGAATTGAAGTGCGTCGTCTCCGACACCTTTGAATTAGGTTTAGGTCAGTTTTCGTGATCTTTTTTTCTTTCATATTTTTGCTAATTTGTGTTGTAATGTTTGAATGGAACGAATGTGATGTTGGAGTAACTAGGGTTTATTGGTATTGGTTCATAAATTGTCAAATTATGGTTTTAGTCCAATTTTTTGTTTTCATATTTTTGTTAATTTGTGATGTAATGTTTGAATGGTGTGAATTAGGGTTTTGGTTTAAAATTAGTAAGGCAATTAGACCGCTGATGATAATTATTTGGGAGAATTGGATAAAATGTAGGTGGTTTAGTTGAAATTCTGATGTAGGAGTAACTAGGGTTTATTGGCATTGGTTCATAAATTGTCAAATTATGGTTTTGTCCAATTTTTTTTTTCGTATTTTTGCTAATTCGTTATGTAATTTTTGAATGGTATGAATTAGGGTTTTAGTTTAAAATTTGTACAGCAATTAGACTGCTGATGATAATTGTTTGGGAGAATTAGATAAAATATAGGTACTTTAGTTGAAATTGTGATGTTGGAGTAACTAGGGTTTATTGGCATTGGTTCATCAATTGTCAAATTATGGTTTTAGTCCAACTTTTTGTTTTCATATTTTTGTTAATTTGTGATGTAATGTTTGAATGGTATGAATTAGGGTTTTAGTTTAAAATTTGTAAGGCAATTAGACTGCTGATGAAAAAATTTCGGGATAATTGGATAAAATGTAGGTGGTTTAGTTGAAATTCTGATGTAGGAGTAACTAGGGTTTATTGGCATTGGTTCATAAATTGTCAAATTATGGTTTTGTCCAATTTTTTTTTTCGTATTTTTGCTAATTCGTTATGTAATTTTTGAATGGTATGAATTAGGGTTTTAGTTTAAAATTTGTACGGCAATTAGACTGCTGATGATAATTGTTTGGGAGAATTAGATAAAATATAGGTACTTTAGTTGAAATTGTGATGTTGGAGTAACTAGGGTTTATTGGCATTGGTTCATCAATTGTCAAATTATGGTTTTAGTCCAACTTTTTGTTTTCATATTTTTGTTAATTTGTGATGTAATGTTTGAATGGTATGAATTAGGGTTTTAGTTTAAAATTTGTAAGGCAATTAGACTGCTGATGAAAATTTTTCGGGATAATTGGATAAAATGTAGGTGGTTTAGTTGAAATTCTGATGTAGGAGTAACTAGGGTTCATTGGCATTGGTTCATAAATTGTCAAATTATGGTTTAGTCCAATTTTTTTTTTAGTATTTTTGCTAATTTTTGATGTAATGTTTGAATGGTATGAATTAGGGTTTTACTTTAAAATTTGTACGGCAATTAGACTGCTGATGGTAATTGTTTGGGAGAATTAGATAAAATGTAGGTACTTAAGTTGAAATTGTGATGTTGGAGTAACTAGGGTTTATTGGTATTGGTTCATAAATTGTCAAATTATGGTTTTAGTCCAATTTTTTGTTTTCATATTTTTGTTAATTTGTGATGTAATGTTTGAATGGTATGAATTAGGGTTTTAGTTTAAAATTTGTAAGGCAATTAGACTGCTGATGAAAAGTTTTCGGGATAATTGGATAAAATGTAGGTGGTTTAGTTGAAATTCTGATGTAGGAGTAACTAGGGTTTATTGGCATTGGTTCATAAATTGTCAAATTATGGTTTAGTCCAATTTTTTGTTTTCTTCATATTTTGCTAATTTTTGATGTAATGTTTGAATGGTATGAATTAGGGTTTTAGTTTAAAATTTGTAAGGCAATTAGACTGCTGATGATAATATTTCGGGATAATTAGATAAAATGTAGGTAGTTTAGTTGAAATTCTGATGTAGGAGTAACTAGGGTTTATTGGCATTGGTTCATAAATTGTCAAATTATGGTTTAGTCCAATTTTTTTTTCGTATTTTTGCTAATTCGTGATGTAATTTTTGAATGGTGTGAATTAGGGTTTTGGTTTAAAATTTGTAAGGCAATTAGACCGCTGATGATAATTATTTGGGAGAATTGGATAAAATGTTGGTAGTTTAGTTGAAATGTGATGTAGGAGTAACTAGGGTTTATGTTGGTTCATACATTGTGAAATTAGGGTTAAGTCCAAATTTGACAAATGGGTACATGTAAAAGGGTTATAAGTAGTTGTTCTTGTATTAAACAAACTGATACATCTAGGGTACAAGTCCCAGTTTGCTAATTTTGTATAAATTTGGGGTTCAACAAGTTAAATTGTTTCACATCTATCTATGTATCTAATCCTTGATCAGGTCTGCACTGTTCATCTACAGTACAATCTACATCTATCTATGTATCTAATTCTTGATCAGGTCTGCACTGTTCATCTACAGTACAATCTACAGTGAAGCTGACAGGTGGGTCCCACCATTCAGCGACACAGAATTTTTTTTTGTTTTTTTTTTTTGGGGCCCGCCTTCTTCTACAAAATTTTTCCTGTCGGTTCTTCTCCCTTCCAGCGATCCCCTCTTTCCCGAACCCTAGCCCCTCTCTCTTTTATCGGAGGCGATTCCCCTCTCTTGTCTCACCGAGCCCCGAGCCCCACCGCTCCGCACCCCTGAGCTTCCTCTGCTTCTAGGAGAAGGGAAAAACGATATTTCATTTTCCCCAGTTTCTTCTTTGTCGTACGCGCTCTGACCCGTGTCGCATCACCATTATTTCGCCTTGCCAGAGACGACTCTCCAACCCGGGTGCGTGCCTACTCTCTAAGAGAGGGCGTGGCCGTACACCCCGCACCAACCTCCTCCCCTTCAAATGCTCCTCTCCTCCGCCCTCCCTCTCAGATTCGAATCTCTCTTCTCCTCTCCCAAATCAGATCAGCCCCATCTCTCCTCCCAAATCGAATCACCACTGTCTCGCAAAAGAGAAACCGTAACCCTCCTTTCTCTTTCTCCCTGCGCTACTCTCTTTGGCTGGTTCTCTTAACAAAAACGCCGCTGAAGGTCTCAAGGTCTCTTTGTCTCTCTCCGGTAAGCTCTCAAGGTCTGTTTTTTCTCTCTTCCTGATAAATAGATTTGCTTCTTTCTTAACTTCCTGATAAATAATATGGGCAAGTTTTTCATGATAGTTTTACGGTTCTTCCTCATACTTATAAAGAAGGATGATAGGTTTGGTACTAAGCAAAACAAGCAAATAGCTGACTGTACAGAACTTTAGTACATGAATTCAAAATCATTTATGCTTTTGTTGCTACTTGAGAAATTGCATATTACATGTTAATATCTGTTGAAATAGGTGTTTTGAGACATGTGTAATGACCTTACTTTTGTAGGTTCTTTTGAATATGTGCTTTCGTTGATAGACTGGTAAAAATGATACATACCTATATATGAATTATAGTCTAGAACAAGATTAGAATCTATCTATAGATTTCAATTTTCTACTGTTGCACTAAAATGTAGTTGGTATAGTAACTTTTACTAGAAACTAAGCTTTTGATTTTGCTATTACTCCTTGGTTCGAGACATGCCTCTTTAATTATGTTCCAATTCACGCTTCTTACCCAACTTTGTCTTGATCTATTAAGTGAAAATGGACTCATGTTACTTTTAGTTTTACAGCTCAATTTTTACTAAGGAAGACTATCCATTCCATGACAAGTTTTGTTAGCTCTCACTTCCTGGTTTGTTTTCTATGTTCTTTTAATTGTTTATTATCGTGAATTGTAACTTTCCACTTGGGTCAGAATCTCAACCAGAGCATATTTTCAGTAAAACCCATATCAAATCTATAAAAAATCTGACTCCTTCCGTCTTTATATTCTTCTGTTGTATATGACAACATATAATAAGCAAATAAATATCCTTTTTTTTTTCCCTTTTTTTGTTGGATATGAGATTTTTGTGGAAAAATTAAGTCAATTATCTACATGACTTGCTAAATATAAGAAAAAAAATTACATGGTTCATCATTAATCTATACCTTACAAAGAACCTTAACTTCTAAGATTTTTTGTCTATACCTTACAAAAAAAAATTACATGGTTCATTATTAATCTATACCTTACAAAGAACCTTAACTTCTAAGATTTTTTATCTATACCTTACAAAAAAATTACATGGTTCATTATTAATCTATACCTTACAAAAAATTACATGGTTCATTATTAATCTATACCTTACAAAAAATTACATGGTTCATTATTAATCTATACCTTACAAAAAATTACATGGTTCATTATTAATCTATACCTTACAAAAAATTACATGGTTCATTTATACAATATATCTGTGTGATTTTGATAGGCTTACAAATCTGACGCTTGAGCTGTAAATTCATAACCTAGCGCAGCGCTCCGAAAACAAGCAAGAAAACAATAGTGGATCCTTTTTGGCTCTCTTTTATTAGGTAATAATTGTTATATTAATTATAAAAAAAGACATTGTATTTTGTTAGCTTATCAGAACAGTTTATTTGCTGATATTGGGTTAAATTGGGCTCAAGAAGATTACAAACTCATCCCAATGAGATAGTGGGATGCAGGAACAACAAGCTACCACAAAGTTGTCACCCTTCTTCCAAACACAACACTAGAAGGAACGATGACTAAGAAAACTAATATTTCTAACTTTTGTACAAATTCATGTACAGTTTTTATCTTAATATAAGTAAACTATAACATTTGTACTATGTTGTCCCTATATACTTATTCAAAACCCCTAACATGCTTCTCCACCAGCCTCGACAACCCATTGCCGAAGCAACGCGAGGCCCATTGCTAGTTTTATTAAATTTCAGTTTTAGTTTAGATACTGTCAGTTCGGTAAGTACGAACATTACATAATATTTTTTATTTAAAAAAAAAATGATCCTCCATATATATATATATATATATATTATTTATAGTTCAATTATTTGTGAGATACAAGTATGGTTTTGTACCCTTTTATTTTGTTAAGGTTCTTATTAGCACTGATTATTCCTGGTCGATGAATCACTATTTCTATTTCTTTTATCTCCGTGAATTAATGGGGAATTTTGCAAAAAAAAAAAAACCTTCTTTGTTTGAGGATCTAAAGTATTCCAATTGATAATTCTAAGTCAAATTAGATTTTGTAGGTTTTTGTTAATGGTAGGCTTGTAAGAGATATTTGGGCAATAAATTAACAAATGGAATGTGTTGTGCAAGGTATCATTGAGACTCAGGTATGGAATTATCACTTGCTCAAAAATATCATTATACATTCACATCTATGTCATATAACAAGAATTAATGTAGCGGTTTCAGTTCTTGCACTTATATCTTCAAGCAATCAACATGAGTAGAACTAAGGTGTTCTTAAAGCTCACCAAGCCCCTTTGTGAGCTTAACTCAAAAATCTATCGGATTGACTTCAAACGACACATCCAAACCGTTGAAACCATTCTACTTCACGAGTGATGCATTTACATGTCAAATTTATAATTTTTCGAACTAGTTTAGTATAAAGTTAAGCGGTCAAAAAATGATAAAAAATGAACTCATTCAAATTAACTTATAAATCATTTTTTTTTACCGCTTGACTTCATACTAAATTAGTTTAAAAATTAAAAAATTTGACATGTAAACGCATCACTCATGAAGTAGATCGGTTTCAACGGTTTGGATGCGTCGTTTGAAGTAAATCCGATAGGTTTTTGAGTTAAGCTCACAAAGGAGCTTGGTGAGCTTAAGAACACCTTAGTTCTACTCCAATCAACATAATTTAAAGAAGAAAATAATTTTGGATAATTTTCTTTAAAAAGTATGTTATCTTTTTGTTTCGCTTTAATTTATAGCATGTGGAAGCGCTAGAGATACTTCTAGTAGGGTTATGTGGTGCACCTAAACACCGCGTCAGAGTACATGAGTTGTGTCTCAAAAGTGGGCCCAATATAGGTTTGTCTTCCATACTAATTTTAAAAAAAATTCATTGTTTGCACACCATGTGAAATTTCTATATGCATTCAACATACAAATAATATCATTCCTTTTTTTATATACTTTGTTGTTTACAAAATATTACCTATCTAAATTTGTCTCTTATTTTTTCTGATGAATACACAGTGTCATCTGAGGTTCGGCTTCTTTGCGACTTGGCACAGCCTACTCCAGCTTGGTACTTTTTACTCTGTAAAAATCTCTTTTTATTTATTATTTTTTTTGGAGTGAAATCCCGTAGGCAGTAAAAATGTACATTCTTAAATATTGACAATTTTGGCCACAAGTGTAGCAAACTTCGTTTTCACCAAGCACGAATTTGAAATCCGTTTACATGTCGGTTTCTGTTTTTACCAATCTCATTAAATTATAATTTCAATTTTCAAGTGATAAATTGTTGTTTATCAAGATAATTTTGTTAGTAATAGCAAATGCAGTGGAAGAAATGCTGCCATATTTTGCTCGACTTAACCTTAAATTTAATAATTTCGTGTGTTATCTATATTAATCCTTGTTTCAGGACTATAAGACATGTCGGTGGAGCCATGCGTGGGGCCGGGGCTGATCAGCTGTCAGTACTGGTACGGCCCATTGCGGAATCCAAAGCAAGCAGTGCTGCACTTCGCTTTTTCTATGCGTTAGGATATAAACTAGACCATGAGGTGTTGAAAACCGGCTTCTCTTTCCAGTTTTTGAACCGTGGGGCCAACTTGACAGTGAGTGTGACATCAGCGAATAGGATGCCACGGTTACATGCAACTGACGAGGCGGTCCCCATCACACCGGGTATACATCTGGTTGAAATTACTGCACCAGCTGCGCCTGATAATTATACCGATGTGGCATCGGCAATCACCTCCTTTTGTGAATATCTCTCCCCGTAAGTATTTTGCCACTCTATTTATGAGCTTGGCCAGGAATATTGGTACCGTGCATAAGTGGTATGGTACAGTACAGCACCAAAGTAGATCTCTATTGAATTTTTAGGCTTTTCTGAAGGGCTAAAAAATGAGACCATGGTTTCAACCCATTGTGCCTGTACCGGTGAGGTACAATTCACTTAATAAGATCAATTGTGTTTGCAAAACAATTTTTTTATTTTTTATTTTTATAATTTAGGCTGATACATCTGTCAAAACCTGGCATTTCTACTGGTATTGTACCAACTGCAGCATCAGCAGCCGCATCTCTTATGTCTAGAGGCGGTGGAAGCATGACCTTGTAATTTTATGCTTCGGTTTTATTTTCTTTGTTTGTTACATTTGATTTTTTTTATTTTGTGCCGTAATTAAGACCTAGTAATTAAATGTTGTAGCTGAGAATTGTTTTCATCTAAACACAATAGTGGAAGAATGCTAGTTTGCAATTAAATTGAGAGAGAAGTTCATCTGATATACTGACAGCAAGAAAAAAATACAATCAAAAGTTTAATACTAAATATTTTGAATACAAAAGAACTTCAAAAAAAGAGCCATCGGTAAAGTACAAACACTTCACAACACAGTTCCAACACCAATTTGTAACAGTCACTGAGTGACAACCCTAACAGATAACCTCTAGACCAGTAACTGCACAATGCACCGATTTCATTCGAGATCTTGAACCCTTTGCAACGCCTCCGCAAAAGAAACAACTGCACTGACCTATCATTCTCCCCTTTTGGATTTTTTGAGGCAACGACCGGTTTTGGTACCGGAGCGGGGCCTCTTCTTAGACTTTTTAGAGTCTTTCGAGGAGGTTGGTACGGTACTAGGAGGGATAATAAGAGGCACCATACAATGCTGACTAGCCAATGCAGGGAACCCAACTGCCGGGATTCTGTTAAATTAAACAACATATACAAATTCAGTCTCAGATTATAGTGAAAAAATAAGGTATACTGAATGGCCTTTTACTTGTTATAAAAAAAATATCGCAATGATATCATGTATACCCCTCAAAAACCTTTAAATTATGTATTTACATTCGTAATATCATATTTACCCTTCTAAATTTCAAAAACTCACAAAGTGACCCAATTTAATATGGTAAAATAGGTATTTAATAAATTTAAAATGAGTTTTTAAAAAATGAAATAAATAGGGTAATTTGTGAGTTTTGAAATTTAGAAGGGCAAATGTCATATTACAAACTTCAGAGGGGGGGAATACACCATTTTAAGGTTTTTTGAGGGGTATACATGCAATTCTGCCAAAAAAATCAGTGTTATACCAGTAGAGTTTCTTTGCATTAGGTTGAATTCATGTCTAGTTGCAGTCTGATTCCAAACTCAGGGTTTCAATACAAAGGATATGGCAAAATGAAATATTTATGTTTTGTGAACTTACCCAAGAAGAGTACTGCTGACTCCCGCATCGCCACATCAGCACAGTGGGGCTTCTTGCCCTTTCCTGCGGCCGCAATTTCCTTAGAGTGCAATGTCTGACGAAGGGCCATGTTCTCAGACATGAAACACTGGAGAGAGTAGTTGAGGCGCTTGCACTCAGATTCAAGAAATCTACTTTTCATCTCTAGTTCTTTTATGTACTCTTTCTTTCTCTCCCTTGATGACTTCGCCGAGTCTCTATTCCTCATTTGTCTGTTCAAATAAAGGATCAAAATCTTATGTATTTCATTCTAAACCCATTTAGAAGTTATAGTACCCATTTAAATAAAGATTTAGAATTTCTTACTTGAGAGTTATATTCTTGATTTATAAATAACCAACCTAACTGATATGCATTTACTGATTCATCAGCATGGGTTACACAGGAACACAGGTGTTATAAACAAAAAGAAACCACCAGCATGAGTTAAACTTAATTGGTTAAATTTTAGACTGGTGTTACAATGAAAGGCACCAAAAGTGACTGTAGAACTATGCAGTAGTTTATAGTATAGTCACAAGTTTCGCGAATAATTCGTTTTTTTTGGTATGGCGAACCGAATGGCAAATTATTCGGTTAACCGAATTATTCGCGAATTCACGAATTTTTCCCTAATTTTATGAATTATTCGCAAATTTTCCCCGAACTTTTTTTTTGTTTGGTTTTTTTTTTCTCTTGTGGGACTGAGATCTCCGGTTTAAATAATTCCGAATCATTCCCGAATCATTCCCGAATTATTCCCAAATCACGAATTTTTGACCCGCCAAACCGATCCCGAATAATTCATTTTGTCACTATGGTTTATAGCATACATTTAAGGGGAAATTTCATGTATACCCTTAAAAATCTCGAAATTGCGTACTTCTCCCTGTAAAAATTCATGATGTCATATTTACCATTCTAAATTTCAAAAACTCACAAATTTATCCTGTTCACTAACTTTTCTATTAAAACACATTTCAAATTCCCTTTGTAAAGTATACATTTGAGGGGTCATTTCGAGGTTTTCGAGGGGAAATACGTAATTACCTTCTAATTTTTTTAGCCATAGGATCATCATCAGAATCTCTCTTCTTATCTCGATCTCTCTCCTTCTCGTCTGAATCATCACCGTCGCTTTTCCCCTGATTGCTGCAACCGCTCTCCGTCAATAATTCGTGCGCAAATAACCCATCGAAGAAACTTTCTTCAATCTCCTCTGCAACTTCCGTTGCTTGATTCTTCTCTTGTTCATCCGACATCAAAAACCGTTCCAAATCGCCCATCGACGTCGCTACCGGATCCAGTTCGGGTATCGGGTCGGATGTGACCGACACCGGCGAATCCGAATCAGTTATTGGAGGCGGCAGCGGAATCTCGTCGGAGAAGGAGGATAAAAGGTGATCGATATCATATTCTTCGAATAGGGAATTTGGTGCTTCTTCCATTAGAGAGATCTTTTACCTGAAACGATCAATTTTGAGAGGGAGATTTTTATAGTGTACAAAGTCGGGAGATGTTTCTTAGCCCAGAAGGCGTTGAATCCGTCGAAACATTAACTTTTTTTACGTCTTTTTACAGTTGTTGACGTGGTTAACTACTATTGGAGGAAGTCGTTATCTTATGGTACTTGTAAACTATTGTGAAATTTACGGGCAGATAGAATTGGTTCGGTCCAGGAGACAAAAGCGCGTTAAGAGCAAGCACTTTAAACGGGACCCACTTTTCAGTGTGTTTAATTTATGATCCATGTGCTGAAAGAATTGGAGGATAATTTCGTCGTCACTCGGCCAATAGGATTGCTAGAAATGAGAAGTAGAATAAAAGTATTGTATTAGCTGGATCTTGGCCCCACTTGTAAGTAAATTTATACAGAGAGCATCTGGCCCCACTTGCTAGAAATATGAAGAACGCTGTGAATAATAAGCATTAGCAAAATTAATTACATTTGTTAGTTTTTGAAAAGACATTTTTTTACAGTATTTTGTATAACAATTGTGTTTACAGCAATATAAGTTAGATTAAAGTCTAATTAAATAACTAGTATTGTGTCTGTGCGTGGTACGGAAACATATTATAAGAGAATAATTTTTTTTATAGAAAATAACATATTTATTAAAAAAAAATAGACTAATTAAAAGAATAATTATTAAATATTTCTTTTTTTTTTAAGTTTTGCAGAGGCTACAAAGTTGTGAATGAAGCTCGAACTCTCGACCTTTGAGTAACTACAGTCTTAGGACCAATATTTCTCTTATTTCGAGGAGTACAATGAGACGTTTATTGGAAATGTTTTATGTGATCCTCATAATATTTTGATTTCATTGTTTAGATTAAAAAAGAGAGTTTAGTAAAGTTTTCGAAAAAAAAATCAGGACATCTACGTGTAACAAGCACGTGTGGCGAGTATGTATTTAAATAAATTTAGACTTCTACACGTAAAAAAATATCAAAAAGATGTATAGAATAAAAAAAAAAAGACAGACTATTTGATTGAAGAGCTAATATTCAATCCGAAATTTCATCTTTTAATCTAAGCTGTCGGGAAATCAGAACATCTACGTACTTAATATAAGAATGGAGATATCAACAATTAATAAATCTGATTCTCATCACTAAGGTAGAAACTTACAACAGATTTATTGGTAAACACAACTAATTTATTATAAAAATCAATTAATTAAGTATTTACATGTACATCATATTTGTTAAAATATAATGCATTTAGAAAAGAATACTAAGGTAGAAACTTACAAAATGAAGTTCGCATATTTCCATTTTAATTTTCTCAAGTACCAGTGTGTATTTTGTCAAACAAATATAAATTATTATTTTATTAGAGCATCTTCATTCATAAAATTAATTAGTAATTTCAAACAGTTGTCAAAGAGTAGAAAAAATTAATTTCAAACTTAATTTCAAAACTCGTATGTCCATACAATTGATTATCAATTGTTTGTAATACGACGGTAGCAAATTTGATCGACTATGAGAGAATGAAAGCGGAAATGAAAGCTTTCACTTAGTAAAATCTTTCAAATTTTGCAATTGAAAAGTCATCAAACTTAGCTGGGTATTTAGCTCACTAGTTTGTACCAGAGCTGCACTGGTTTTTATAGCAGACCTTTAATTGTAAGAACAGTGAAGCTCTTGGCTAAATTCTGTGTAAATCAGTGACAATATAACTCCATTTTCAACAATCAGTAACTAACTTCAATTTTGCATGAATGTATTTTAGTAAATTCTTGTACTTTTAAGATCAAATATTTTATCTTAACTACCATTTGACTGGAACCTCAGTACTCAAAATTCACCTAAAATGGAAAACACTATAGAGAGATTTTTAATATGCTAACAATCAGGTTTATACTTGATGTTGATATTAAGAATTCAGAGTTTGTGATACCTAAATTGGTATACATGGACTGGTATAAAGCCCATACCTAAACTGGTATAGACCCTATACCTAATCTGGTGTAAACCCCATATTTAGACTGGTATAAATCCTATACCTTGGTATAAACATTGTTATCAGACAAGATCTCCTTCCTTTTGTTTAATTGGGAGGTTGGTTGTGCTACTATGGGAAAAAAAAGACTGCGTGTTCGGCAAGCAAAAGAGGCTCAGTTTAAGCACGACTAGACTGATACAAAAACCATATCCCAACTGGTATAAACCCCATTTCTAAACTGCTATAAGCACCTCTTCAGAACTGGTATAAACCCTACAGCTAGACTGATATAAACCTTAAACCCTATACCTAGACTGATATAAACATCATACCAAAACTTGTACAAACTCCATATCTGGACTGTTATAAACCCCATCCCCATACCGTAGTTGTTTGCCT
Source organism: Carex parvula (assembly GCA_025461045.1). Lineage (NCBI taxonomy): Eukaryota > Viridiplantae > Streptophyta > Magnoliopsida > Poales > Cyperaceae > Carex > Carex parvula. The sequence goes on along the minus strand of JAJGRW010000111.1, from coordinate 1,128,998 downwards.
TTGCCTACGCTATGAAATGGATAAAAATGTCTTTTGTAGAAGAATGCCTACTTATCAAGTCGTCTTTTCAGTTGCTTTCCTACTGAGAATAGTAAGTAACATTTGAGCAAGTGGTTGGCTTTCCTACTCAAGTAGAAATAGATACTCTATACCTAAACTGGTATAAACCCTATACCTAAACTGGTATACACCCCATACTTAGACTGGTATAAACCATATACCTAGACTGATATAAACACAATATATCTAAACTGGTATAAACTTCATACCTAAACTGCTATGTAAAACCATATCAGTATCCATATCCACATAGATATTCGGATATCGAATATTCATATCTAATTTTTCGAATATCGAATACGGATCGGATATTATTCATACCGTTTTCATCCCTAAAGTATGACCCATCATTGTAATTCTCCAATTACAATTTAATTTTGAAAGATAAGCACGGAAAAAAAATATTCAACGTTTAATTTAATTTTTTTTTGTAACCACCTTAGTAGCTTCTGTCAAATTTTTCAAAAAAAAAATTAACATCTAATTTTATTAATATTACATCTATATATTATTTTCATTAATGTCGATAGGCCTTTCTCTCTCCCTTTTCCGAATTATTTTCGATGTTCTCTCAATTTTCACCGAATTTTATACAATATTTTCTATGATGAAAATTATGTAACAAAAGGTATAACAAGCAACAACACTGCTACAAATGTGTTAGAAGAGAATTTACAGTTTTTTGTTTTAAAAAGCCGAACTCATCCAACCGTTTAAATTTTTTTTATATGCGAATCTCAATGAAATTCAACGGTTAGCTGAGGAAAAACATGTTTCTCCTTTAAAAAAACAACAGATTTCATTCTGATTGAATAAGCTCTTTTTAAGAAAGGATAATATCTTAATAAGATTTTCCAGATAAGTTGTTTCACGAATTCAAAAAAGATAACTTGCTTCACCAATTCAGAAAAGATTTGGATTATTAGCAATTTACACAACTTGGTAATAGAATGTTTTCCCAATTTGGATTCTTGAAATTGTTCCATACGGACCTCCTTTTTTATCAAAAAATAATATCTGAATTCTGAATTTTTTTCAGAAAACAGACGGGATAAAATCCCATTTCTTCATTTGATTTCTTTTATTTTTATGTATTAAAAAAAAAACACACTAACATTAATATTATTATTATATCAAATAATAATAGATAATACAATGTCTAGTTAGCATAGCAATTCTAGCATCAGTATGTGTGCAAATAAATTGATGTATCATTATAATCACCATAATTAACAATTTCAGAAAATGCTATGTAACATTTGAAGAATAGCCGTTAGTTGTAGATTTTTATGACATGAATAAGCATTTTTGTAGTATATAATATTGCAAGAAAAAAATTGATGTTTCATTTAATTTTAATAAAAATGGATTGTGTCCATACACAGTTGAAAAATATTTGAATTAATAAAACTAATCTCTCTTTGAATTATTCAATTGAAATAAAGTACTTTTCACAATTTTGTAATTAACATGCTTGCTAATAATAGTATTCTTTTAAATTACTCTCAAAGTTTCTGTTACCTCAGATGATATAAATTCCAAATCCAACGGTGAGCACCAGTTCTCACCGACTCATGGGTCCCAACCTGTCGATTCCAGTGGCCAAGATTTTATGGGTAAATATTTTAACATAGCAGTTTTTGCTTCATGCAGTGCACGAACCAATGCAGCGCCGTTTGAATTCTATAGTCTGTGCGCTGCATGAAGCCAAAACTACTCAGTCCAGTGAACCCGTTTTAGTCGTTTTTATAAAAGGAAACCCTATATCTAGTATTTAGTAACCCCAACCTCACCGACATATAGGCCCCACTTTTCCAGGCTTGATTTTATGGGTAAATATTTTAACAGAGTAGTTTTGGCTTCATACAGCGCACGAACCAATGCAGCGCTGTTTGAATTCTATAATCTCTGCGCTGCATGAAGCTAAAACTACTCTGTTAAAATATTTACCGATTTTAGTCCAGAGAACCTGTTTTAGGCGTTTTTATAAAAGGAAACCCTATATCTAGTAACTCCAATCTTACCGACATATAGGCCCCACTTTTCCAGGCTTGATTTTATGGGTAAATATTTTAACAGAGTAGTTTTGGCTTCATACAGCGCACGAACCAATGCAGCGCTGTTTGAATTCTATAATCTCTGCGCTGCATGAAGCTAAAACTACTCTGTTAAAATATTTACCGACATATAGGCCCCACTTTTCCAGGCTTGATTTTATAAATAATAAAATAAATAATAATAAGAACAGTGGATCCCAAAATCAAATTTCAAATCGATCGATTTCCTTCTTCTAATTTTTGAACGAAGCAATCGAAATCAGAAAAGAAATCCCAAAATAGAACCAAACCTTTGTCTCTGCTCTCGCTTTCCTTCTTCTCTGCTAGAATCGGAATTCAAGAAATTGGATTGTGGGTATTTGTGTGGACTTGGGAGTAGTACTCAGTTGATGCTTTGGTTTGAGAGAAAGAAGAGATGGAGGCGTTAATGGTGGAGAAGGTTCAGAGCAGTTTGGGGCAATTCATGCCTCGCAATGCTCTCTTTCTCTGCGAGCGTCTCTGTGCGCAGTTCCCTTCTGAGGTTTAACTTTTACTCTTCAACCCCTCTTGTTTCTCTATTTTCTTAACCTATCCATTAGGGTTTAGTATGAACCAAAAAGAGTATGATGTTTAATCTGAAATTCGTATAATTTTGTTTAGATTCTTATGAAAAAAATGCTATATTTGCGAAATATAAAATTACCAGTATACCTAGGTAATAAGGAAGATGCTGAGTTGTATCTGTTGTGAATTACCAGTATACCTAGGTTTTTAGGGTTTAGTAGGAACCAAAAAGAGTATGATGTTTAATCTGAAATTCGTATTTAATTTTGTTTGGTTTCTTATGAAAAAATGATATATTTGCAAAATATAAAATTGCCAGTATACCTAGGTTTTTAGGGAGATGCTGAATTGTATCTGTTGTGAAACCAGTATACCTAGGTTTTTAGGGTTTAGTAGGAACCAAAAAGAGTATGATGTTTAATCTGAAATTCGTATAATTTTGTTTGGTTTCTTATAGAAAAATGGTATATTTACTATTTTGTGTACTCAACTTGAGCGAAATATAAAATTACCAGTATCTGTTGTGAATTTTCAGATAAATCAGCAACTGCTAGCGACTTGTTACCTTCAAAATAACCAAGCTTATGCGGCTTACAATATATTAAAAGGTACTACTTGCTGCTTTTGTATTATGCCTTTTCTATTTGTTAAGTAATTTTATGGTAGAATTAGTAGGTCTTATTGGTTCAATTAGTTTAGTTTGAACTTAAGGAAAGAAATGGACTCATGAAAGTAGGGGCATAATTGGCAATATTAAGGGTTGTGTATTTTGTGTTGACCAATAAATGCCATGATAACATTGGGAAAATTTTGTTCTTTGAGATAAATATTGGATGGAATTATAGTGAGTCTTAGTTAGTATTCCTTCCTTACTTTCACTTTAGTTTTTAAATTGTCGATTTTACAATTTATTGGAAACTTTATCCTTTTCTTTTGTTGATTTTATATGACTGTAATTCTTTTTAAATGGTTTAAGGTTTAAAAATGCCACAGTCGAGGTATCTATTTGCGTTAGCGTGTTATAGAATGGATCTAGTTAAAGAAGCAGAAGCAGCTTTGTGCCCCCCTAATGAACCCAATTCAGAGGTACTAACTTACCTTTCTATATTATTCACAACAATATATTATGTTTGCTACTACCATACTGGTATCTCGAACAGTTAATTGCGGGTTTTATGGATTTTGTTGCACCATTTACGGGAATTGTAGGTCAAAACTCCGTCACTGATCTTCTAATTTTATTTACTCTTTTCCTCTTTTTTTTTTTTTTTTTCTTTGTTAATTTTCTTATGGTAGATGCTTGTTAATTCCACCAGCTTAGTGGTGTATTAGTCTTCCTCTTCACATTTTTTACTGATTATGTAATATTTATCAATCTTGAAAGTGGTTTTAATTATTTATTGGTAGGTTCCAAATGGTGCAGCTGGGCACTATCTTCTCGGGCTGGTTTACAGGTTATTTTTTTTACTATATTTTTAATTTGCAAATTTTTGTTTAGAATGTCCATAGCATTGCATGGATTCTGAACGTGTTTTAACTTTTTTGGCATGTGTGAAATTGTGTTAATGATTTTTTATTATTAATTGTAGGTATACAGGAAGAAAAAAGGCTGCAATAGACCATTTCACACAAGCTTTGACAGCTGACCCCCTTTTATGGGTTGCATATGAAGAACTCTGTGCTTTAGGTTAGTGCATGTGACAAACATTGAAAAAGGATTCTTTTGGAAATTAGCCTGTAATTTAATTTGTTCACCATTCAACATTTTTATGTTTGGAACAGTCAGTTAACAGTTTTGATCATTCGTGAATAATACCTAATTTATAAGTGCAAAATCTGTGTTCTGTTAAATGTCGTCACTTGTTGTTTCATTGCCTAAACTGAGAAACCAAAGCAAGTAGGTTTATCTATTGTTCAAATTTGCATCGCAGAAATGTTTGGAGTTATCCCTCTTTATACATTTCGAATTTCAAAAAGCAAAAATATATATTCGATGTTTTCTTGTGCATATCAGTAATTTACTGATCAAAATTTATGAAAGTTCTGTAATGATAGTCTATCTGTGTTGTTAAATACAGAACATTATATATTTTAAAGTGCTTGATGAATGGTAAACGATATATAAAACCTCATCAATTATTATATGCACAACATATATATCGTGTAGTCTTTAGATCACATCAAATTTATAATGGTTTTTAATTTTTTTGATACCAGAAAGTTTCTTTATGTTAGAAACAGTTTATCAAATTAGTTTTTATATAAATTCAGGTGCAGCCAAAGAAGCTAAGGAATGCTTTGGTGATGATGTGGCTCCGCGCATACACCAGCAACATTATTCAGATATGACCTCAAAAAACCTAAATATTTCTATTGATAAACGGGGTTTACCTTCAAATGCGGAGACAGAACAGCCACTTTCTTCTCATTACTCAACAGTAACCAACAATTTCACGCCATATGATACCCCTTCACCAACTGCTCATCAGGTTAGTATCTTTGTTTTCCTTCCTTTTTTTATTACTAGCCTCTTAATCAATAATGAGAAATATTGATTGAAAATTGTGATTATCGAGTATAGAAGGATTCATGTGATTATTTATTTTTTATTTTTATAAAAGTTTCAGATATCAGGGAATGCAATTGCCCCGCCACCACTCAATAGAAATCTCATGTACTTGAACAACAATGCATTAGGCGCAGATTCTCCCACAAAGTTGAATTCAAATGCAACAGGTCAAGTTCATAGGAGAAAATATGTGGACGAGTCTAAGCTAAGAAAGGTATCTTTTATACTTTTGTTATCTGTATGTGATATGTCATTTATAGGAATATCGTATTTGATACAGTACATATATGACAATACATGATTTTAAAATAGGGTAGGTACATCAGTGTATAATATATTAAGTTATAATTTAGGCGTCTGAGAAATAATGCCTTTCTGAAAGAAATGGCCTTAAAATCTAGAAGTATGAATGTAGAAACTTAATTCTTGAATAAATATACTAATTAGAACCTATCCCCTATTCCCTATCCCATATCCCCTATCCCCATCCCTATCCCCTATGCTAATAGATTCCTCACAGGCGCACAACCTATTTGATCAGTATATTTGGTGTCAGTCCCCGGAAAATCAAGGCAAGTGTTGATTCCTGTAATTTCTGTTAGCTAGACCTAAGGCTAATTCTCAACATTAAAGGTTAATTATATAACTAAGCTAAGTTTTACTAAATGGAGACTCAAGCTGTTTGAGGAAAATCAATGTTTTAAAACATAGGGCTCATGGGTTCCACCTCTAGCACCGAATTGCACGATTTTAGATTTTTAATTTTTACGATAAAACAATAAATTAATTACTAAGCTCTGTATGCTTTTAATTTCACGTTGCTTCCTTTTATCGCTGCTTTAGCCTTTAGGAGTTCGCCTAGATATTCTGTGTGGTACTGTATATACGTATGTCTAGCTTTTTCTATTCAAAACTTATATTAAAATATTGGATACGCCAGCTGGCGTGTCAGATACGTATAGTGCGTTTATTGTGTGCACAGTTGTGTAGGGTGTTTTTTGTATGGAGACAGTTTCATCTGTTGCTTTGTTTTCATTTGAGCTTTTTGGTTAAGATTTTGTATTATTTCTTTATACAATTAAACCACTTGAATTGGTATTAAGATGGTGCATTTTAGAATGTGCATCTTATGGTGAAAGTGAATATTTTTGCAGGTCTCAGAGAGACTGTTTGAAAGTGGGACCCGGCGAATTACAAGGAATTCAAACAAGGATTCTACACCAAATCCAAACCCTAGCACCACTGTGAACGGGCCCAACCCCTCACTTCCGGGGAATAGGCTGTTTGCGAGTTACAATTCCACAAGTAGAAGCCTCAATGCACTTCGCTCTGTCACTCTCAGGCGGGGTCCTAATCGATCTTTGGAGAATTTCGATGAAGGTACCTATTACATGACTTGATTTATTTCAGCAAGAGAGACATTTGCCCAGGCTTACTTCCCCTTCTTTTCTCGCATTTTTGAATAGCTTTGATGTAAAATTACTGATCAGGTCATTATTTCGTACCAGTACCTTACCAGTATGAATTGGTTGCCTCTGTTGTTATTTCTAAATAATAGAACTGACCCAAAGTATCTGAAACCAGAATATTCTAATAGTTCACGAGAAAGTAGCATTTGTTAATCACAAGCAATTTTAAAATCTAATTTAGGAAGAAGGCAAGATGTGTATGAAGAAATGTGGACTCCATCTGAAAACAATTTAGCAACTACAAACCCATGCTCTACGTCTTCTATGGCTGATGCCAGATCCACTGAGCAGGACAGAGTCGGGGGTGTTTCAGTAATTTCTTCCCATGACTCCAGACTTTTAGCTGGTATAAAGGAGCTCTTGGAGCTTTTAAGAATCCTAGGTGAAGGCTACCGGCTATCCTGCTTGTACAGATCCCAGGTTTGACTTTGTTCATTATTTGCAAAATGCTTTATAAATAGTATAATAATATACCGGTCGTGTGAGGTTATGGTACTATGCATAGCGCACTTTGGTCCGTACTATGGATGCATATCTCCATTCTCAAAGTCAAAACAGTCGACCCGTTCCGCTCAACCTGATCTCCATATGAAAATGTGCTTGGATGCCAAATTTTACATTTTTTAGATTCTTTTTTTTACTGTTTTTTTAAAATAGGTATGAAATCACTTGATCTAAAGATTCTGGACCATTCGAAAGTAGTGAATTTCTACCTATCTAAAAAAATAGAAAAAAAATTCTAAAAAATTTAAAATTTGGTCTCGAAGTACTTTTTTATATGGAGATCATGATGAAAGGTTCGGATCTACTTGTTATTGGGTACTAATATCTTCTCTTAGATACATGGATCATTGTTAATATTTGTTATTTTCAAATGAGCAGGAAGCATTGGAAGTTTATCATACACTTTCTGAACAACATTTTAATACTGGATGGGTGCTCATTCAGGTAACCTTCTATTTACATTCCGTTCAAGCATTCATCGCATCCCCAAAAAACCCTGCTTGTTGATTATTTAGTAAGGGTAGATAGTTTAGTATTTTATTTTAAAGAAACACGAAAAGGGAAGTGCAACGGATATATTATTTCAGGAGTATGTTTGTTTTGGAAATAAATAAAGAATTAAATTGAATTATGCAGGTTGGCAAAGCATACTCTGAACTGTTTGAGTACGCAGAGGCTGATCGTTTCTTTGATTTGGCGCATCGGTTGTCACCACACAGTCTAGAGGGAATGGATGTCTACTCCACTGTTCTTTTTGTAAGTTTCTTCTTTGTTTTGCAATAAAGTACAACATTTCCACAATGCCACATATGAAAAACACTTATTCATTTGCCGCTAATATCCGAATTGTTCTCTTGGTTTGTTGCATAAAACACAACAGTTCAAAGAAGGGATAAGAGAGGCGGAAAGTGTCTAAATTTCCCTAATTAAATGGCCAATTAATATAACTTGGAGACCATACAATTAGGTCTTTCACATTAATTAAAATATTGCAGATATGAGTGTACTATTGCAAAGTATCTTATGCAAACACAATTGTTTTGTTTTGTTTACAGCATAGGAAGGAGGAAATGAGGCTAAGTTATCTTGCTCGTGAACTTGCTTCAATTGACCGCTTGTCTCCTCAAGCCTGGTATTCATTATTTATTTATGTAATTTAGGGGGCAATTTTCGTTTTACCTAGTGCAAAACCTCAATACCTGTTATACAAAACATATAAATAAAGTATATTACATTACTATATAGCCCCATTGATTATTATCTATACACTTTTCCCATTTCATTCAAATGAATGGCCCACCTGTAAAAAAAGGTTTCTTTTGGTATTTATGTTTTTGGAGGAATCAGCAGAGAGGGAAATTTGAATTAATGCATAAATGAAATTATTGTTATTTCATTATGCTTCTTTTATTCTACTCTTTGATTTATCTAAAACCTTATTGATGGATTTCATTAGATCTCACTCTTTTTTTTGTCATGTTTGTCTGGGAATAATAAAAATATTATAGGTGTGCAGTCGGAAATTGCTATAGCATACAAAAGGACCATGAAACTGCTTTGAAAACGTTTCAACGGGCTGTACAACTCGACCCGAGATTTGCATATGCTCATACTCTTTGTGGCCATGAGTATACTTCTCTCTACCTCTAAAATTTCAGACTCATTTTTTTTTTCCCCTCATCTATTTTAGCAAATTTCTACCTTGGTCAATTGTTGGCATTACCAGTATGACCACCAAAATTGTAGTCCTTGTATTTGCAATGTTTATATTTTCAGACCTTAATCTTCTTGTTACAAAGTACAAAGAGTGAGGCTTCGGTACTATGCATAGCGCGTATTGATCCGTACTATGGATCAATATCTCTAATTTTTAAAGTCAAAACAATCGATCTGAACTGTTCAACTTGATCTCCATATGAAAATGTACTTGTACATCAAATTTTACATTTTTTTAGAGTTTTTTTACTATTTTTTTAGATATGTAGCAAATCACTTGATCGGAAGACTCTAGACCATTCAAAAGTAGTGATTTTCTACCCACCCTAAAAAAATAGTAAAAAGTTCTAAAAAATGTAAAATTTAGTCTTTACGTACATTTTCATATGAAAATCATGTTGAACAGTTCAAATCGTATTTGAACTTTGAAAATAGAAATATTAATTCGTAGTACGGACCAATCTGCACTATGCATAGTACCATAGCCTCAGTCAAGTACAATTTATATTAAAAATAAAAGGCAAAAATGCTGGCAAATCATTGAACTGCCAAAAGAGTACACTGGTTTACTGGACATGGGAAGTTTGATTATGATTGCTTTTGGTTCCAAAATCCTTCATTTCATTTATTTAACAAATTTTCCTATGTTTATGGTAAAATAGGTACACTGCAATGGAGGATTATGAGAACGGGATAAAGTGCTACATGAGTGCTCTTCAAGTGGATGAGCGGCACTATAACGCCTGGTACGGTTTGGGTGTTGTGTATCTTCGCCAGGAGAAATTCGAATTTGCTGAGCACCATTTCAGATTTGCATATCGGATTAATCCTATGTCGTCTGTTCTCATGTGCTACCTTGGCATGGCTTTGCATTCTTTAAAGGTATATGCATTTTTATCGGGAGGGGGGGGGGGGGGATTTCATGTATACCCCTCTTAAACTTCGAAATTTTGTATTTTCCCCTCTAAAATTCATGATTATCATATATACCCTTCTAAATTTTAGAGGGGGGAATACGAAATTTCGAGGGTTTTGAGGGGTATACATGAAATTGCCCCTTTATATGGAGTGACAATGTCTTATGTACCCTGAAAAATGGTAAATATCATGCATACCTTAAATTTTTTTGTGAGTGTTGTTCTGTATTCCTCAAGCTCAGAAAACAAGGAAGAAAGAGTGCTTGTGAGATTTTGACTTTTTAATGGATATTTGTGATATTTAATGCTTCTGATGCTAATTTCAGAGAGAAATGGAAGCAGTGGAGATGGTAGAGAGGGCAATGGAAGCGGACCCGAAGAATGTTCTACCAATTTACCAGAAAGCCCAGATAATGGTATCACTTGAGCGGTACGATTTAGCACTGGAGGAGTTGCACCAGCTAGAAGGACTGGTACCAAAGGAGAGCACTATCTTTGCACTTATGGGAAAGATTTATAAGCACCTTAACATGCACCACAAGGCCATGTTTTATTTCGGTGTTGCCTTGGATTTGAAACCTCCTGCTGCTGATGTAGCAGCCATTAAGGTACCTACTTTGTTTGTATCTGATACTTTTTGAATTTGCCTAATAAGAACTACAGCATATGAATAACATTTTATTCGATTTGATCTCTTTCCAGGCCGCAATGGAGAAACTATACCTGCCTGATGAAATGGATGACGAGTAGACGACTCTTGATGGATGATGAGAGAAAATGTTATACACTACAGCTCAATCTGTAGTTTGCACGAATCTTGAAGAGGTTCAAACGATGTAAATGGCACATAATTCGTCGGATGGAGGAGAGGTTGAGGGAGATAAAACTAAAGAGTAGGTTTAGTTTTAGATTATTTTATTTGTAGGCTTAGGCTTTAGGACATGGTAGAAATTTTCAAGCCAAAGAGAGTGTTACTGGTAATTTCGGCTTTTTAATGCATCCTGTTTTATGAACTAATCGCTCGTGTAACAAAGCATTATCTTGTTTTAAAATAAGCATAATTATGTGCAATCATTTGAATTTATTCAGTTTTACTATTTCATTTTCTGGTATGATGTTGCCACCTTTTTTCTGGTATGATGTAATTTCTCTCGTCTTTGCAAGGTCTGAGGTAATGCGGATTTGAAAATTATTTGTTAAATTTGTAACAGTAATAATATGTTAGATATTTTTATTAAAAGAATTGTAGTATTCACAAATAATATAAGATAAATAGTGGGTTGACAGTAATAATAAGTTATAATATGGTTGTTACTGTGGCAAATTAAAAGATAGCACTACTGTCTACTAGGAATAATAGTAAATTAGAATACCGGTAGAATAATGTTATTTAAAATAGAAATAGAAGAGTGTTGTTGTTATACTATTTTAGAAAAATGGTAAAATGTTAGTTATAAATTTGTGGGGAGATTGAGAGAGAAGCTCAAATAATCAGGGGTGAAAACGGTATGGATAATATCCGATTTGTATTCGATCCGTATTAAAAAAATAAGATGTGGATATTCGATATTTAAATATCCGTGTGGATAGGGATACTGATATGGTTTTACATTTTAATTATCTGTATCCGAATAGTAGATATATATTATGAAAAAATATTATTATTCACCATTAAAATTAGATAAATATTATGAACTTTGGTATTTTTTAATATTATTTTAATATTATTTTAATAAATATCCGATCTGATCCGTATTCGTATCAGTATCTGACTGATATCTGATCCGTATCTATATCCGTATCCGAAAAATTAAAAGGGATATGGATATGGTTTTAATTTTTACCACTATCCGCTTCGTATTCGCTCCGTTTTCACCCCTAATTAATATGTGAAATAAAAATCACCCCTGAAATATACTATTAAGCCAATCATAGTAATTATTTTGGTCAATTAATTAAAAATATAAATTAATTTTTTTAATAATATATCACTACTTAATTATTGTACTAAAATAAAAAAAAAACTTAACGGTTAAATAAATGCTTTGTGAAGAGATGTAAAATAAATGTAGTGTTAATTTACACCAACGGAACTGAGATGAAAATGTTTTATCTTTGGAGATTTCACCGTTAATACCTCTTTGAGTTTATTCTCCCCCTCCCGAATTCGTATCCTTTTTGAGTTTAGATCCGCGAGAGCTGCTTGGGTCCGATCCACTTTAAGATTCGTGCACACGAATTTAAAGCATACACGAAAGTTGCGGGCGCGAATCTTAAAGCCGATCGGACGGTCATCGAATCCATCGGCATCGGACCCAAATTGACCCAAATTGAACTCACTTTAAATGCTCACGGATATTAAAGGACTAAATGCTCTGATCAGACGGTCCGAAGCTAAACTCAGCCTTAGATTTCTCGTTTTGTTTTATCGCTTAGCATCTCAGCCTTAGAATTCATATCACCGACGGTACCGTAAAAAGGAATCTTTTACAATTACTTGATCTGGACCGTTATTTTTAACTTGGCACGAATTTCAAAGCCCAATAATACTGCCCCTAGCCCGAATCCCAAACCGGCTGAGAGTTAATCTCAACCGTAATAGCTAATTGTAAAAGGGAATCTTTACGGTACCGTCGAGAATCTGGATTCCTCAGCCTTATCCCTTCTCCCTTCTCCCTTCTCACTTCTCAGTTGGCGACTACCTGGATCCCTTCAGCTCAATTCGGTTAGTTCTCTACCTCCTCCTCCTTCTCTGTATTCCTTGCTAAGGTAGTTTAGTAATTGAACCTGGAAGCATCCCTTCAACCTTGTCAGATCAGATTTTACAAAGAGGCAGAGATCAATTCATTATTGTTACAATCTTTCTAAGTTATTTGTTATTCATTCTTGTAGGCACTAATTTGTTTCACATATATACAAGCCCAAATTGTCACTTTGGAAGCCAAGCTCAACCTTGTTAGATCAGATTTTACATACATACAGACTGTAAGTCTGTAACCAAACCAAACCAAACCAAACCATATCAGATGGTGATGGTGATGGTGTCATCAATCTTATCTCTTCCCCCCTTCCTTTCACCTTCTCAATCCCAATCCCAATCCCAATCCCGATCACAATTTCCATCCCCTTTTGCTTCTTGCCTTGTTTGCTATGCATTCCCCAAGTCTCGATCTCAAACCGACAGACCAAATCCACGGCATCAGCCGCATTTGAAGGGTAAGCACCACAATGACGAGAAAAGGCGGCGGTGGAAGGCGGATTCCATTTCTGACCAAGAGGCAATTCATGAGTTTGATCAGCTGTTGGCTGCCAAGAACATCCATCAAATCAATCAATACCTCAAGCACTACACCGAAGCCAAAATCAATCAATACCCCACTACTGTCTTTACCCTCTTCACCCGCTTAACCCAAGCTCAAGGAATCAGTCCTAATGGAGATACCTATGAGATCTTGATGGACTCTTGTGCACGAATGAATCAGGTCCGCCTCATTTTTGGTTTTCTTGGACGCTTTCTCAAAGAGGGTTGCAGATTTAATAATGCCAAAATCTTTAATTCAATAATCAAAGGTCTCTGTTGGGAGAAAAAAACTGGTGAGGCCATTACAATGGTGCTATACAAAATGTCTAAGATAGGATGTGTACCTAATGTAGTCTCATATAGTATTCTTATAAATGGGCTATGCAAGAAAGGTGAAACTGACAAGGCAATGAATATTGTAGATGTCATGATTTCAAAAGGGCATGAGCCTAATGTGGTGACCTACAACATTCTTATAAAAGGGCTGTGCGATAATGGTTTAACTGTGAAATCATTAGATTTTGTAGATTTCATGATTTCCACAGGGAATGAGCCTGATGTTAGGACCTACAACACGCTAATAGATGGGCTTTGCAAGAAAGGTGAAAGTGAGAAGGTAATGGATATTGTAGATGTCATGATTTCCAAAGGGCATGAACCGGATGTCTGGACCTACAACACTCTTATTTACGGGTTGTCTAAGAAAGGTGAAATTGACAAGGCAATGGATTTTCTAGATGTCATGATTTCCAAAGGGCATGAGCCTAATGTTGTGACCTACAACATGCTAATACATCGACTGTGCAAGAAAGGTGAAATTGTCAAGGCATTAGATCTTGTAGATGTCATGATTTCCAAAGGCTATGACCCTGATATCGTGACGTACAACACTCTTATAAAAGGGCTGTGCAATAATGGTGAAATTGATAGGGCAATGGATATTGTAGATGTCATGATTTCCAAACGGCATGAGCCTGATGTCGTGACCTACAATACTCTTATTTATGGGTTGTGCAAGAAAGGTGAAATTGACAAGGCAATGCATTTTCAAGATGTCATGATTTCCCAAGGTTATGACCCTGATATCGTGACGTACAACACTCTTATAAAAGGGCTGTGCAGCAATGGTGAAACTGATAGTGCAATGGATATTGTAGATGTCATGATTTCCAAAGGGCATCAGCCTGATGTCGTGACCTACAATACTATTACTGATGGATTGTGCAAGAAAGGTGAAATTCATAAGGCAATGGATTTTGTAGATGTCATGATTTCCAAAGGGCATGACCCGGATGTTGTGACCTACAGCACGCTAATAGATGGACTGTGCAATAAAGGTGAAATTGCCAAGGCAATAGATTTTCTAGATATCATGATTTCCAAAGGTTATGACCCTAATGTCGTGACGTACACCACTCTTATAAAAGGGCTTTGCAACAATGGTGAAACTGATAAGGCATTAGATGTTCTAAATATCATGATTTCCAAAGGGCATGACCCGGATGTCTTAACGTACAACACTCTTATAAATGGGCTGTGCAAGAAAGGTGAAAGTGAGAAGGTAATGGATATTGTAGATGTCATGATTTCCAAAGGGCATGACCCGGATGTCTTAACGTACAACACTCTTATAAATGGGCTGTGCAAGAAAGGTGAAAGTGAGAAGGTAATGGATATTGTAGATGTCATGATTTCCAAAGGGCATGACCCGGATGTCGTGACCTACAACACTCTTATTGATGGGTTGTGTAAGAAAGGTGAAATTGACAAGGCAATGCATTTTCTAGATGTCATGATTTCCCAAGGTTATGACCCTGATATCGTGACGTACAACACTCTTATAAAAGGGCTGTGCAGTAATGGTGAAACTGATAGCGCAATGGATATTGTAGATGTCATGATTTCCAAAGGGCACGAGCCTGATGTTGTGACCTACAATACTATTATTGATGGGTTGTGCAAGAAAGGTGAAATTGATAAGGCAATGGATATTGTAGATGTCATGATTTCCAATGGGCATGAGCCTGATGTCGTGACCTACAATACTATTATTGATGGGTTGTGCAAGAAATGTGAAATTGATAAGGCAATGGATATTGTAGATGTCATGATTTCCAAAGGGCATGACCCGGATGTCGTGACCTACAACACGCTAATAGATGGACTGTGCAATAAAGGTGAAATTACCAAGGCAATGCATTTTCTAGATGTCATGATTTCGCAAGGTTATGACCCTGATATCGTGACGTACAACACTCTTATAAAAGGGCTGTGCAGTAATGGTGAAACTGATAGCGCAATGGATATTGTAGATGTCATGATTTCCAAAGGGCATGAGCCTGATGTCGTGACCTACAATACTATTATTGATGGGTTGTGCCAGAAAGGTGAAATTGGCAAGGCAATGGATTTTGTAGATGTCATGATTTCCAAAGGGCATGAGCCTGATGTCGTGACGTACACCACTCTTATAAAAGGGCTTTGCAACAATGGTGAAACTGATAAGGCATTAGATGTTCTAAATATCATGATTTCCAAAGGGCATGACCCGGATGTCTTAACGTACAACACTCTTATAAATGGGCTGTGCAAGAAAGGTGAAAGTGAGAAGGTAATGGATATTGTAGATGTCATGATTTCGAAAGGGCATGACCCGGATGTCGTGACCTACACCACTCTTATTGATGGGTTGTGTAAGAAAGGTGAAATTGACAAGGCAATGGATTTTCTAGATGTCATGATTTCCAAAGGTTATGACCCTGATATCGTGACGTACAACACTCTTGTAAAAGGGCTGTGCAGTAATGGTGAAACTGATAGCGCAATGGATATTGTAGATGTCATGATTTCCAAAGGGCATGACCCGGATGTCGTGACCTACAGCACGCTAATAGATGGACTGTGCAATAAAGGTGAAATTGCCAAGGCATTGGATATTGTAGATGTCATGATTTCCAAAGGTTATGACCCTAATGTCGTGACGTACACCACTCTTATAAAAGGGCTTTGCAACAATGGTGAAACTGATAAGGCAATAGATGTTCTAAATATCATGATTTCCAAAGGGCATGACCCGAATGTCTTAACGTACAACACTCTTATAAATGGGCTGTGCAAGAAAGGTGAAAGTGAGAAGGTAATGGATATTGTAGATGTCATGATTTCCAAAGGGCATGAACCGGATGTCGTGACCTACAACACTCTTATTGATGGGTTGTCTAAGAAAGGTGAAATTGACAAGGCAATGGATTTTCTAGATGTCATGATTTCCAAAGGGCATGAGCCTGATGTCGTGACCTACAATACTCTTATTTATGGGTTGTGCAAGAAAGGTGAAATTGACAAGGCAATGCATTTTCTAGATGTCATGATTTCCCAAGGTTATGACCCTGATATCGTGACGTACAACACTCTTATAAAAGGGCTGTGCAGTAATGGTGAAACTGATAGCGCAATGGATATTGTAGATGTCATGATTTCCAAAGGGCATGAGCCTGATGTCGTGACCTACAATACTATTATTGATGGGTTGTGCAAGAAAGGTGAAATTGACAAGGCAATGGATTTTGTAGATGTCATGATTTCCAAAGGGAATGACCCGGATGTCGTGACCTACAGCACGCTAATAGATGGACTGTGCAATAAAGGTGAAATTGCCAAGGCAATAGATTTTCTAGATATCATGATTTCCAAAGGGGTTGATCCTGATGCCAGGACTTACAACACTCTTATAATTGGGCTGTGCAATAAAGGTGAAATTGACAAGGCAATGCATTTTCTAGATGTCATGATTTCCAAAGGGCATGATATTGATGCCGTGATCTATTGCACTCTTATTGAAGGGCTGTGCAAGGAGGGGTGAAATCAAATTGGTATTGTATTTTTTACTGTGCATGATTTCTGAAGGCCTTGAGCCTGATGTCTTGTTATGATGGGGCCGTGTAAAGTAGGTGAAATGGTGAAGGCAACTGGAAAGGCATGGTGATAGAACTGCCATGTTGAGAGTGGAGAAAATAATTGTTATTGTATTATTATTGAATGTTGCTCCTTGAATAAAGATTGATTATTTTAATGGTGTATTGTCTCATTGTCCTCACCTATTGGATTTCTTTATAACTTGAATTTACATATTTGTGATATTTTGGAGAATTGTTATATATATTTCTTTTTTGTGGTAATTAATTATAAGAGGATATCAATTTTATTTTCTACAAAAAAAAAACACAGCACGCACACTCAAGAATATAAAGAAAATAATAAGGAAAGGAGAAAAAGACTAGTATGGTACTGGTACGTGAACTCTTCTCATATATGAATGCATGCAAATTAAAATGGGAGATGGTTTTGGGGCGCCTGAAGGAGGCAGCGGAGGCCAACTTTGAGACTTTTGCAAAAATTGTACGGATGATGCAAGATGTAGAGATCCCCGGGGAAAAGGCAGAGGGGTACGCAGAAGAAGAGATATATTCAGAAAGTGAACTTGTCAATGAGGAAGAAGAGGCCAACATGGAAACCGCATCCTATGCCATTGTCAAAATGAAAGGCCACCTTTCTCTCATACTCTCCATTGTCCAGGTACCATTTCTCGTATTATTTAATTATGAACCAGTACCCTTATGAGCTCTTAAAATTATTGTGTATATCTTAGAAATGGATATTTTGAATAGTCATGTATCAGAAGACAATCTAGAATTAAGCCTAGCAAATGTTTCCTATTTTTTGGTCTTTTTTTTTTACCAGTCTATTTCTACATTGTATGATATGTACCATCGGCACTTTGCATTGCCTCACATCTCTCTCCTCATAGAAACCCTTGCCTCTATTTCCTCACATCCAGCAATATTACTAGCGAGACCTCCCAGCAACTTAAGTTTCACGAGGCATGTGCTCTTCTAGAAGTTGCTGAGCCAGCCTCTATTCATTTTGAAAATGACTCGTACCATAATTACCTAAAACTCCTTCAATCCATCCTTCGAAACAACCCACCTCTCTCTGTAGAGATGCAAATTGTGCCCAAAATTATCTCTGTTTGTGAAAAGGTTCTTAAAATGTATCTCAATTGCGCAATCGAGACCGAACCAGAAGTGAAAAGTGGGACATGCAAAACAGTCAAGTGGGTACTTCCAGTTGGTGATAAGAAGGAAGAATTAGCGGCACGTACCTCTCTTGTGCTCTTGGTGATGAAACTTATTAATGGTTTTGAGAGGGACCTTTTTGAAAGAAATTTACCATCTTTTTTCCCCTTGTCTGTGAGTCTTGTTAGGTGTGAACATGGCTCAGGTGAAGTGCAAAGGGTTTTGCATGAGATTTTTGAATTCTCGATCGGGCCGATAGTGATTTCCTCTTGTTCATAATTAGAGAAAATGTAAGTATACAACGAGCCAAGGAGATGTGTATTGTAGTTGGTGGTTGTGTTCATAGTGCTTTTGTTGAGAGAGTGAGAAATAAATGACAAAGTAAAATTAGATTGTTACGGTTTCAGAGGCATGGCATGAGGACATATTTTGGAAAGGTAATAAATTTTAACAATTGTAATTTCTTGTTACTACTGTTGCTGCTGCTTTTTTATTATTTATATAATTATTTATTTAATGTATTGTAGGTTTTGAAGTAGGCAAAGAGAGCTGTGGTGAGATGATACAAAATAATAATAAGCCCCAGTAGAGAATAGAGATGCCATTTTTGCACCAACGTGTAAAACTGTATAGTGACTATAGTCTCAATTTCTTGATTTATTCTTTCAAAATATATCTGGAACAACAGGAGATTAATTAGTCTTTTTGTTTATTCATATATTTTGAATAACTAATGTATTATAGGTCAACTTCTTTGTATTAATTTCTTCTAGTAATGGAATTCACATTTCTAGTAACCTTAGTTCTTTAAAAGGATGCTCTTTATTTTTTGGGGGAATTTTATGTGATACTTTATTTCTCAGGTGAAACGCTTTCTCAGTGTATTTTATTTTATTAATTGTCATAGAATTCTTTCTAGTGGGCTTTATCTCATGTAAAGCGCTTACGGTCTTCTGAAATGGAAAAATAAAATATTTATATTTAGATTCGAACCGTCTGATGAAGCCAATCCCGTTAGAGGGAATTCGGATCCAGTGAAGTAATCCAATTTTTGGGTTTAAATCGAGACCGTCCGATTTGGATCTGAACTATCAATTCCGAAGTGGAGCGCACATATTTCGATGACAGATTCGAATTCTGAGATAATCGCGAGCGACAGAATTGAATCGGATGGTCCCGATCGAAAACCCAAAAGTTGGGTTACTTTAGGGGACCCGGATCCGGTTTCAGGTTGGGCTCCTGAATCCTGATCAGACTTTCCGGATATAAACAGAAATGTTCTGTTACCTCAGGTGGTCGATCCCTAGTTTTCTCAATTCTTCTGATCCAGTGCTTCAGCCTTATCCGTTCCCTTCCCTTGCCGCTCGTTCCTTCACTCAAACTCGGTTAATATCTAACTCCCCTCCCCTCCCCTCCCCGACCCGACACGACACGACACTCAGACACTCGCCTGAAGGATTTCGCCGACACTCAGAGACTCCTCCTTCGCCTCTATATTCCTTGGTAAGGTAGTAATTGAAACTGGAAGCGAAATTCAACCTTGTTAGGTCAGATTTAGAAAGAGGGAGAGAGATCAATTAAGAGTCTCTGTCACTGTAACCAAACCAAATCAAATTGCATTTATTGCTTACAATCTTTCTTAGTTATGTGCTATTCTTGTAGGCAGTGGTTTCACATAGAAGGGCAAATCGTCACTTTCGAAGCCAAGCTCAACCTTGTTACATCAGATTTTACATCAGAAACTGTAAGTCTCTAACCAAACCAAATCAGACTAATTAACAATCAGAATCAAATGGTGATGGCGTCATCAACCCTATTCCTCCCCCCCTTCCTTTCACTTTCACTTTCCCCTTCACCTTCCCAATACCAATCCCCTTTTGCTTCTTCTGGCCTTGTCTGCTACGCATTCCCCAAGTCTAGATCCCAATCCGACAGATCAAATCCACAGCGTCAGCCGCATTGGAACACTAAGCACCAGAAGAGGAGACAAGGCGGCGGTGGAAGACGAATACCATTACTGATCAAGGGGCAATTCACCAGTTTGATCAGCTGTTGGCTGTCAAGAACATCCATCAAATCAATGAATACCTCAAGCACTACACCAAAACCAAAATCAATCAATACCCCACTACTGTCTTTACCCTCTTCACCCTCTTAACCCAAGCTCAAGGGATCAGTCCTAATCACTATACCTATGAGATCTTGATGGCCTCTTGTGCACAAATGAATCAGGTCAGACTCATTTTTGGTTTTCTGGGACGGTTTCTCAAAGAGGGTCACAGAGCTAATAATACCAGTATCTTCAGTCCAATAATCAAAGTCCTCTGTTCGGAGAAAAGAACTGGTGAGGCCGTAACTGTGGTGCTACACGAAATGCCAAAGCTAGGATATGTACCCAATGTATTCTCGTATAACATTCTTATAAATGGGCTGTGCAAGAATGGTGATATTGACATTGCAATTAATATTGTAGATGTCATGATTTCCAAAGGGCATGAGCCAGATGTCATAACCTACACCACTCTTATAAATGGGCTGTGCAACAATGGTAAAACTGACAAGGCATTAGATATTGTAGATGTCATGATTGCCAAAGGGCATGAGCCTAATATTAGGACCTACAACACTCTTATAAATTGGTGGTGCAATAATGGTGAAATTGACAAGGCAATGGATGCTATAGATGTCATGATTTCCAAAGGGCATGAGCCTAATGTCGTGACCTACAGCACTCTTATAAATTGGTTTTGCAAGAAAGGTGAAACTGAGCGAGCATTGAATTTTGTAGATGTTATGATTTCCAAAGGGCATAACCCTGATGTCGTGACGTACACCACTCTTATAAAAGGGCTTTGCAACAATGGTGAAACTGATAAGGCATTAGGTGTTCTAAATATCATGATTTCCAAAGGGCATGACCGGGATGTCTTAACGTACAACACTAATATAAATGGGCTGTGCAAGAAAGGTGAAAGTGAGAAGGTAATGGAAATTGTAGATGTCATGATTGCCAAAGGGCATGAGCCTAATGTTAGGACCTACAACACTCTTATAAATTGGTGGTGCAATAATGGTGAAATTGACAAGGCAATGGATATTATAGATGTCATGATTTCCAAAGGGCATGAGCCTAATGTCGTGACCTACAGCACTCTTATAAATTGGTTTTGCAAGAAAGGTGAAACTGAGCGAGCATTGAATTTTGTAGATGTTATGATTTCCAAAGGGCATAACCCTGATGTCGTGACGTACACCACTCTTATAAAAGGGCTTTGCAACAATGGTGAAACTGATAAGGCATTAGATGTTCTAAATATCATGATTTCCAAAGGGCATGACCCGGATGTCTTAACGTACAACACTCTTATAAATGGGCTGTGCAAGAAAGGTGAAAGTGAGAAGGTAATGGATATTGTAGATGTCATGATTTCCAAAGGGCATGAACCGGATGTCGTGACCTACAACACTCTTATTGATGGGTTGTCTAAGAAAGATGAAATTGACAAGGCAATGGATTTTCTAGATGTCATGATTTCCAAAGGGCATGAGCCTGATGTCGTGACCTACAATACTCTTATTTATGGGTTGTGCAAGAAAGGTAAAATTGACAAGGCAATGCATTTTCTAGATGTCATGATTTCCCAAGGTTATGACCCTGATATCGTGACGTACAACACTCTTATAAAAGGGCTGTGCAGTAATGGTGAAACTGATAGCGCAATGGATATTGTAGATGTCATGATTTTGAAAGGGCATGAGCCTGATGTCGTGACCTACAATACTATTATTGATGGGTTGTGCAAGAAAGGTGAAATTGATAAGGCAATGGATTTTGTAGATGTCATGATTTCCAAAGGGCATGACCCGGATGTCGTGACCTACAGCACGCTAATAGATGGACTGTGCAATAAAGGTGAAATTGCCAAGGCAATAGATTTTCTAGATATCATGATTTCCAAAGGGCATGAGCCTAATGTCGTGACCTACAACACTCTTATAAATTGGTTTTGCAAGAAAGGTGAAACTGAGCGAGCATTGAATTTTGTCGATGTTATGATTTCCAAAGGGCATAACCCTAATGTCGTGACGTACAACACTCTTATAAAAGGGCTGTGCAACAATGGTAAAGTGGATAAGGCATTGGATATTGTAGATGTCATGATTTCCAAAGGGCATGACCCGGATGTCGTGACCTACAGCACGCTAATAGATGGACTGTGCAATAAAGGTGAAATTGCCAAGGCAATAGATTTTCTAGATATCATGATTTCCAAAGGGGTTGATCCTGATGCCAGGACTTACAACACTCTTATAATTGGGCTGTGCAATAAAGGTGAAATTGACAAGGCAAAGCATTTTCTAGATGTCATGATTTCCAAAGGGCATGATATTGATGCCGTGATCTATTGCACTCATATTGAAGGGCTGTGCAAGGAGGAAGGAGGGTGAAATCAAATAGGTATTGTATTTTTTACTATGCATGATTTCTGAAGGCCTTGAGCCTGATGTCTTGTTATGATGGGGCCGTGTAAGGTAGGTGAAATGGTGAAGGCAATTGGAAAGCGTGGTGATAGAACTGCCATGTTGAGAGTGGAGAAAATAATTGTTATTGTATTATTATTGGATGTTGGTCCTTGAATAAAGATTGATTATTTTTGAATTCTCGATCGGGCCGATAGTGATTTCCTCTTGTTCATAATTAGAGAAAATGTAAGTATACAACGAGCTAAGGAGATGTGTATTGTAGTTGGTGGTTTTGTTCATAGTGCTTTTGTTGAGAGAGTGAGAAATAAATGACAAAGTAAAATTAGATTGTTACAGTTTCTGAGGCATGGCATGAGGACTTATTTCGGAAAGGTAATAAATTTTAACAATTGTAATTTCTTGTTACTACTGTTGCTTCTGCTTTTTTATTATTTATATATTTATTTATTTAAATGTATTGTAGGTTTTGAAGTAGGCAAAGAGAGCTGTGGTGAGATGATACAAAATAATAATAAGCCCCAGTAGAGAATAGAGATGTCATTTTTTTCTTGATTTATTCTTTCAAAATATATCTGGAACAACAGGAGATTAATTAGTCTTTTTGTTTATTCATATATTTTGAATAACTAATGTATTATAGGTCAACTTCTTTGTATTAATTTCTTCTAGTAATGGAATTCACATTTCTAGTAACTCTAGTTCTTTAAAAGGATGCTCTTTATCTTTTGGGGGAATTTCATGTGATAATTTATTTCTCAGGTGAAACGCTTTCTCAGTGCATTTTTTTTTTTTTTTTTTCATTTTTACTTGCTGTTTTTCAAGTTACGAAATTATGGATTATTAATTGTCATAGAATTCTTTCTAGTGGGCTTTATCTCATCTAAAGCGCTTACGGTCCTCTGAATTGCAAAAATAAAATAAAATAAATCATCTCAAAAAAAAAGAAAAAGATATTGAGTGAGGCTATGGTGCTATGCATAGCACGGATGGGGTCCGTGCTACGGCTCAAAATTTGACTTTTCAAAATTCTAACGGTTGATCCAACCGTTCAATGTGATAACTATATGAATATGTACTTGCAAACTAACTTTTATATTTTTTCGAATTTTTTTACTATTTTTTTAGATAGGTAGAATTTTGATGGTCCAGACTGATTTTTCTACCTATCTAAAAAAATAGTAAAAAAATTCAAAAAAATATAAAATTTAGTTTGCAAGTACATATTCATATGGTTATCACATTGAACGGTTGGATCGACCGTTAGAATTTTAAAAAGTCAAATTTTGAGTCGTAGCACAGACCCCATCCGTGCTATGCATAGCACCATAGCCTCACTCAAAGATATTTGTTTCATCTTTGGAGATACCGATTTCATATTTATGTTTAGATTCGTGCCAATCTGGTCCGAGGTGGGGCTCCTGGGACAAGTATCCTCTCCATTACGGTAAAAGATTCTCTTCACTTTACGGTTTGATATTAACTCTCAGTTGCTTTGGGGCTAGCGCAGGGGCAGTATAATTGGGCTTTGAGATTCGTGCCATGTTAAAAAGAACGGTCCAGATTCAATAATGGTAAAAGATTCCCTATTACGGTACCGGGTAGGGGAGGATGTGAATCCTGATCAGACGATCGATCCCTAGTTTATTTCTCAAATATTCTGATCCCTAGTTTTGTAAGCCTTATCCGTTCCCTTCCCTTGCCGCTCGTTCCTTCAACTCAACTCGGTTACTATCTAACTCCCCTCCCCTCCCCTCCCCGACACTCAGACACTCGCCTGAAGGATTTCGCCGATACTCCTCCTTCGCCTCTATATTCCTTGCTAAGGTAGTAATTGAAACTGGAAGCGAAATTCAACCTTGTTAGGTCAGATTTTAGAAAGAGGGGGAGATCAATTAAGAGTCTCTGCCACTGTAACCAAACCAAATCAAATTGCATTTATTGCTTGCAATCTTTCTTAGTTATGTGCTGTTCTTGTAGGCAGTGGTTTCACATAGAAGGGCAAATCGTTACTTTCCAAGCCAAGGCGCCAAGGCGCCAAGCTCAACCTTGTTGCATCAGATTTTACATTAGAAACTGTAAGTCTCTAACCAAACCAAATCAGACTAATTAACAATCAGAATCAAATGGTGATGGTGTCATCAACCATCTCTCTTCCCCCCTTCCTTTCACTTTCCCCTTCCCCTTCACCTTCACCTTCCCAATACCAATCCCCTTTTGCTTCTTCTCGCCTTGTCTGCTACGCATTCCCCAAGTCTAGATCCCAATCCGACAGATCAAATCCACAGCGTCAGCCACATTGGAACACTAAGCACCAGAAAGAGGAGACAAGGCGGCGCTGGAAGACGAATACCATTACTGATCAAGGGGCAATTCACCAGTTTGATCAGCTGTTGGCTGCCAAGAACATCCATCAAATCAATGAATACCTCAAGCACTACACCAAAACCAAAATCAATCAATACCCCACTACTGTCTTTACCCTCTTCACCCTATTAACCCAAGCTCAAGGGATCAGTCCTAATCACTATACCTATGAGATCTTGATGGCTTCTTGTGCACAAATGAATCAGGTCAGACTCATTTTTGGTTTTCTGGGACGGTTTCTCAAAGAGGGTCACAGAGCTAATAATACCAGTATCTTCAGTCCAATAATCAAAGTCCTCTGTTCGGAGAAAAGAACTGGTGAGGCCGTAACTGTGGTGCTATACGAAATGCCGAAGCTAGGATATGTACCCAATGTATTCTCGTATAACATTCTTATAAATGGGCTGTGCAAGAATGGTGAAATTGACAATGCAATTAATATTGTAGATGTCATGATTTCCAAAGGGCATGAGCCGGATGTCATAACCTACACCACTCTTATAAATGGGCTGTGCAACAATGGTAAAACTGACAAGGCAATGGATATTGTAGATGTCATGATTTCCAAAGGATATGACCCTAATGTCGTGACGTACACCACTCTTATAAAAGGGCTTTGCAACAATGGTGAAACTGATAAGGCATTAGATGTTCTAAATATCATGATTTCCAAAGGGCATGACCCGGATGTCTTAACGTACAACACTATTATAAATGGGTTGTGCAAGAAAGGTGAAAGTGAGAAGGTAATGGATATTGTAGATGTCATGATTTCCAAAGGGCATGACCCGGATGTCGTGACCTACAACACTCTTATTGATGGGTTGTGTAAGAAAGGTGAAATTGACAAGGCAATGCATTTTCTAGATGTCATGATTTCCCAAGGTTATGACCCTGATATCGTGACGTACAACACTCTTATAAAAGGGCTGTGCAGTAATGGTGAAACTGATAGCGCAATGGATATTGTAGATGTCATGATTTCCAAAGGGCATGAGCCCGATGTCGTGACCTACAATACTATTATTGATGGGTTGTGCAAGAAAGGTGAAATTGATAAGGCAATGGATTTTGTAGATGTCATGATTTCCAAAGGGCATGACCCGGATGTCGTGACCTACAGCACGCTAATAGATGGACTGTGCAATAAAGGTGAAATTGCCAAGGCAATAGATTCTCTAGATATCATGATTTCCCGAGGGGTTGATCCTGATGCCAGGACTTACAACACTCTTATAATTGGGCTGTGCAATAAAGGTGAAATTGACAAGGCAATGCATTTTCTAGATGTCATGATTTCCAAAGGGCATGATATTGATGCCGTGATCTATTGCACTCTTATTGAAGGGCTGTGCAAGGAGGGGTGAAATCAAATAGGTATTGTATTTTTCACTATGCATGATTTCTAAAGGCCTTGAGCCTGATGTCTTGTTGATGGGGCCGTGTAAAGTAGGTGAAATGGTGAAGGCAACTGGAAAGGCATGGTGATAGAACTGCCATGTTGAGAGTGGAGAAAATAATTGTTATTGTATTATTATTGAATGTTGCTCCTTGAATAAAGATTGATTATTTTAATGGTGTATTGTCTCATTGTCCTCACCTATTGGATTTCTTTATAACTTGAATTTACATATTTGTGATATTTTGGAGAATTGTTATATATATATTTTTTTTGTGGTAATTAATTATAAGAGGATATCAATTTTATTTTCTACAAAAAAAAAAACACAGCACGCACACTCAAGAATAGAAAGAAAAGAATAAGGAAAGGAGAAAAGACTAGTATGGTACTGGTATGTGAACTCTTCTCATATATGAATGCATGCAAATTAAAATGGGAGATGGTTTTGGGGCACCTGAAGGAGGCAGCGGAGGCCAACTTTGAGACTTTTGCAAAAATTGTACGGATGATGCAAGATGTAGAGATCCCCGGGGAAAAGGCAGAGGGGTACGCAGAAGAAGAGATATATTCAGAAAGCGAACTTGTCAATGAGGGAGAAGAGGCCAACCTGGAAACCGCATCCTATGCCATTGTCAAAATGAAAGACCACCTTTCTCTCATACTCTCCATTGTCCAGGTACCATTTCTCATATTATTTAATTATGAATCAGTACCCTTATGAGCTCTTAAAATTATTGTGTATATCTTAGAAATGGATATTTGGAATAGTCATGTATCAGAAGACAATCTAGAATTAAGCCTAACAAATGTTTCCTTTTTTTTGGTCTTTTTTTTTACCAGTCTATTTCTACATTGTATGATATGTACCATCGGCACTTTATATTGCCTCACATCTCTCTCCTCATAGAAACCCTTGCCTCTATTACCTCACATCCAGCAATATTACTAGCGAGACCTCCCAGCAACTTAAGTTTCACGAGGCATGCGCTCTTCTAGAAGTTGCTGAGCCAGCCTCTATTCATTTTGAAAATGACTCGTTCCATAATTACCTAAAACTCCTTCAATCCATCCTTCGAAACAACCCACCTCTCTCTGTAGAGATGCAAATTGAGCCCAAAATTATCTCTGTTTGTGAAAAGGTTCTTCAAATGTATCTCAACTGCGCAATCGAGACGGAACCAGAAGTGAAAAACGGGACATGGAAAACAGTAAGTGGGTACTTCCAGTTGGTGATAAGAAGGAAGAATTGGCAGCATGTACCTCTCTTGTGCCCTTGGTGATGAAACTTATTAATGGTTTTGAGAGGGACCTTTTTGAAAGAAATTTACCATCTTTTTTCCCCTTGTTTGTGAGTCTTGTTAGGTGTGAACATGGCTCAGGGGAGGTGCAAAGGGTTTTGCATGAGATTTTTGAATTCTCGATCGGGCCGATAGTGATTTCCTCTTGTTCATAATTAGAGCAAATGTAAGTATACAACGAGCTAAGGAGATGTGTATTCTAGTTGGTGGTTTTTGTTCATAGTGCTTTTTGTTGAGAGAGTGAAAAATAAATGACAAGTGAAATTAGATTGTTACAGTTTCAGAGGCATGGCACGAGGACTTATTTCGGAAAGGTAATAAATTTTAACAATTGTAATTTATTGTTGTGTTCTTGTCACTACTGTTGCTGCTGCTTTTTTATTATTTATTTATTTAATGTATTGTAGGTTTTAAAGTTGGCAAAGAGAGCTGTGGTGGTCCTTTATAGGAAGGAGATGATACAAAATAATAAGCCTCAGTAGAAATCAATTACTCCTCTGTATTCCTTGCTAAGGTAGTTTAGTAATTGAACCTGGAAGCGTCCCTTCAACCTTGTCAGATAACATTTTACAAAGAGGCAGAGATCAATTACTGTAACCAAACCAAATCAAATTGCATTCATTATTGCTTACAATCTTTCTAAATTCTAAGTTGTGTTATTCATTCTTGTAGGCACTAGTTTAATATATTATTTTTTGTGGTAAATATGTTGCGCATGTAATTTGATTGGTGATGGAAAAAAGTTTGCATGGAAGTTGATTTGTCATAAACAATATATCATGAGAATTAATTTGTGATTGAGAAAATTTTTGTACATCGTAATTGATTTATGTTGTAAAAAATCTGTATCATGTGAGTTGATTTGTTTCATAAAGAATATATGATGAGAATTTGATTTGTGTATTAAAAAATGGTTTCTATATTGTGTGATTTGCAGCAATTTATTTAGTGGTTTTAGATTGCAGATCATAATTTTTTTTTTCTGATTTGTTGCGGTTAGAATTGTTAGAATGATAATGATGTTTATTGGTATGTTAGAATCATAAAAATAAAAAAAAAATGTTTGAGTCAATAGTGGTAAGCAAATTTAATAGAAGAAACCGTAAGAGGGGTAAAGAAGGAAAATAAGGAAAAAAAAGAAAAGAAACAAAGATATTTGTAAGTCAATAGTGGTAAGCAAATTTAATTAGGTTGTGATACAAATGGCAAATACAAATCTATAGTTATTGAAAACAATTAGTGGCACACTGTTGTATCAATTAAAATACTTAGAAAAAAAGAGGAACTTACAAAAAGGAGGTATGGTTTCTACTCAATTTGAACAGCAACTACAATCAGGAATGAAAGGAGCAATCAAATTTCCATAAAAAAGTTCCCTAGACCACTTCATGCCTATGGAGATGGTGGTGTATGGGGCACCAGAAGGAGCATAAGCTCCTTCTGAGGGAAGAGAATCTGCTGCGATCCTTCACATGTGAACAGTACCCTGAAAATCTTTGCTTTTTCAAATCCAGTTGTCGAATTATTTCGATATGCGTGCACAGAAATCTAGCTGTTTCGAGATGCGTGCACATAAAAAGTTGGACGGCTAGATTTGGAAAAATAAGGATTTCAGAGTTACTGTACCCAAACTTCGGATCGCAGTAGATCCCAATTCCCTTCTGAGAGCCGTTAGTTCTGATGGAAGAAAAACTGAAACACCAATTTTGCTACTTAGTTAACTCTAACCTTAGCCCTTTGTTAAGTGGCTTAGTACTAGCTACCCTTGCATACTTTTGGTCTCTAGCCCTGTGTTTTGTTTTGATTGACTTATATTACTGCCTCTGGCAGTTTTGGCTTTGGAGCTTTGGATGTGTCTGTAATTAAATATTTTAATGATATGAAATGGACAATAGCCTCTTTAAAAAAAAAAAAAAATTCCATAAAAAATTGAAAGATTAAGTTTGGGATATGAAATTCATTTAAAATTTGAAATTGTAGGCTTGAAAACAGAAATTGATAAAAGCCCATGTTGACTGTCAGCCCAACAAAAGCCCATGTTTTTGTTGGTTTTCTCAGTTCTTATTGTTTTTGTTTGTATCGCAGCAGCCTTATCGCTTCACAGTTGCACACTTTTGTGTGGAGGGGCGATTCCCTTCATCCCTTGCCCCTTACCTCGGTTAGTTCTCTCTTTTGCTGTGTTCTGCGCCTACCTGACCAATTTTCTTATTTCTGATAACCAACCAATTGTCCTAGTCATGTGCTCTTATTCTTCTGACAGGCAGCAGTCGAAAGTCGAAACTCAACCTTAATTGTTAGATAAAGAGACTGTAACACAACCAAATCACACTAAATAACAATCACAATCATATGGTGATGGTGTTATCAACCATATCTCTTCCCCCCTTCCTTTCACTTTCACTTTCACCTTCCCAATCCCCATCTCCTTTTGCTTCTCGCCTTGTCTGCTACGCATTCCCCAAGTCTCGATCTCAACCCGACAGACCAAATCCACGGCATCAGCCACATTGGAAGAAGGAGAAAAGGCAGCACTGGAAGGCGGATACCGTTTCTGTTTCTGACCAAGAGGTGATTCACCAGTTTGATCAACTGTTGGCTGCTAAAGACCTCCGTCAAATCAATAATTACCTCAAAGATTACACCGCAACCTCCAACAATCCTTACCCCACAGTCTTTTCCCTCTTCATCCGCTTAACCCAAGCTCAAGGAATTGGTCCTAATGAATCTACTTATGGCATCTTGATGGAATGCTGTGCACGAATGAGGCATCTCAGCCTTATTTTTGTTTTTCTGGGACGCTTTCTCAGAGAAGGTCACAGAGCTCATGCCGTGATCTTCAGTCCAATAATCAAATGCCTCTGTTGGGATAAAAGAACTGATGAGGCCGTTAATGTGGTGCTAAACAAAATGCCGAAGCTCGGATGTCTACCTGATGTTTTCTCGTATAGTATTCTTATAGATGGGTTGTGCAAGACAGGTGAAATTGACAAGGCAATGGATATTGTACATGTCATGATTTCCAAAGGCCATGAGCCTAATATCGTGACCTATAACACTCTTATAAAAGGGCTGTGCAAGAAAGGTAAAATTGACAAGGCACTAGATATTGTACATGTTATGATTTCCAAAGGGCATGACCCTGATATCGTGACGTACACAACTCTTATAAAAGGGCTGTGCGAGAAAGGTGAAATTGACAAGGCAATGGATTTTGTAGATATCATGATTTCCAAAGGGCTTGAGCCTAATGTCGTGACCTACAACACTCTTATAAACGGGCTGTGCAGGAAAGGTGAAATTGACAAGGCAATGGATTTTGTAAATATCATGATTTCCAAAGGGAATGAGCCTGATGTCATCACCTATAGCACTCTTATAAATGGGTTGTGCAAGAAAGGTGAAATTAACAAGGCAGTGAATATTCTAAAAAACATGATTTCCAAAGGGCATGAGCCTAATGTCGTTACCTACAACACACTAATAGATGGGCTTTGCAAGAAAGGTAAAACCGAGAAGGCAATGGATATTGTAGATGTCATGATTTCCAAAGGACACGACCCCAATGTCGTGACCTACAACACTCTTTTAGACGGGCTTTGCAAGAAAGGTGAAATTGACAAGGCAATGTATTTTCTAGATGTCATGACATCCAAAGGGGTTGATCCTGATGTCGTGACCTATTGCACTCTTATTGAAGGGCTGTCCAAAGGGCATGAGCCTAATGTCGTTACCTACAACAAGCTAATAGATGGGCTTTGCAAGAAAGGTAAAACCAAGAAGGCAATGGATATTGTAGATGTCATGATTTCCAAAGGACACGACCCCAATGTCGTGACCTACAACACTCTTTTAGACGGGCTTTGCAAGAAAGGTGAAGTTGACAAGGCAATGTATTTTCTCGATGTCATGATATCCAAAGGGGTTGATCCTGATGCCGTGACCTATTGCACTCTTATTGAAGGGCTGTCCAAACGGCATGAGCCTAATGTCGTTACCTACAACAAGCTAATAGATGGGCTTTGCAGGAAAGGTGAAACTGAGAAGGCAATGGATATTGTAGATGTCATGATTTCCAAAGGACATGACCCCAATGTCGTGACCTACAACACTCTTATAGACGGGCTTTGCAAGAACGGTGAAATTGAGAAGGCAATGTATTTTCTCGATGTCATGATATCCAAAGGGGTTGATCCTGATGCCGTGACCTATTGCACTCTTATTGAAGGGCTGTGCAAAGGAGGGTGATTTCTAAAGGCCTTTAGCCTGATATGTTGTTATGAACTTATGATGTTGCTCTTTGATTGAAGAATAACTATTTGAATAGTAATTGTGTGATTTGCAGCTAGCAATATATTTAGTGGTTTTAGATTGCAGATCATAAGGGTAAAATGGGTAACTTACAAATTTCAAGTGAGTTTTAATAGAAAAGCCAATAAATTTGGGTAAAATTTGTGGATTTTTAAATTTTGAAAGGGTAAATATGATATTATGGAATTTAGAGGGGCAAATACGCAATTTCAAAGTTTTTGAGGGGTATACATGAAATTCCCCCTTTATTGTTAGATTAATCAAAATTTAATTCGTATCTAATATTTATCAAATATTAAATCTTAATTTTTTATTCGGGTTGATTCACCCAATTGGCATGCACTTACACCTTTGAACACACACCAAGTGTTCGATAGTTTGCCCCAGTGAAGAAAAACAACCAATTCTTCGAGTACACACATGCACATGCTCCCCTGTTTGCTCCAATTGGCATGCAAAGGAGCTGACACAAAAGAGATCTCTTTCTATGACTATTCGTGAATTGGGCCACATGGGTCGCCCGGATCGACTGCTTCAAATCCTTAATTGGGCCTACATTGTTTCCAGATGACCGAGTTCTCGCATCTACAATTGAGGTACTGGCACGGTTTGATAAATTGAAAATGTACTTGCAGAACCCCTATATTTCAAATACCTCACTAACTAAAATTCTAATTCACACCAAGATTGCTTCTCTATGCTTCAAAGCACATGAAAGAACAAAATTTCTCACATGGTTATGGTTAGGTTGCTAGCACAAAATGAATGAAAGAAAGTCTTTGTATCTAAAATACCTCACCAACTAGATTGCTTCTCACATAATAAAGTTCTTCCTACATATATACATGAATAGAAAATGCCCTTGTCTCAAAATTTTCATTTCTCTTATTCCAAGCAAATACACAATTAAACACATGGAAAGGTTACATCAGTGTATTGCATTTTGCTTAGTTGTAGCCTCATGGATTCTCATACATAGATTGAGTCAGAGAAATAAGAAGGGTCCGAAAACATGGCCACTAATCGGGGCTACAATCGAGCAGTTGAAGAACTATGAGAGAATGCATGATTGGCTTGCCGACTACTTGGCCACGCATAAGACTGTACATGTTTCAATGCCTTTCAATTCTTACACCTATATTGCCGACCCAACAAATGTCGAGCATATATTGAAAACTAATTTTTCCAATTACCCCAAGGTAAATATTCTTCTGCTGTTGACAGTAAACAGTGTTTTGTATACAATTTCTTGCTGATTTCAAGTCAAACTATAGCCTGTAATTCAAGATTTGATGTTTTCTATGTATGCATACAAGTTTTGTATGCATTAGAATGCAATTTTTTTGAAACTTACAATGGACTTGTTAGTATGTTAAGTCCATAAATTAGAGTTCACCTTTTTGTACTAAAATTATACTGACAGACCTTTGTATCATTTTCTGAACAAGTACCATTTTACTGATTCTTGTCTAATTTAGGGGAAAGCATACAGGTCCTACATGGATGTATTGATCGGTGACGGGATTTTGAATGCGGATGGAGAGTTGTGGCGCAAACAAAGAAAGACAGCAAGCTTTGAGTTTGCTTCAAAAAATTTAAGAGATTTAAGCACAAAAGACTTTAGAGAGTACGGGCTGAAGCTGTCAAACATCTTATGTCAAGCATCCATTGATGATCGAGTTACCGACATCAAATATCTTACTCATTTATTTAAAAAAAATATATCCCTTTTGGCTTTTGCAATTACTTTTCATGTGGATGCCAACATATCAATCTGTAAAAACACAAGCTGCTCTTATTTTTGTTTTACAATTGTACATGACATGCAAATTTACAAAGCGCTTCTTTTTTTTGACATGAAAATTTTTGTTAGAAGATGACTGTACGAGAAAACAAATAATTCAGGGGTAAATTTGCTTAATACCCACAAAGTCGAGAACTGGAAATAGATTCCTTTGATTACCGCCATTCCATTAGAACTGGATATATCCATTTTGAAGAATGTCCCATGGTTATATATTTATAGGGGCATATGATGCATCTTATATTTTTAATCATGTCTTTTTTTTTTTTTTTTAAAGATGATGAATTTAATTTTAATAAACTAAAATCTCTTAAGCTTTTTATGTTGATCATGTTGATTATGTGTTAACACCTTTACTTTTCTTTTAAAATAATGAATCATCTGGTATTATATAAAAATTCTTTATTTTTTAATAATATGAAGAAGTAAAGATTTCTTATTGTCCATTTTTATACATAGGAATTATATTGTTAATGAATGGATTAAAAAATAATTCATTCCATATGATAATGATAATAATCATGATCTTTTTATTGTTCTATCTTTTATCTTTCCAAACACAATCCAAACGTAAAGAATAATGCTTATTTTGTTATAAGTTATTCTTGTACCAGGCAGCTTAACTTAAATTAAATTGATTTGATAAATAATTCAATAATATACTTCTAGTGAGTAGTGAGATAAATAAAATGCATAAGAAATAGTTTTTATTTCATTTTTGAATTATCTTTTTATTCTTCAATTTCTTATTTCTTTTCCGAAAAGGGTAAAATGGGTATTTTGTGAATTTAAATGACTTTCAATAGAAAATACAATAAAATGGGTAAATTTGTGAGTTTTTGAAATTTAGAAGGGTAAATATGATATTATGAACTTTAGAGGGGGAAAACGTAATTTATAAGTTTTTGAGCGGTATACATGAAATTCTCCCTAGATAAAAAAAGAGTTTATCAAATTGTAATAATCTAACTGCCTATTTTGACAAAATAAATTAGTAAAGTAAAAGTTTGGAAACAATTTCACATTGGACCGAAAATTTTAAAACTACCATTGTTAAAAAAAAATAAACCAAAAAACCATTGTTTTTTAGAAATTCGAAATCTAACACGGCCGCATAATGATTCTGCGGCCCCAAATGCTAGAGACCGCACAGGAGTTCTGCGGACCCAGCCAGGAGTCCGCAGAACCATTCTGCGGCCCCATATATAAATTTTTTTTTGTCAAAGCAAATTTTGAGAAATCTCATAGGGGGCACGCATTTCTAGAACAAAAAAAAATTATTAGAAAACCAAACTTTGAGATATCCCAACGTGGTGCGTAGATAAAAAAACAAAAAAAAATAAATAAATATGGGGCCGCAGAATGGTTATGCAGACTCCTGGCTGGGTTCGCAGAATGTCTGTGCGGTCTTCAGTATTTGAGACCGCAAAATGACTCCGGCCGTGTTAGATTTCGAATTTCTCAAAAACAATGGTTTTTTAATTTTTTTTTTTTAAACTGCGCTAACTTTAAAAATTTCGGCACATTGGATACTTGCAATTACCAAATATGGCTATAGCTTCAAAAAGGTTAAAAAGTAAAAAAATGAAATACATGGAAAAAATAAAAGAATAAAAGAGAACCCCAATGGTTTTACATACTAAATTAAGGTGTAAATATTCTTTTTTGTAAGTTAACTTGAGAAATTTGGATTATAATTCAAATAATTAGTGATACAGAATAGGTACCTCTAGGTTGGAAACTTTGGAGGAAGGAACAGACTAGCCACATGGAAGACTCCATCACAACCTGCCACAGAAGATTCAATGCTTCCATAGTCCAGTAAATCAGCTTTAAAATGTTTGAGATTTTCTGTGGCATTCTCCAGTCTCTTCAGGTGTGAATAAATCTTTTTTTTTTCTTTTCATTTTTAAATGGAGAAAATATGGAGTAGTTAAAATAATAATTTATTTTTAGTTTATTATCATTGTACTTGTTTCATTTTATTTGATAGTTTTAGAAAAATCAATTTTCCTACTAGACGAGAATCAGCCTAATTGATAAAAAAAAGGATTATTTGACAATTATTTATTTTAATAATTTTAAAAAATACAATTCAAATTTAAAATATGATCGATATTATTTTACATGTCAAGTTCATAAATAATATTTACAGACCATAATTTTTAGGCCCTGAAAACCATAATTAATTAAATTCAGGGGGCCCCGTGCATCAGGAATATGCAAGGGAGAATTTTTTTGAAGGTGGTGTTGTTCTAATATTTTCGATATTTTATTGGATAAAATAATATTGGAATTTGGTTTTTATCTCATAATTAATTAAGGTTTGTTGGGGGGATTTAATCTGTGAAATATAATTCCTCCTAACCTTATAAAAAAAAAAACAATAGATTTTCGATATCTTAAGGGGCTCTCTGTCCTTTTTGAGAAGGAAACTCCTTGAAATTATTCGTGCGGTCTGGATCTAATTGATTGGCCAAAAGATATTCATAAAAATGAATTTTTAACTTCCTTGGTATGGGATAAGAGAAAGGCTTGGGTCCGATGCCCATCTAAAATTCAAATTTGGATCCGGTGGGTTTAAGAACCGTCCGATCAACTTTAAGATTCATGCGCATGAATTTTAAAGCAGCTGCGAAAGTTGCGGGTGCGAATTCTAAAGCAGATCGGACGGTGAGCGAATCCGTCAAACTCAATTTGAATCCGATGCCCATCGGACCCAAATTTCTCCCATGAGATAAATGTGGATACTCTTTGCTAAAATCCCATATATACCTTAATCACCTTAAGAGGGCCCAGAATTAATCCTTCTAATCGAATATTCTTTACCTCGCAATACGCTGTTTTTTAATGGTTCCGGACCATGAAAAACAGTGATTTTGAAATATTTAAAAAAATAAATAAAAGAAATTCAAAAAAAATGTAAAATTTGGCGACCAAGTACATTTCAATATAGATATCTTGTTGAGCGGTTCGGATCGACTGTTTTGTTTTTGAGAATGAAAATATGAGCGTAAAGTAAAATAAAGCTCTTACATATATATATATAGCATTGCTATATTGTTAATTAAATTGTAAGTCAACAAATTAATGGCCAAGTGTAATAATATTGTTGGAAGAAAAGAAAAGAAATGATAACATATGTATGCCGGATTATTATGATTGACCAATTATAAATAAAATTATGGTATAACTGTTGTTGGTGTGTCCATAAAAAGTTAAAAACATTATAAATTTTATATTTTTCTATCAAAATATTCAAATTTCTTATTTTCACATTCTAAATTAATATCCTTGATATTCTTTTCGATTTTCTGTTGATTAAATTAAGAATAAATCGAAGTATTTAAAACAATTGATTAAGAAATAACCGGGGCGGTCCGGACCAAATTCATAATATATAAAAGTTCGGTCGGTTCGATTATTTCGGGTTGAAAAATTTCCAAACCGAACCATTAAACCCAAAACCAAACCGTTTGGTTCAAACTAATTCGGTTGGGTTCAAAACCGACATAAAGAGAACCCAAATGAACACCCCTACTGCTATGGACTTTGATCAAAAGTTTGGAAACAATTTCACATTGGATACTTGCAATATACCAAATATGGCTATGGCTTCAAAAAGGATAGAAGTAAAAAAATGAAATACATAGAGACAAAAAGAGAACCCAAATGGTTTTCCGGACAAGTATCCTATGTAAAAGATTCCCTTCACTTTATGGTTTGAGATTAACTCTCAGCCATAAACATGGGCCTTAACCTAATTAATGCAGCAGCATGTAATATGGCATGTCCCCATACAGTAGACGGTAAACTAGATTTCATAAGTAAAGGTCTAGCAATTAATTACAACATTTTAATCAACGATTCTGCTAGACTGTTTTGTGCATGAACATGGGCCACTGGATGTTCTACCGTAATTTCAATAGACATGCAATAATCATTAAAAGTTTGAGAAGTAAACTCTCCTGCATTATTAAGCCGGGTTCTTTTAATTTGATAATCCGGAAAATGAGCTCTCAATTGGATAATTTGTGCTAATAGTCTAACAAACGCAACATTTCTTGTTGCTAACAAACTCACATGTGACCAGCGTGTTGATGCATCAATTAACACCATAAAATATCTAAATGGTCCACATGGAGGTGTAATAGGCCCACATATCTCCTTGAATTCTTTCTAAAAATGAAGGAGCTTCAGGTCCAATTTTATTTGAAGATGGCATAGTAATTAGTTTTCCAAGAGAGCATGCTTCGCATGTCAATTCTTTTGATAATAGGATCTTCAGGTCCTTTAAGGGATGCCCATTTGCACTTTCAATTATTCTTATCATCATTATATTTCTTGGATGACCCAATCTGTCATGCCACAAAGTAAATAACTTTAGATCAACTAACTTCTGGTTAGTAACCATATTTGATTCTATTGTACTTATATAAGTACCATATAGTCCAGAAGACAATGCTTGCATCTTTTCCATTATAATTTTCTGGCCATTTTTAATAGATGTGATATGGAGATATTCGCAATTTCTCTCATTCATAGTTTTAATATGATAACCATTCTTTCGAATATCTTTAAAACTTAGTAGATTTCTTCTGAATCTACTTGAATATAATGCATAATCTATTATTAATTTTGTTCCTTCAGGTAACAAAATACAAGCTCTTCCGGAGCCTTCAATTAAATTAGTTGTGCCAAATATAGTGCGGATATTAGTCTTACCAAGATGCAATTGTGAAAAATATTTCTTACTTTTCAATATGGTATTTGTTGTTCCGCTGTCTACTAAATATGGATCTTCTTTACTTACCATTGCCTCAGTCATTTTCCTTTAAAATAAAAGAATGCAAGAATAAATTAAAATAAAAATAAACTACTTTTATTCATTAATTTTATTTGCATACAATATAAAAATTAAAATGTAAACTAAACTTTTATAAACATAAACTTCTACATTATATTTTCTCCCTTAGTAAAGTGTCTATTTCTTTAGCCACATTATGGAAGAAATCTGATACATCAAAATGTGTATATATATGACATTCATATTCGGGGTCATTTTAGTTTCCACATTTTCTCTTTTTTATTTTTTTTTAATTGAGGCTTGATAAAGCTCTACAAAATGCTTGGGCGTACGACAGGTACGCAATCAATGATTTGTCATCCCACATCTGTAACAAACATCTTCAGGGTGTTTTCCTTTCTCATTTTTCATTAATACGTATTTATAACAAAATACAACTTCAGGTTACTAATACCATAACTTCGAGTTATGATAAATGAAAAAGGAGATAAATTCAAACTTTGTGAGATTTGTCATATGTACTACAAAATAGACACGTATTAATAACTTCAGGTTATTAATGCCATAACTTCAGGTTATTAATATCATAACTTCAGGTTGTGAAAAGGGAGATGAATAAATATAAATAAAATAATATGTAATTTGCATAAATAAATAAATAAATAAATAAATTTAAATGTATTACTAACTTCAGGTTAATATTAATAACTTTAGGTTATAATAAAATACTTATTTAATAACTTCTGGTTATTAAATTGCTTGACTGCGCTATTTAAAATTTAATTTGAAATAACTTCGGGTTATATTTTCATCCAATGACCTATAATAACTTCTGGTTATTATATTGATTTTATATGAAAATTTCTAATAAACTTCAGGTTTTTAATTGAGAATAACTGCAGGTTATTATTCTTCCAGTGGCTTATAATAACTGCTGGTTATTATATTAATTTTATATTAAAATTTCAAATAGAACTTCAGGTTCTAAACAATTATAATAACTTCAGGTTATTATTCTTATTATTCTATTCGAGTAATACGAACTTCAGGATCTTGATAAATATTTAGTTTTGATAATAACTTCAGGTTATTATTCTATCATTCACTTCAAAGAATGATTCTTATAAACTAAAACAAACATAATAAAAAATTTAAATAAAATTCAATTTAATGAAAGATATAATAATCAATCATATAAATTACTTACAGAATAACTTTGCAACTTCTTCCGAGCAACTCGTGCTGATAACGTGTTGTAAAATTAAAATGAAGTTGTAACAAAAATAAAGTAAATGACAAGAGAGATAGAGAGCAATAGCAGAATTTTATTCTCTTCTAATTGTATGTACTTTCTTGCTTTTACAAAGCCTCTATTTATAGACTAGAAATAAATGTTACAATAATAAAGAAGAAAATAAATGTCCATAGTAGTGGAGTAGTGGAGAAGT
Source organism: Carex parvula (assembly GCA_025461045.1). Taxonomy (NCBI): domain Eukaryota; kingdom Viridiplantae; phylum Streptophyta; class Magnoliopsida; order Poales; family Cyperaceae; genus Carex; species Carex parvula. The sequence continues at coordinate 1,088,871 of JAJGRW010000111.1, read as the reverse complement.
GAGACAATGAATTGAACATCCACATAAATCATATTAAATTTGATTTACAACAATTTGTTTTATCTCTGGAGATACCGATTTCATACTTATGTTTAGATTCGAACCGTCTGATGTGGGGCTCCTGATCGGACGTTCCGGATATAAACAGAAATATTCTGTTACCTCAGGTGATGGATCCCTAGTTTTCTCAAATATTCTGATCCACTGCTTCAGCCTTATCCCTTCCCTTCCCTTCCCTTCCCTTGCCGCTCGTTCCTTCAACTCAACTCGGTTAATATCTGAACTCCCCTCCCCGACACTCAGACACTCGCCTGAAGGATTTCGCCGACCTCCTTCGCCTCTATATTCCTTGCTAAGGTAGTAATTGAAACTGGAAGCGAAATTCAACCTTGTTAGGTCAGATTTTAGAAAGAGGGAGAGATCAATTAAGAGTCTCTGTCACTGTAACCAAACCAAATCAAATTGCATTTATTGCTTACAATCTTTCTTAGTTATGTGCTATTCTTGTAGGCAGTGGTTTCACATAGAAGGGCAAATTGTCACTTTCGAAGCCAAGGCGCCAAGCTCAACCTTGTTACATCAGATTTTACATTAGAAACTGTAAGTCTCTAACCAAACCAAATCAGACTAATTAACAATCAGAATCAAATGGTGATGGTGTCATCAACCATATCTCTTCCCCCCTTCCTTTCACTTTCCCCTTCACCTTCACCTTCCCAATACCAATCCCCTTTTGCTTCTTCTCGCCTTGTCTGCTACGCATTCCCCAAGTCTAGATCCCAATCCGACAGATCAAATCCACAGCGTCAGCCGCATTGGAACACTAAGCACCAGAAAGAGGAGACAAGGCGGCGGTGGAAGACGAATACCATTACTGATCAAGGGGCAATTCACCAGTTTGATCAGCTGTTGGCTGCCAAGAACATCCATCAAATCAATGAATACCTCAAGCACTACACCAAAACCAAAATCAATCAATACCCCACTACTGTCTTTACCCTCTTCACCCGCTTAACCCAAGCTCAAGGGATCAGTCCTAATCACTATACCTATGAGATCTTGCTGGACTCTTGTGCACAAATGAATCAGGTCAGACTCATTTTTGGTTTTCTGGGACGGTTTCTCAAAGAGGGTCACAGAGCTAATAATACCAGTATCTTCAGTCCAATAATCAAAGTCCTCTGTTCGGAGAAAAGAACTGGTGAGGCCGTAACTGTGGTGCTACACGAAATGCCAAAGCTAGGATATGTACCCAATGTATTCTCGTATAACATTCTTATAAATGGGCTGTGCAAGAATGGTGATATTGACATTGCAATTAATATTGTAGATGTCATGATTTCCAAAGGGCATGAGCCAGATGTCATAACCTACACCACTCTTATAAATGGGCTGTGCAACAATGGTAAAACTGACAAGGCATTAGATATTGTAGATGTCATGATTGCCAAAGGGCATGAGCCTAATATTAGGACCTACAACACTCTTATAAATTGGTGGTGCAATAATGGTGAAATTGACAAGGCAATGGATGCTATAGATGTCATGATTTCCAAAGGGCATGAGCCTAATGTCGTGACCTACAGCACTCTTATAAATTGGTTTTGCAAGAAAGGTGAAACTGAGCGAGCATTGAATTTTGTAGATGTTATGATTTCCAAAGGGCATAACCCTGATGTCGTGACGTACACCACTCTTATAAAAGGGCTTTGCAACAATGGTGAAACTGATAAGGCATTAGGTGTTCTAAATATCATGATTTCCAAAGGGCATGACCCGGATGTCTTAACGTACAACACTCTTATAAATGGGCTGTGCAAGAAAGGTGAAAGTGAGAAGGTAATGGATATTGTAGATGTCATGATTGCCAAAGGGCATGAGCCTAATGTTAGGACCTACAACACTCTTATAAATTGGTGGTGCAATAATGGTGAAATTGACAAGGCAATGGATATTATAGATGTCATGATTTCCAAAGGGCATGAGCCTAATGTCGTGACCTACAGCACTCTTATAAATTGGTTTTGCAAGAAAGGTGAAACTGAGCGAGCATTGAATTTTGTAGATGTTATGATTTCCAAAGGGCATAACCCTGATGTCGTGACGTACACCACTCTTATAAAAGGGCTTTGCAACAATGGTGAAACTGATAAGGCATTAGATGTTCTAAATATCATGATTTCCAAAGGGCATGACCCGGATGTCTTAACGTACAACACTCTTATAAATGGGCTGTGCAAGAAAGGTGAAAGTGAGAAGGTAATGGATATTGTAGATGTCATGATTTCCAAAGGGCATGAACCGGATGTCGTGACCTACAACACTCTTATTGATGGGTTGTCTAAGAAAGATGAAATTGACAAGGCAATGGATTTTCTAGATGTCATGATTTCCAAAGGGCATGAGCCTGATGTCGTGACCTACAATACTCTTATTTATGGGTTGTGCAAGAAAGGTAAAATTGACAAGGCAATGCATTTTCTAGATGTCATGATTTCCCAAGGTTATGACCCTGATATCGTGACGTACAACACTCTTATAAAAGGGCTGTGCAGTAATGGTGAAACTGATAGCGCAATGGATATTGTAGATGTCATGATTTCCAAAGGGCATGAGCCTGATGTCGTGACCTACAATACTATTATTGATGGGTTGTGCAAGAAAGGTGAAATTGATAAGGCAATGGATTTTGTAGATGTCATGATTTCCAAAGGGCATGACCCGGATGTCGTGACCTACAGCACGCTAATAGATGGACTGTGCAATAAAGGTGAAATTGCCAAGGCAATGCATTTTGTAGATGTCATGATTTCCCAAGGTTATGACCCTGATATCGTGACGTACAACACTCTTATAAAAGGGCTGTACAGTAATGGTGAAACTGATAGCGCAATGGATATTGTAGATGTCATGATTTCCAAAGGGCATGAGCCTGATGTCGTGACGTACAACACTCTTATTGATGGGTTGTCTAAGAAAGGTGAAATTGACAAGGCAATGAATATTGTAGATGTCATGATTTCCAAAGGGCATGACCCGGATGTCGTGACCTACAACACTCTTATTGATGGGTTGTGTAAGAAAGGTGAAATTGACAAGGCAATGGATTTTCTAGATGTCATGATTTCCAAAGGTTATGACCCTGATATCGTGACGTACAATACTCTTACAAAAGGGCTGTGCAGTAATGGTGAAACTGATAGCGCAATGGATATTGTAGATGTCATGATTTTGAAAGGGCATGAGCCTGATGTCGTGACCTACAATACTATTATTGATGGGTTGTGCAAGAAAGGTGAAATTGATAAGGCAATGGATTTTGTAGATGTCATGATTTCCAAAGGGCATGACCCGGATGTCGTGACCTACAGCACGCTAATAGATGGACTGTGCAATAAAGGTGAAATTGCCAAGGCAATAGATTTTCTAGATATCATGATTTCCAAAGGGCATGAGCCTAATGTCGTGACCTACAGCACTCTTATAAATTGGTTTTGCAAGAAAGGTGAAACTGAGCGAGCATTGAATTTTGTCGATGTTATGATTTCCAAAGGGCATAACCCTAATGTCGTGACGTACAACACTCTTATAAAAGGGCTGTGCAACAATGGTAAAGTGGATAAGGCATTGGATATTGTAGATGTCATGATTTCCAAAGGGCATGACCCGGATGTCGTGACCTACAGCACGCTAATAGATGGACTGTGCAATAAAGGTGAAATTGCCAAGGCAATAGATTTTCTAGATATCATGATTTCCAAAGGGGTTGATCCTGATGCCAGGACTTACAACACTCTTATAATTGGGCTGTGCAATAAAGGTGAAATTGACAAGGCAATGCATTTTGTAGATGTCATGATTTCCAAAGGGCATGATATTGATGCCGTGATCTATTGCACTCATATTGAAGGGCTGTGCAAGGAGGAAGGAGGGTGAAATCAAATAGTTATTGTATTTTTTACTATGCATGATTTCTAACGGCCTTGAGCCTGATGTCTTGTTATGATGGGGCCGTGTAAGGTAGGTGAATTGGTGAAGGCAGTTGGAAAGGCGTGGTAATAGAACTGCCATGTTGAGAGTGGAGAAAATAATTGTTATTGTATTATTATTGGATGTTGGTCCTTGAATAAAGATTGATTATTTTTGAATTCTCGATCGGGCCGATAGTGATTTCCTCTTGTTCATAATTAGAGAAAATGTAAGTATACAACGAGCTAAGGAGATGTGTATTGTAGTTGGTGGTTTTGTTCATAGTGCTTTTGTTGAGAGAGTGAGAAATAAATGACAAAGTAAAATTAGATTGTTACAGTTTCTGAGGCATGGCATGAGGACTTATTTCGGAAAGGTAATAAATTTTAACAATTGTAATTTCTTGTTACTACTGTTGCTTCTGCTTTTTTATTATTTATATATTTATTTATTTAAATGTATTGTAGGTTTTGAAGTAGGCAAAGAGAGCTGTGGTGAGATGATACAAAATAATAATAAGCCCCAGTAGAGAATAGAGATGTCATTTTTTTCTTGATTTATTCTTTCAAAATATATCTGGAACAACAGGAGATTAATTAGTCTTTTTGTTTATTCATATATTTTGAATAACTAATGTATTATAGGTCAACTTCTTTGTATTAATTTCTTCTTGTAATGGAATTCACATGTCTAGTAACTCTAGTTCTTTAAAAGGATGCTCTTTATTTTTTGGGGGAATTTCATGTGATACTTTATTTATCAGGTGAAACGCTTTCTCAGTGTATTTTTTTTTTTTTTTTCATTTTTACTTGGTGTTTTTCAAGTTACGAAATTATGGATTATTAATTATCATAGAATTCTTTCTAGTGGGCTTTATCTCATGTAAAGCGCTTACGGTCCTCTGAATTGCAAAAATAAAATAAAATAAATCATCTAAAAAAAAAAGAAAAAGATATTGAGTGAGGCTATGGTGCTATGCATAGCACGGATGGGGTCCGTGCTACGGCTCAAAATTTGACTTTTCAAAATTCTAACGGTCGATCCAACCGTTCAATGTGATAACCATATGAATATGTACTTGCAAACTAAATTTTATATTTTTTCGAATTTTTTTACTATTTTTTTAGATAGGTAGAATTTTGATGGTCCAGAATTTTCAGAAAACACTGATTTTTCTACCTATCTAAAAAAATAGTAAAAAATTCGAAAAAATATAAAATTTAATTTGCAAGTACATATTCATATGGTTATCACATTGAACGGTTGGATCGACCGTGAGAATTTTAAAAAGTCAAATTTTGAGTCGTAGCACAGACAGACCCCATCTGTGCTATGCATATCACCATAGCCTCACTCAAAGATATTTGTTTCATCTTTGGAGATACCGATTTCATATTTATGTTTAGATTCGTGCCAATCCGGTCCGAGGTGGGGCTCCTGGGACAAGTATCCTCTCCATTACGGTAAAAGATTCTCTTCACTTTACGGTTTGATATTAACTCTCAGTTGCTTTGGGGCTAGCGCAGGGGCAGTATAATTGGGCTTTGAGATTCGTGCCATGTTAAAAAGAACGGTCCAGATTCAATAATGGTAAAAGATTCCCTATTACGGTACCGGGGAGGGGAGGATGTGAATCCTGATCACACGATCGATCCCTAGTTTATTTCTCAAATATTCTGATCCACTGCTTCAGCCTTATCCCTTCCCTTCCCTTGCCTCTCGTTCCTTCAACTCAACTCGGTTAATATCTAACTCCCTTCCCCTCCCCTCCCCTCCCCGACACGGCACTCAGACACTCGCCTGAAGGATTTCGCCGACAGTCAGATACTCCTCCTTCGCCTCTATATTCCTTGCTAAGGTAGTAATTGAAACTGGAAGCGAAATTCAACCTTGTTAGATCAGATTTTAGAAAGAGGGAGAGAGATCAATTAAGAGTCTCTGTCACTGTAACCAAACCAAATCAAATTGCATTTATTGCTTGCAATCTTTCTTAGTTATGTGCTATTCTTGTAGGCAGTGGTTTCACATAGAAGGGCAAATCGTCACTTTTGAAGCCAAGCTCAACCTTGTTAGATCATATTTTACATTAGAAACTGTAAGTCTCTAACCAAACCAAATCAGACTAATTAACAATCAGAATCAAATGGTGATGGTGTCATCAACCCTATCTCTTCCCCCCTTCCTTTCACTTTCCCCTTCCCCTTCACCTTCACCTTCCCAATACCAATCCCCTTTTGCTTCTTCTCGCCTTGTCTGCTACGCATTCCCCAAGTCTAGATCCCAATCCGACAGATCAAATCCACAGCGTCAGCCGCATTGGAACACTAAGCACCAGAAAGAGGAGACAAGGCGGCGCTGGAAGACGAATACCATTACTGATCAAGGGGCAATTCACCAGTTTGATCAGCTGTTGGCTGCCAAGAACATCCATCAAATCAATGAATACCTCAAGCACTACACCAAAACCAAAATCAATCAATACCCCACTACTGTCTTTACCCTCTTCACCCGCTTAACCCAAGCTCAAGGGATCAGTCCTAATCACTATACCTATGAGATCTTGATGGCCTCTTGTGCACAAATGAATCAGGTCAGACTCATTTTTGGTTTTCTGGGACGGTTTCTCAAAGAGGGTCACAGAGCTAATAATACCAGTATCTTCAGTCCAATAATCAAAGTCCTCTGTTCGGAGAAAAGAACTGGTGAGGCCGTAACTGTGGTGCTATACGAAATGCCGAATCTAGGATATGTACCCAATGTATTCTCGTATAACATTCTTATAAATGGGCTGTGCAAGAATGGTGATATTGACAATGCAATTAATATTGTAGATGTCATGATTTCCAAAGGGCATGAGCCGGATGTCATAACCTACACCACTCTTATAAATGGGCTGTGCAACAATGGTAAAACTGACAAGGCAATGGATATTATAGATGTCATGATTTCCAAAGGTTATGACCCTAATGTCGTGACGTACACCACTCTTATAAAAGGGCTTTGCAACAATGGTGAAACTGATAAGGCATTAGATGTTCTAAATATCATGATTTCCAAAGGGCATGACCCGGATGTCTTAACGTACAACACTATTATAAATGGGCTGTGCAAGAAAGGTGAAAGTGAGAAGGTAATGGATATTGTAGATGTCATGATTTCCAAAGGGCATGACCCGGATGTCGTGACCTACAACACTCTTATTGATGGGTTGTGTAAGAAAGGTGAAATTGACAAGGCAATGGATTTTCTAGATGTCATGATTTCCAAAGGTTATGACCCTGATATCGTGACGTACAACACTCTTATAAAAGGGCTGTGCAGTAATGGTGAAACTGATAGCGCAATGGATATTGTAGATGTCATGATTTCCAAAGGGCATGAGCCCGATGTCGTGACCTACAATACTATTATTGATGGGTTGTGCAAGAAAGGTGAAATTGATAAGGCAATGGATTTTGTAGATGTCATGATTTCCAAAGGGCATGACCCGGATGTCGTGACCTACAGCACGCTAATAGATGGACTGTGCAATAAAGGTGAAATTGCCAAGGCAATAGATTCTCTAGATATCATGATTTCCCGAGGGGTTGATCCTGATGCCAGGACTTACAACACTCTTATAATTGGGCTGTGCAATAAAGGTGAAATTGACAAGGCAATGCATTTTCTAGATGTCATGATTTCCAAAGGGCATGATATTGATGCCGTGATCTATTGCACTCTTATTGAAGGGCTGTGCAAGGAGGGGTGAAATCAAATAGGTATTGTATTTTTCACTATGCATGATTTCTAAAGGCCTTGAGCCTGATGTCTTGTTGATGGGGCCGTGTAAAGTAGGTGAAATGGTGAAGGCAACTGGAAAGGCATGGTGATAGAACTGCCATGTTGAGAGTGGAGAAAATAATTGTTATTGTATTATTATTGAATGTTGCTCCTTGAATAAAGATTGATTATTTTAATGGTGTATTGTCTCATTGTCCTCACCTATTGGATTTCTGTATAACTTGAATTTACATATTTGTGATATTTTGGAGAATTGTTATATATATATTTTTTTTGTGGTAATTAATTATAAGAGGATATCAATTTTATTTTCTACAAAAAAAAAAACACAGCACGCACACTCAAGAATAGAAAGAAAAGAATAAGGAAAGGAGAAAAGACTAGTATGGTACTGGTATGTGAACTCTTCTCATATATGAATGCATGCAAATTAAAATGGGAGATGGTTTTGGGGCACCTGAAGGAGGCAGCGGAGGCCAACTTTGAGACTTTTGCAAAAATTGTACGGATGATGCAAGATGTAGAGATCCCCGGGGAAAAGGCAGAGGGGTACGCAGAAGAAGAGATATATTCAGAAAGCGAACTTGTCAATGAGGGAGAAGAGGCCAACATGGAAACCGCATCCTATGCCATTGTCAAAATGAAAGACCACCTTTCTCTCATACTCTCCATTGTCCAGGTACCATTTCTCATATTATTTAATTATGAATCAGTACCCTTATGAGCTCTTAAAATTATTGTGTATATCTTAGAAATGGATATTTGGAATAGTCATGTATCAGAAGACAATCTAGAATTAAGCCTAACAAATGTTTCCTTTTTTTGGTCTTTTTTTTTACCAGTCTATTTCTACATTGTATGATATGTACCATCGGCACTTTGCATTGCCTCACATCTCTCTCCTCATAGAAACCCTTGCCTCTATTACCTCACATCCAGCAATATTACTAGCGAGACCTCCCAGCAACTGAAGTTTCACGAGGCATGCGCTCTTCTAGAAGTTGCTGAGCCAACCTCTATTCATTTTGAAAATGACTCGTACCATAATTACCTAAAACTCCTTCAATCCATCCTTCGAAACAACCCACCTCTCTCTGTAGAGATGCAAATTGAGCCCAAAATTATCTCTGTTTGTGAAAAGGTTCTTAAAATGTATCTCAACTGCGCAATCGAGACTGAACCAGAAGTGAAAAACAGGACATGGAAAACAGTCAAGTGGGTTCCAGTTGGTGATAAGAAGGAAGAATTGGCAGCACGTACCTCTCTTGTGCCCTTGGTGATGAAACTTATTAATGGTTTTGAGAGGGACCTTTTTGAAAGAAATTTACCATCTTTTTTGTCCTTGTTTGTGAGTCTTGTTAGGTGTGAACATGGCTCAGGAGAAGTGCAAAGGGTTTTGCATGAGATTTTTGAATTCTCGATCGGGCCGATAGTGATTTCCTCTTGTTCATAATTAGAGCAAATGTAAGTATACAACGAGCTAAGGAGATGTGTATTCTAGTTGGTGGTTTTTGTTCATAGTGCTTTTGTTGAGAGAGTGAAAAATAAATGACAAGTGAAATTAGATTGTTACGGTTTCAGAGGCATGGCACGAGGACTTATTTCGGAAAGGTAATAAATTTTAGCAATTGTAAATTATTGTTGTGTGCTTGTTACTACTGTTGCTGCTGCTTTTTTATAATTTATTTATTTAATGTATTGTAGATTTTAAAGTAGGCAAAGAGAGCTGTGGTGGTCCTTTATAGGAAGGAGATGATACAAAATAATAAGCCTCAGTAGAAATCAATTACTCCTCTGTATTCCTTGCTAAGGTAGTTTAGTAATTGAACCTGGAAGCGTCCCTTCAACCTTGTCAGATAACATTTTACAAAGAGGCAGAGATCAATTACTGTAACCAAACCAAATCAAATTGCATTCATTATTGCTTACAATCTTTCTAAATTCTAAGTTTAAGTGTTATTCATTCTTGTAGGCACTAGTTTAATATATTATTTTTTGTGGTAAATATGTTGCGCATGTAATTTGATTGGTGATGGAAAAAAGTTGTGCATGGAAGTTGATTTATGTCATAAACAATATATCATGAGAATTAATTTGTCATTGAGGAAATTTTTGTACATCGTAATTGATTTATGTTGTAAAAAATCTGTATCATGTGAGTTGATTTGTGTCATAAAGAATATATGATGAGAATTTGATTTGTGTATTAAAAAATGGTTTCTATATTGTGTGATTTGCAGCAATTTATTTAGTGGTTTTAGATTGCTGATCATAATTTTTTTTTTTCTGATTGTTGCGGTTAGAATTGTTAGAATGATAATGTTGTTTATTGGTATGTTAGAATCATAAAAAATAAAAAAAAATGTTTGAGTCAATAGTGGTAAGCAAATTTAATAGAAGAAACCGTAAGAGGGGTAAAGAAGGAAAATAAGGAAAAAAAGAAAAGAAAGAAAGATGTTTTTAAGTCAATAGTGATAAGGAAATTTAATTAGGTTGTGATACAAATGGCAAATACAAATCTATAGTTATTGAAAACAATTAGCGGCACACTGTTGTATCAATTAAAATACTTAAAAAAAAAAAGAGGAACTTACAAAAAGGAGGTATGGTTTCTACTCAATTTGGACAGCAACTACAATCAGGAATGAAAGGAGCAATCAAATTTCCATAAAAAAGTTCCCCTGCACCACTTCATGCCTATGGAGATGGTGGTTTATGGGGCACCAGGTGGAGCTGGTGCCAGAGGCGAGTGCCTACTCCTGAATTTTTTTCATTTTTACTTGGTGTTTTTCAAATTACGAAATTATGGATTATTAATTGTCATAGAATTCTTTCTAGTGGGCTTTATCTCATGTAAAGCGCTTACGGTCTTCTGAAATGCAAAAATAAAATAAAGTAAATCATCTCAAAAAAAAAAAAAAAAAAAGTTTCGAACCGTCTGATGAAGCCAATCCGACCGAGGTGGGGCTCCTGATCAGAATTCACATCACCCCCGGAACCGTAATAGGGAATCTTTTACATTTACTTGATCTGGACCGTTCTTTTTAACTTGACACCAATCTCAAAGCCCAATAATTCTGCCCCCTCTGTCAGCCCGAATCCCAAAGCGGCTGGGATTAATCTCAAACCGTAAAGTGAAGGGAATCTTTTACGGTACCGGGGAGGATATTTGCCGAAATTTTTATTAATAGAAATAATAATAAAGTAATGTCGATATAGAAGAACGAATTCGTCCGAATTTTAAATCTAACAAAGACGTTATTTTTGGTAACGTCCTAACTAAGATGAAATCGCTAATCCAAACTGCTACGAAGCTGGCCGTTGACAACGGTGACGTCCAGAAGAAAAAAAAAAATCTTGGCCGTTGCCAAAGATAACGTCCAGACATTATTACACTATTAATAAACTGAAATTGTGAAAATTATAGCGTATCTCTTGAGTAAACTCAAATTGTGAAAAAAAAATTATTTAGACTATTAAACAATAATTAATTTTGAAAATCCAAACCATTCAACATGTTCGAAATATTGAAATGTGCTTGGAGACCAAATTTTACATTTTTTGGAATTTTTTTACTATTTATTAAGCCACCTTTTCAATCGCTGATCCGGTGGTCCAGAAAATTTTACTGTTTTTTACTGTTTACCGTTGGATCAGTAATTTTCAAAGTGGCTTAATAAATAGTAAAAAAATTCCAAAAAATATAAAATTTGGTCTCCAAGCACATTTCAATATTTAGAACATGTTGAACGGTTCGGATCGGTTGGTTGGATTTTCAAAATGCAAAAAGTAGCCCGAAGTAAAGAGGGAATTTTACTTTGCAAAGCACCGTAGCCTTACTCTTATTATATTATTATTATTATTATTATTATTATTATTATATTATTATTATTATTATTATTATTAAGTAAGGATCGTCTTGTGCTTTAAATCGAAATCTTCATTTTCAAAGTTCAAACGGCCGATCCAAACCACTTAACTTGATCTTTGTATCCTTGGAGATCACATTTTATATATTTTTTAGAATATTTTATTATTTTTTGGATAAGTAAAATATTCATTGATCTAAAGATTTTGGACCACGGGTAACGATCCTTACTTAATAATAATAATAATAATATAATAAGAGTAAGGCTACGGTGTTTTGCAAAGTAAAACCCCCTCTTTACTTCGGGCTACTTTTTGCATTTTGAAAATCCAACCAACCGATCCGAACCGTTCAACATGTTCTAAATATTGAAATGTGCTTGGAGACCAAATTTTACATTTTTTGGAATTTTTTTACTATTTATTAAGCCACTTTGAAAATTACTGATCCAACGGTAAACAGTAAAAAACAGTAAAATTTTCTGGACCACCGGATCAGCGATTGAAAAAGTGGCTTAATAAATAGTAAAAAAATTCCAAAAAATGTAAAATTTGGTCTCCAAGCACATTTCAATATTTCGAACATTTGAACGGTTTTGATTTTCAAAATTAATTATTGTTTAATAGTCTAAATAAATTTTTTTTCACAATTTGAGTTTACTCAAGAGATACGCTATAATTTTCACAATTTCAGTTTATTAATAGTGTAATAATGTCTGGACGTTATCTTTGGCAACTGCCAAGATTTTTTTTTTTTTTTTTTTTTCTTCTGGACGTCACCGTTGTCAACGGCCAATTTCTTAGCAGTTTGGATTAGCGATTTCATCTTAGTTAATTGGGCCGTTACCGTTGGTAACGTCCCCTGGACGTTACCAAAAATAACGTCTTTATTAGATTTAAAATTCGGACGAATTCGTTCTTCAATATCGACATTACTTTATTATTATTTCTATTAATAAAAATTTCGGGGATATTTGCCCCTCCTGATCAGCCGTTCCGGATATAAACAGAAATATTATGTTACCTCAGGTGATCGATCTCTAGTTTTCTCAAATATTCTGATCCACTGCTTCATTCTTATCCGTTCCCTTCCCTTGCCGCTCGTTCCTTCAACTCAACTCGGTTAATATCTAACTCCCCTCCCTTCCCCGACCCGACACGACACTCAGACACTCGCCTGAAGGATTTCGCCGACACTCAGATACTCCTCCTTCGCCTCTATATTACTTGGTAAGGTAGTAATTGAAACTGGAAGCGAAATTCAACCTTGTTAGGTCAGATTTTAGAAAGAGGGAGAGATCAATTAAGTCTCTGTCACTGTAACCAAACAAAATCAAATTGCATTTATTGCTTGCAATCTTTCTTAGTTATGTGCTATTCTTGTAGGCAGTGGTTTCACATAGAAGGGCAAATCGTCACTTTTGAAGCCAAGCTCAACCTTGTTACATCAGATTTTACATCAGAAACTGTAAGTCTCTAACCAAACCAAATCAGACTAATTAACAATCAGAATCAAATGGTGATGGCGTCATCAACCCTATTCCTCCCCCCCTTCCTTTCACTTTCACTTTCCCCTTCACCTTCCCAATACCAATCCCCTTTTGCTTCTTCTGGCCTTGTCTGCTACGCATTCCCCAAGTCTAGATCCCAATCCGACAGATCAAATCCACAGCGTCAGCCGCATTGGAACACTAAGCACCAGAAAGAGGAGACAAGGCGGCGGTGGAAGACGAATACCATTACTGATCAAGGGGCAATTCACCAGTTTGATCAGCTGTTGGCTGTCAAGAACATCCATCAAATCAATGAATACCTCAAGCACTACACCAAAACCAAAATCAATCAATACCCCACTACTGTCTTTACCCTCTTCACCCTCTTAACCCAAGCTCAAGGGATCAGTCCTAATCACTATACCTATGAGATCTTGTTGGCCTCTTGTGCACAAATGAATCAGGTCAGACTCATTTTTGGTTTTCTGGGACGGTTTCTCAAAGAGGGTCACAGAGCTAATAATACCAGTATCTTCAGTCCAATAATCAAAGTCCTCTGTTCGGAGAAAAGAACTGGTGAGGCCGTAACTGTGGTGCTACACGAAATGCCAAAGCTAGGATATGTACCCAATGTATTCTCGTATAACATTCTTATAAATGGGCTGTGCAAGAATGGTGATATTGACATTGCAATTAATATTGTAGATGTCATGATTTCCAAAGGGCATGAGCCAGATGTCATAACCTACACCACTCTTATAAATGGGCTGTGCAACAATGGTAAAACTGACAAGGCATTAGATATTGTAGATGTCATGATTGCCAAAGGGCATGAGCCTAATATTAGGACCTACAACACTCTTATAAATTGGTGGTGCAATAATGGTGAAATTGACAAGGCAATGGATGCTATAGATGTCATGATTTCCAAAGGGCATGAGCCTAATGTCGTGACCTACAGCACTCTTATAAATTGGTTTTGCAAGAAAGGTGAAACTGAGCGAGCATTGAATTTTGTAGATGTTATGATTTCCAAAGGGCATAACCCTGATGTCGTGACGTACACCACTCTTATAAAAGGGCTTTGCAACAATGGTGAAACTGATAAGGCATTAGGTGTTCTAAATATCATGATTTCCAAAGGGCATGACCCGGATGTCTTAACGTACAACACTCTTATAAATGGGCTGTGCAAGAAAGGTGAAAGTGAGAAGGTAATGGATATTGTAGATGTCATGATTGCCAAAGGGCATGAGCCTAATGTTAGGACCTACAACACTCTTATAAATTGGTGGTGCAATAATGGTGAAATTGACAAGGCAATGGATATTATAGATGTCATGATTTCCAAAGGGCATGAGCCTAATGTCGTGACCTACAGCACTCTTATAAATTGGTTTTGCAAGAAAGGTGAAACTGAGCGAGCATTGAATTTTGTAGATGTTATGATTTCCAAAGGGCATAACCCTGATGTCGTGACGTACACCACTCTTATAAAAGGGCTTTGCAACAATGGTGAAACTGATAAGGCATTAGATGTTCTAAATATCATGATTTCCAAAGGGCATGACCCGGATGTCTTAACGTACAACACTCTTATAAATGGGCTGTGCAAGAAAGGTGAAAGTGAGAAGGTAATGGATATTGTAGATGTCATGATTTCCAAAGGGCATGAACCGGATGTCGTGACCTACAACACTCTTATTGATGGGTTGTCTAAGAAAGATGAAATTGACAAGGCAATGGATTTTCTAGATGTCATGATTTCCAAAGGGCATGAGCCTGATGTCGTGACCTACAATACTCTTATTTATGGGTTGTGCAAGAAAGGTAAAATTGACAAGGCAATGCATTTTCTAGATGTCATGATTTCCCAAGGTTATGACCCTGATATCGTGACGTACAACACTCTTATAAAAGGGCTGTGCAGTAATGGTGAAACTGATAGCGCAATGGATATTGTAGATGTCATGATTTCCAAAGGGCATGAGCCTGATGTCGTGACCTACAATACTATTATTGATGGGTTGTGCATGAAAGGTGAAATTGATAAGGCAATGGATTTTGTAGATGTCATGATTTCCAAAGGGCATGACCCGGATGTCGTGACCTACAGCACGCTAATAGATGGACTGTGCAATAAAGGTGAAATTGCCAAGGCAATGCATTTTGTAGATGTCATGATTTCCCAAGGTTATGACCCTGATATCGTGACGTACAACACTCTTATAAAAGGGCTGTACAGTAATGGTGAAACTGATAGCGCAATGGATATTGTAGATGTCATGATTTCCAAAGGGCATGAGCCTGATGTCGTGACGTACAACACTCTTATTGATGGGTTGTCTAAGAAAGGTGAAATTGACAAGGCAATGAATATTGTAGATGTCATGATTTCCAAAGGGCATGACCCGGATGTCGTGACCTACAACACTCTTATTGATGGGTTGTGTAAGAAAGGTGAAATTGACAAGGCAATGGATTTTCTAGATGTCATGATTTCCAATGGTTATGACCCTGATATCGTGACGTACAATACTCTTACAAAAGGGCTGTGCAGTAATGGTGAAACTGATAGCGCAATGGATATTGTAGATGTCATGATTTTGAAAGGGCATGAGCCTGATGTCGTGACCTACAATACTATTATTGATGGGTTGTGCAAGAAAGGTGAAATTGATAAGGCAATGGATTTTGTAGATGTCATGATTTCCAAAGGGCATGACTCGGATGTCGTGACCTACAGCACGCTAATAGATGGACTGTGCAATAAAGGTGAAATTGCCAAGGCAATAGATTTTCTAGATATCATGATTTCCAAAGGGCATGAGCCTAATGTCGTGACCTACAGCACTCTTATAAATTGGTTTTGCAAGAAAGGTGAAACTGAGCGAGCATTGAATTTTGTCGATGTTATGATTTCCAAAGGGCATAACCCTAATGTCGTGACGTACAACACTCTTATAAAAGGGCTGTGCAACAATGGTAAAGTGGATAAGGCATTGGATATTGTAGATGTCATGATTTCCAAAGGGCATGACCCGGATGTCGTGACCTACAGCACGCTAATAGATGGACTGTGCAATAAAGGTGAAATTGCCAAGGCAATAGATTTTCTAGATATCATGATTTCCAAAGGGGTTGATCCTGATGCCAGGACTTACAACACTCTTATAATTGGGCTGTGCAATAAAGGTGAAATTGACAAGGCAATGCATTTTCTAGATGTCATGATTTCCAAAGGGCATGATATTGATGCCGTGATCTATTGCACTCTTATTGAAGGGCTGTTCAAGGAGGGGTGAAATCAAATTGGTATTGTATTTTTTACTGTGCATGATTTCTGAAGGCCTTGAGCCTGATGTCTTGTTATGATGGGGCCGTGTAAAGTAGGTGAAATGGTGAAGGCAACTGGAAAGGCATGGTGATAGAACTGCCATGTTGAGAGTGGAGAAAATAATTGTTATTGTATTATTATTGAATGTTGCTCCTTGAATAAAGATTGATTATTTTAATGGTGTATTGTCTCATTGTCCTCTCCCATTGGATTTCTTTATAACTTGAATTTACATATTTGTGATATTTTGGAGAATTGTTATATATATATATTTTTGTGGTAATTAATTATAAGAGGATATCAATTTTATTTTCTACAAAAAAAAAACACAGCACGCACACTCAAGAATATAAAGAAAAGAATAAGGAAAGGAGAAAAAGACTAGTATGGTACTGGTATGTGAACTCTTCTCATATATGAATGCATGCAAATTAAAATGGGAGATGGTTTTGGGGCGCCTGAAGGAGGCAGCGGAGGCCAACTTTGAGACTTTTGCAAAAATTGTACGGATGATGCAAGATGTAGAGATCCCCGGGGAAAAGGCAGAGGGGTACGCAGAAGAAGAGATATATTCAGAAAGCGAACTTGTCAATGAGGAAGAAGAGGCCAACATGGAAACCGCATCCTATGCCATTGTCAAAATGAAAGGCCACCTTTCTCTCATACTCTCCATTGTCCAGGTACCATTTCTCGTATTATTTAATTATGAACCAGTACCCTTATGAGCTCTTAAAATTATTGTGTATATCTTAGAAATGGATATTTTGAATAGTCATGTATCAGAAGACAATCTAGAATTAAGCCTAGCAAATGTTTCCTATTTTTTGGTCTGTTTTTTTTACCAGTCTATTTCTACATTGTGTGATATGTACCATCGGCACTTTGCATTGCCTCACATCTCTCTCCTCATAGAAACCCTTGCCTCTATTTCCTCACATCCAGCAATATTACTAGCGAGACCTCCCAGCAACTTAAGTTGCACGAGGCATGCGCTCTTCTAGAAGTTGCTGAGCCAGCCTCTATTCATTTTGAAAATGACTCGTACCATAATTACCTAAAACTCCTTCAATCCATCCTTCGAAACAACCCACCTCTCTCTGTAGAGATGCAAATTGAGCCCAAAATTATCTCTGTTTGTGAAAAGGTTCTTAAAATGTATCTCAATTGCGCAATCGAGACCGAACCAGAAGTGAAAAGTGGGACATGCAAAACAGTCAAGTGGGTACTTCCAGTTGGTGATAAGAAGGAAGAATTAGCGTCACGTACCTCTCTTGTGCTCTTGGTGATGAAACTTATTAATGGTTTTGAGAGGGACCTTTTTGAAAGAAATTTACCATCTTTTTTCCCCTTGTCTGTGAGTCTTGTTAGGTGTGAACATGGCTCAGGTGAAGTGCAAAGGGTTTTGCATGAGATTTTTGAATTCTCGATCGGGCCGATAGTGATTTCCTCTTGTTCATAATTAGAGCAAATGTAAGTATACAACGAGCCAAGGAGATGTGTATTGTAGTTGTGGTTTTGTTCATAGTGCTTTTGTTGAGAGAGTGAGAAATAAATGACAAGTAAAATTAGATTGTTACAGTTTCAGAGGCATGGCACGAGGACTTATTTCGGACAGGTAATAAATTTTAACAATTGTACTTTCTTGTTACTACTGTTGCTTCTGCTTTTTTATTATTTATATATTTATTTATTTAAATGTATTGTAGGTTTTGAAGTAGGCAAAGAGAGCTGTGGTGAGATGATACAAAATAATAATAAGCCCCAGTAGAGAATAGAGATGTCATTTTTTTCTTGATTTATTCTTTCAAAATATATCTGGAACAACAGGAGATTAATTAGTCTTTTTGTTTATTCATATATTTTGAATAACTAATGTATTATAGGTCAACTTCTTTGTATTAATTTCTTCTTGTAATGGAATTCACATGTCTAGTAACTCTAGTTCTTTAAAAGGATGCTCTTTATTTTTTGGGGGAATTTCATGTGATACTTTATTTATCAGGTGAAACGCTTTCTCAGTGTATTTTTTTTTTTTTTTCATTTTTACTTGCTGTTTTTCAAGTTACGAAATTATGGATTATTAATTGTCATAGAATTCTTTCTAGTGGGCTTTATCTCATGTAAAGCGCTTACGGTCCTCTGAATGGCAAAAATAAAATAAAATAAATCATCTCAAAAAAAAGAAAAAGATATTGAGTGAGGCTATGTTGCTATGCATAGCACGGATGGGGTCCGTGCTACGGCTCAAAATTTGACTTTTCAAAATTCTAACGGTCGATCCAACCGTTCAATGTGATAACCATATAAATATGTACTTGCAAACTAAATTTTATATTTTTTCGAATTTTTTTACTATTTTTTTAGATAGGTAGAATTTTGATGGTCCAGAATTTTCAGAAAACACTGATTTTTCTACCTATCTAAAAAAAATAGTAAAAAAATTCGAAAAAATATAAAATTTAGTTTGCAAGTACATATTCATACAGTTATCACATTGAACGGTTGGATCGACCGTTAGAATTTTAAAAAGTCAAATTTTGAGTCGTAGCACAGACCCCATCCGTGCTATGCATAGCACCATAGCCTCACTCAAAGATATTTGTTTCATCTTTGGAGATACCGATTTCATATTTATGTTTAGATTCGTGCCAATCTGGTCCGAGGTGGGGCTCCTGGGACAAGTATCCTCTCCATTACGGTAAAAGATTCTCTTCACTTTACGGTTTGATATTAACTCTCAGTTGCTTTGGGGCTAGCGC
Source organism: Carex parvula (assembly GCA_025461045.1). Classification (NCBI taxonomy): domain Eukaryota; kingdom Viridiplantae; phylum Streptophyta; class Magnoliopsida; order Poales; family Cyperaceae; genus Carex; species Carex parvula. The sequence goes on along the minus strand of JAJGRW010000111.1, from coordinate 1,069,663 downwards.
AGGGGCAGTATAATTGGGCTTTGAGATTCGTGCCATGTTAAAAGAACGGTCCAGATTCAATAATTGTAAAAGATTCCCTATTACGGTACCGGGGAGGGGAGGATGTGAATCCTGATCAGACGATCGATCCCTAGTTTATTTCTCAAATATTCTGATCCACTGCTTCAGCCTTATCCCGTCCCTTCCCTTGCCTCTCGTTCCTTCAACTCAACTCGGTTAATATCTAACTCCCTTCCCCTCCCCTCCCCTCCCCGACACGGCACTCAGACACTCGCCTGAAGGATTTCGCCGACAGTCAGATACTCCTCCTTCGCCTCTATATTCCTTGCTAAGGTAGTAATTGAAACTGGAAGCGAAATTCAACCTTGTTAGATCAGATTTTAGAAAGAGGGAGAGAGATCAATTAAGAGTCTCTGTCACTGTAACCAAACCAAATCAAATTGCATTTATTGCTTGCAATCTTTCTTAGTTATGTGCTATTCTTGTAGGCAGTGGTTTCACATAGAAGGGCAAATCGTCACTTTTGAAGCCAAGCTCAACCTTGTTACATCAGATTTTACATTAGAAACTGTAAGTCTCTAACCAAACGAAATCAGACTAATTAACAATCAGAATCAAATGGTGATGGTGTCATCAACCATCTCTCTTCCCCCCTTCCTTTCACCTTCCCCTTCACCTTCACCTTCCCAATACCAATCCCCTTTTGCTTCTTCTCGCCTTGTCTGCTACGCATTCCCCAAGTCTAGATCCCAATCCGACAGATCAAATCCACAGCGTCAGCCGCATTGGAACACTAAGCACCAGAAAGAGGAGACAAGGCAGCGGTGGAAGACGAATACTTTTACTGATCAAGGGGCAATTCACCAGTTTGATCAGCTGTTGGCTGCCAAGAACATCCATCAAATCAATGAATACCTCAAGCACTACACCAAAACCAAAATCAATCAATACCCCACTACTGTCTTTACCCTCTTCGCCTGCTTAACCCAAGCTCAAGGGATCAGTCCTAATCACTATACCTATGAGATCTTGATGGCCTCTTGTGCACAAATGAATCAGGTCAGACTCATTTTTGGTTTTCTGGGACGGTTTCTCAAAGAGGGTCACAGAGCTAATAATACCAGTATCTTCAGTCCAATAATCAAAGTCCTCTGTTCGGAGAAAAGAACTGGTGAGGCCGTAACTGTGGTGCTATACGAAATGCCGAAGCTAGGATATGTACCCAATGTATTCTCGTATAACATTCTTATAAATGGGCTGTGCAAGAATGGTGAAATTGACAATGCAATTAATATTGTAGATGTCATGATTTCCAAAGGGCATGAGCCGGATGTCATAACCTACACCACTCTTATAAATGGGCTGTGCAACAGTGGTAAAACTGACAAGGCATTAGATATTTTAGATGTCATGATTGCCAAAGGGCATGAGCCTAATGTTAGGACCTACAACACTCTTATAAATTGGTGGTGCAATAATGGTGAAATTGACAAGGCAATGGATATTATAGATGTCATGATTTCCAAAGGGCATGAGCCTAATGTCGTGACCTACAGCACTCTTATAAATTGGTTTTGCAAGAAAGGTGAAACTGAGCGAGCATTGAATTTTGTAGATGTTATGATTTCCAAAGGGTATAACCCTGATGTTGTGACGTACACCACTCTTATAAAAGGGCTTTGCAACAATGGTGAAACTGATAAGGCATTAAATGTTCTAAATATCATGATTTCCAAAGGGCATGACCCGGATGTCTTAACGTACAACACTCTTATAAATGGGCTGTGCAAGAAAGGTGAAAGTGAGAAGGTAATGGATATTGTAGATGTCATGATTTCCAAAGGGCATGAACCGGATGTCGTGACCTACAACACTCTTATTGATGGGTTGTCTAAGAAAGGTGAAATTGACAAGGCAATGGATTTTCTAGATGTCATGATTTCCAAAGGGCATGAGCCTGATGTCGTGACCTACAATACTCTTATTTATGGGTTGTGCAAGAAAGGTGAAATTGACAAGGCAATGCATTTTCTAGATGTCATGATTTCCCAAGGTTATGACCCTGATATCGTGACGTACAACACTCTTATAAAAGGGCTGTGCAGTAACGGTGAAACTGATAGCGCAATGGATATTGTAGATGTCATGATTTCCAAAGGGCATGAGCCTGATGTTGTGACCTACAATACTATTATTGATGGGTTGTGCAAGAAAGGTGAAATTGATAAGGCAATGGATTTTGTAGATGTCATGATTTCCAAAGGGCATGACCCGGATGTCGTGACCTACAGCACGCTAATAGATGGACTGTGCAATAAAGGTGAAATTGCCAAGGCAATGCATTTTCTAGATGTCATGATTTCCCAAGGTTATGACCCTGATATCGTGATGTACAACACTCTTATAAAAGGGCTGTACAGTAATGGTGAAACTGATAGCGCAATGGATATTGTAGATGTCATGATTTCCAAAGGGCATGAGCCTGATATCGTGACCTACAATACTATTATTGATGGGTTGTGCAAGAAAGGTGAAATTGGCAAGGCAATGGATTTTGTAGATGTCATGATTTCCAAAGGGCATGAGCCCGATGTCGTGACGTACACCACTCTTATAAAAGGGCTTTGCAACAATGGTGAAACTGATAAGGCATTAGATGTTCTAAATATCATGATTTCCAAAGGGCATGACCCGGATGTCTTAACGTACAACACTCTTATAAATGGGCTGTGCAAGAAAGGTGAAAGTGAGAAGGTAATGGATATTGTAGATGTCATGATTTCCAAAGGGCATGACCCGGATGTCGTGACCTACAACACTCTTATTGATGGGTTGTCTAAGAAAGGTGAAATTGACAAGGCAATGGATTTTCTAGATGTCATGATTTCCAAAGGGCATGAGCCTGATGTCGTGACCTACAATACTCTTATTTATGGGTTGTGCAAGAAAGGTGAAATTGACAAGGCAATGCATTTTCTAGATGTCATGATTTCCCAAGGTTATGACCCTGATATCGTGACGTACAACACTCTTATAAAAGGGCTGTGCAGTAACGTTGAAACTGATAGCGCAATGGATATTGTAGATGTCATGATTTCCAAAGGGCATGAGCCTGATGTTGTGACCTACAATACTATTATTGATGGGTTGTGCAAGAAAGGTGAAATTGATAAGGCAATGGATTTTGTAGATGTCATGATTTCCAAAGGGCATGACCCGGATGTCGTGACCTACAGCACGCTAATAGATGGACTGTGCAATAAAGGTGAAATTGCCAAGGCAATAGATTTTCTAGATATCATGATGTCCAAAGGGGTTGATCCTGATGCCAGGACTTACAACACTCTTATAATTGGGCTGTGCAATAAAGGTGAAATTGACAAGGCAAAGCATTTTCTAGATGTCATGATTTCCAAAGGGCATGATATTGATGCCGTGATCTATTGCACTCATATTGAATAGGTGTTCAAGGAGGAAGGAGGGTGAAATCAAATAGTTATTATATTTTTACTATGCATGATTTCTGAAGGCCTTGAGCCTGATGTCTTGTTATGATGGAGCCGTGTAAGGTAGGTGAAATGGTGAAGGCAATTGGAAAGGCGTGGTGATAGAACTGCCATGTTGAGAGTGGAGAAAATAATTGTTATTGATTATTATTGGATGTTGCTCCTTGAATAAAGATTGATTATTTTAATGGTGTATTGTCTCATTGTCCTCACCTATTGGATTTCTTTATAACTTGAATTTACATATTTGTGATATTTTGGAGAATTGTTATATATTCTTTTTTTGTGGTAATTAATTATTAGAGGATATCAATTTTATTTTCTACAAAAAAAAAAAAAACACAGCACGCACACACAAGAATATAAAGAAAATAATAAGGAAAGGAGAAAAAGACTAGTATGGTACTGGTATGTGAACTCTTCTCATATATGAATGCATGCAAATTAAAATGGGAGATGGTTTTGGGGCGCCTGAAGGAGGCAGCGGAGGCCAACTTTGAGACTTTTGCAAAAATTTGTACGGATGATGCAAGATGTAGAGATCCCCGGGGAAAAGGCAGAGGGGTACGCAGAAGAAGAGATATATTCAGAAAGCGAACTTGTCAATGAGGAAGAAGAGGCCAACATGGAAACCGCATCCTATGCCGTTGTCAAAATAAAAGGCTACCTTTCTCTCATACTCTCCATTGTCCAGGTACCATTTCTCGTATTATTTAATTATGAACCAGTACCCTTATGAGCTCTTAAAATTATTGTGTATATCTTAGAAATGGATATTTTGAATAGTCATGTATCAGAAGACAATCTAGAATTAAGCCTAACAAATGTTTCCTTTTTTTTGGTCCTTTTTTTTACCAGTCTATTTCTACATTGTATGATATGTACTGTCGGCTCTTTGCATTGCCTCACATCTCTCTCCTCATAGAAACCCTTGCCTCTATTACCTCACATCCAGCAATATTACTAGCAAGACCTCCCAGCAACTTAAGTTTGACGAGGCATGCGCTCTTCTAGAAGTTGCTGAGCCAGCCTCTATTCATTTTGAAAATGACTCGTACCAAAATTACCTAAAACTCCTTCAATCCATCCTTCGAAACAACCCACCTCTCTCTGTAGAGATGCAAATTGAGCCCAAAATTATCTCTGTTTGTGAAAACTGAAAAGGTTCTTCAAATGTATCTCAACTGCGCAATCGAGACTGAACCAGAAGTGAAAAACGGGACATGGAAAACAGTAAGTGGGTACTTCCAGTTGGTGATAAGAAGGAAGAATTGGAAGCATGTACATATCTTGTGCCCTTGGTGATGAAACTTATTAATGGTTTTGAGAGGGACCTTTTTGAAAGAAATTTACCATCTTTTTTCCCCTTGTTTGTGAGTCTTGTTAGGTGTGAACATGGCTCAGGGGAAGTGCAAAGGGTTTTGCATGAGATTTTTGAATTCTCGATCGGGCCGATAGTGATTTCCACTTGTTCATAATTAGAGCAAATGTAAGTATACAACGAGCTAAGGAGATGTGTATTCTAGTTGGTGGTTTTTGTTCATAGTGCTTTTGTTGAGAGAGTGAAAAATAAATGACAAGTGAAATTAGATTGTTACGGTTTCAGTGGCATGGCACGAGGACTTATTTCGGAAAGGTAATAAATTTTAACAATTGTAATTTATTGTTGTGTGCTTGTTACTACTGTTGCTGCTGCTTTTTTATTATTTATTTATTTAATGTATTGTAGGTTTTAAAGTTGGCAAAGAGAGCTGTGGTGGTCCTTTATAGGAAGGAGATGATACAAAATAATAAGCCTCAGTAGAAATCAATTACTCCTCCTCTGTATTCCTTGCTAAGGTAGTTTAGTAATTGAACCTGGAAGCGTCCCTTCAACCTTGTCAGATAACATTTTACAAAGAGGCAGAGATCAATTACTGTAACCAAACCAAATCAAATTGCATTCATTATTGCTTACAATCTTTCTAAATTCTAAGTTATGTGTTATTCATTCTTGTAGGCACTAGTTTAATATATTATTTTTTGTGGTAAATATGTTGCGCATGTAATTTGATTGGTGATGGAAAAAAGTTGTGCATGGATTGATTTATGTCATAAACAATATATCAAGAGAATTAATTTGTGATTGAGAAATTTTTGTACATCGTAATTGATTTATGTTGTAAAAAATCTGTATCATGTGAGTTGATTTGTGTCATAAAGAATATATGATGAGAATTTGATTTGTGTATTAAAAAATGGTTTGTATATTGTGTGAATTTGCAGCAATTTATTTAGTGGTTTTAGATTGCAGATCATAATTTTTTTTTTTTCTGATTGTTGCGGTTAGAATTGTTAGAATGATAATGTTGTTTATTGGTATGTTAGAATCATAAAAAAAAAAAAAAAATGTTTGAGTCAATAGTGGTAAGGAAATTTAATAGAAGAAACCGTAAGAGGGGTAAAGAAGGAAAATAAGGAAAAAAAGAAAAGAAAGAAAGATGTTTTTAGTCAATAGTGGCAAGGAAATTTAATTAGGTTGTGATACAAATGGCAAATACAAATCTATAGTTATTGAAAACAATTAGCGGCACAATGTTGTATCAATTAAAATACTTAGAAAAAAAGAGGAACTTACAAAAAGGAGGCATGGTTTCTACTCAATTTGGACAGCAACTACAATCAGGAAAGAAAGGAGCAATCAAATTTCTATAAAAAAGTTCCCCTGGACCACTTCATGCCTATGGAGATGGTGGTGTATGGGGCACCAGAAGGAGCTGATGCTCCTTCTAAGGGAAGAGAATCTGCTGTGATCCTTCACATGTGAACAGTACCTTGAAATCTCTGTTTTTTCAAATTCAGTTGTCGAATTGTTTCGAGATGCGTGCACAGAAAAATCAGCTGTTTCGAGATGCGTGCACATAAAAAGTTGGACGGCTGAATTTGAAAAAACAAGGATTTCAGAGTTACTGTACCCAAAGTTCGGATCGCAGCAGATCCCAATCCCCTTCTCCCTTAGTTCTGATGGAAGAAAAACTGAAACACCAATTTTGCTACTTAGTTAACTCTAACCTTAGCCCTTTGTTAAGTGGCTTAGTACTAGCTACCCTTGCATACTTTTGGTCTCTAGATGTTATTGGTTTATGGATTTGCTATCTGCTGTGTTTTTGTTTTGATTGACTCCTATTACTGCCTCTGGCAGTTTTGGCTTTGGAGCTTTGGATGTGTCTGTAATTAAATATTTTAATGATATGAATGGGCAATAGCCTCTTTAAAAAAAAAAAAAAATTCCATAAAAAATTGAAAGATTAAGTTTGGGATATGAAATTCATTTAAAATTTGAAATTGTAGGCTTGGAAACAGAAATTGATAAAAGCCCATGTTGACTGTCAGCCCAACAAAAGCCCATGTTTTTGTTGGTTTTCTCATTTCTTATTATTTTTGTTTGTATCGCAGCAGCCTTATCGCTTCACAGTTGCACACTTTTGTGTGGAGAGGCGACTCCCTTCATCCCTTCATCCCTTGCCCCTTACCTCGGTTAGTTCTCTCTTTTGCTGTGTTCTGCGCCTACCTGACCAATTTTGTTATTTCTGATAACCAAACCAAATTGCATTCATTATTGCTCACATTACATGATCTGTCTTAGTCATGTGTTTTTATTCTTCTTCCAGGCAGCAGTCGAAAGTCGAAACTCAACCAAAATCACACTAAATAACAATCACAATCATATGCTGATTGTGATGGTGTCATCAACCTTATCTCTTCCCCCTTTCCTTTCACCTTCCCAATCCCCATCTCCTTTTGCTCTCGCCTTGTCTGCTACGCATTCCCCAAGTCTCGATCTAAACCCAGCATACCAAATCCACGGCATCAGCCGCATTGGAAGAAGGAGAAAGGCTGCACTGGAAGGCAGATACCGTTTCTGTTTCTGACCAAGAGGTGATTCACCAGTTTGATCAACTGTTGGCTGCTAAAGACCTCCGTCAAATTAATAATTACCTCAAAGACTACATCGCAACCTCCAACAATCCTTACCCCACAGTCTTTTCCCTCTTCATCCGCTTAACCCAAGCTCAAGGAATTGGTCCTAATGAATCTACTTATGGCATCTTGATGGAATGCTGTGCACGAATGAGGCATCTCAGCCTTATTTTTGTTTTTCTGGGACGCTTTCTCAGAGAGGGTCACAGAGCTTATGCCGTGATCTTCAGTCCAATAATCAAATGCCTCTGTTGGGATAAAAGAACTGATGAGGCCGTTAATGTGGTGCTAAACAAAATGCCGAAGCTCGGATGTCTACCTGATGTTTTCTCGTATAGTATTCTTATAGATGGGTTGTGCAAGACAGGTGAAATTGACAAGGCAATGGATATTGTACATGTCATGATTTCCAAAGGCCATGAGCCTAATATCGTGACCTATAACACTCTTATAAAAGGGCTGTGCAAGAAAGGGGAATTGACAAGGCACTAGATATTGTACATGTTATGATTTCCAAAGGGTATGACCCTGATGTCGTGACGTACACCACTCTTATAAATTCGCTGTGCGTGAAAGGTGAAATTGACAAGGCAATGGAATTTGTAGATATCATGATTTCCAAAGGGCAGGAGCCTAATGTCGTGACGTACAACACCTCTTATTGATGGGCTGTGCAAGAAAGGTAAAATTGACAAGGCAATGGATTTTGTAAATATCATGATTTCCAAAGGGAATGAGCCTGATGTCATCACCTATAGCACTCTTATAAATGGGTTGTGCAAGAAAGGTGAAATTAACAAGGCAGTGAATATTCTAAAAAACATGATTTCCAAAGGGCATGAGCCTAATGTCGTTACCTACAACACACTAATAGATGGGCATTGCAAGAAAGGTAAAACTGAGAAGGCAATGGATATTGTAGATGTCATGATGTCCAAAGGACATGACCCCAATGTCGTGACCTACAACACTCTTATAGACGGGCTTTGCAAGAAAGGTGAAATTGACAAGGCAATGCATTTTCTCGATGTCATGATATCCAAAGGGGTTGATCCTGATGTCGTGACCTATTGCACTCTTATTGAAGGGCTGTCCAAAGGGCATGAGCCTAATGTCGTTACCTACAACAAGCTAATAGATGGGCTTTGCAAGAAAGGTAAAACCAAGAAGGCAATGGATATTGTAGATGTCATGATTTCCAAAGGACACGACCCCAATGTCGTGACCTACAACACTCTTTTAGACGGGCTTTGCAAGAAAGGTGAAATTGACAAGGCAATGTATTTCTAGATGTCATGATATCCAAAGGGGTGATCCTGATGTTGTGACCTATTGCACTCTTATTGAAGGGCTGTCGAAAGGGCATGAGCCTAATGTCGTTACCTACAACAAGCTAATAGATGGGCTTTGCAAGAAAGGTAAAACCAAGAAGGCAATGGATATTGTAGATGTCATGATTTCCAAAGGACACGACCCCAATGTCGTGACCTACAACACTCTTTTAGACGGGCTTTGCAAGAAAGGTGAAATTGACAAGGCAATGTATTTTCTAGATGTCATGATATCCAAAGGGGTTGATCCTGATGTCGTGACCTATTGCACTCTTATTGAAGGGCTGTCCAAAGGGCATGAGCCTAATGTCGTTACCTACAACAAGCTAATAGATGGGCTTTGCAAGAAAGGTAAAACCAAGAAGGCAATGGATATTGTAGATGTCATGATTTCCAAAGGACACGACCCCAATGTCGTGACCTACAACACTCTTTAGACGGGCTTTGCAAGAAAGGTGAAATTGACAAGGCAATGTATTTTCTAGATGTCATGATATCCAAAGGGGTTGATCCTGATGTTGTGACCTATTGCACTCTTATTGAAGGGCTGTCGAAAGGGCATGAGCCTAATGTCGTTACCTACAACAAGCTAATAGATGGGCTTTGCAAGAAAGGTGAAACTGAGAAGGTAATGGATGTTGTAGATGTCATGATTTCCAAAGGACATGACCCCAATGTCGTGACCTACAACACTCTTATAGACGGGCTTTGCAAGAAAGGTGAAATTGAGACGGCAATGTATTTTCTCGATGTCATGATATCCAAAGGGGTTGATCCTGATGTTGTGACCTATTGCACTCTTATTGAAGGGCTGTCGAAAGGGCATGAGCCTAATGTCGTTACCTACAACAAGCTAATAGATGGGCTTTGCAAGAAAGGTGAAACTGAGAAGGTAATGGATGTTGTAGATGTCATGATTTCCAAAGGACATGACCCCAATGTCGTGACCTACAACACTCTTTTAGACGGGCTTTGCAAGAAAGGTGAAATTGACAAGGCAATGTATTTTCTAGATGTCATGATATCCAAAGGGGTTGATCCTGATGTTGTGACCTATTGCACTCTTATTGAAGGGCTGTGCAAAGGAGGGTGATTTCTAAAGGCCTTTAGCCTGATATGTTGTTATGAACTTATGATGTTGCTCTTTGATTGAAGAATAACTATTTGAATAGTAATTGTGTGATTTGCAGCTAGCAATATATTTAGTGGTTTAGATTGCAGATCATAAGGGTAAAATGGGTAACTTACAAATTTCAAGTGAGTTTTAATAGAAAAGCCAATAAATTGGGTAAATTTGTGGGTTTTTAAATTTTGAAAGGGTGAATATGATATTATGGAATTTAGAGGGGGAAATACGTAATTTGAAGTTTTTGAGGGGTATACATGAAATTCCCCCTTTATTGTTAGATTAATCAAAATTTATTTCGTATCTAATTTATCAAATATTAAATCTTAATTTTTTATTCGGGTTGATTCACCCAATTGGCATGCACTTACACCTTTGAACACACACCAAGTGTTCGATAGTTTGCCCCAGTGAAGAAAAACAACCAATTTTTCAAGTACACACATGCACATGCTCCCCTGTTTGCTCCAATTGGCATGCAAAGGAGCTGACACCAAAGAGATCTCTTTCTATGACAATTTGTGAATCGGGTCACATGGGTCACCCGGATCGACTGCTTCAAATCATTAATTGGGCCTACATTGTTTCCAGATGACCGAGTTCTCGCATCTACAGTTGAGGTACTGGCACGGTTTGATAAATTGAAATGTACTTGCAGAAACCCCTATATTTCAAATACCTCACCAACTAAATTCTAATTCACACCAAGATGCTTCTCTATGCTTCAAAGCAGATGAAAAACAAAATTTCTCACATGGTTAGGTTGCTAGCACAAAATGAATGAAAAAAGTCTATCCAAAATACCTGACCAACTAAAATTCTAATTCATGCCAAGAATGCTTCCTACATACATGAATAGAAAGTGCCCTTGTCTCAAACTTTTCATTTATCTTATTCCAAGCAAATACACAATTAAACACATGGAAAGGTTACATCAGTGTATTGCATTTTGCTTAGTTGTAGCCTCATGGATTCTCATACATAGATTGAGTCAGAGAAATAAGAAGGGTCCGAAAACATGGCCACTAATCGGGGCTACATCGAGCAGTTGAAGAACTATGAGAGAATGCATGATTGGCTTGCCGACTACTTGGCCACGCATAAGACTGTACATGTTTCGATGCCTTTCAATTCTTACACCTATATTGCCGACCCAACAAATGTCGAGCATATATTGAAAACTAATTTTTCCAATTACCCCAAGGTAAATATTCTTCTGCTGTTGACAGTAAACAGTGTTTTGTATACAATTTCTTGCTGATTTCAAGTCAAAGTACAGCCTGTAATCAAGATTTGATGTTTTCTATGTATGCATACAAGTTATGTATGCATTAGAATGCAATTTTTTTTGGAACTTACAACGGACTTGTTAGTATGTTAAGTCCATAAATTAGAGTTCAACTTTTTGTACTAAAATTATACTGACAGACCTTTGTATCATTTTCTGAACAAGTACCATTTTACTGATTCTTGTACAATTTAGGGGAAAGCATACAGGTCCTACATGGATGTATTGCTCGGTGACGGGATTTTTAATGCGGATGGAGTGTTGTGGCGCAAACAAAGAAAGACAGCAAGCTTTGAGTTTGCTTCAAAAATTTAAGAGATTTCAGCACAAAAGTCTTTAGAGAGTACGGTCTGAAGCTGTCAAATATCTTATGTCAAGCATCCATTGATGATCGAGTTGGCAACAAGGGATTAATTCTTCTTAAGGCTTAATCCGCTTTCTTTAGCTTCTTAGTTGCTTAATTCTGCCGAACACTGGTTCCTTAGCGTGGATTAAGAACACTTCCTTTAGTCTTCTTTTGCCCAAACCTTAAGGCACATTTATTCTTTCTTTTAGCTTCCTTAACTTGCACCAACGGATTAAGACAACCGAATATCGGTTCTTTAGCACTCCTTAAGCTCTTAATCCTTCATTCTTAATTCTTTGTTACCGAACGGCCCCAATAGTTCTGTCTTACTCATTTATTTAAAAAAAATATATCCCTTTTGGCTTTTGCAATTACTTTTCATTGGATGCCAACATATCAATCTGTAAAAACACAAGCTGCTCTTATTTTTGTTTTACAATTGTACATGACATGCAAATTTACAAAGCGCTTCTTTTTTTGACATGAAAATTTTTGTTACAAGATGACTGTACGAGAAAACAAATAATGCAGGGGTAAATTTGCTTAATACCCACAAAGTCAAGACAACTGGAAATAGATTCCTTTGATTACCACCATTCCATTAGAACTGGATGTATCCATTTTGAAGAATGTCCCATGGTTATATATTTATAGGGGCATATGATGCATCTTATATTTTTAATCATGTCTTTTTTTTTTTTTTAAAGATGATGAATTTAATTTAATAAACTAAATCTCTTAAGCTTTTTATGTTGATCATGTTGATTATGTGTTAACACCTTACTGTTCTTTTAAAATAATGAATCATCTGGTATTATATAAAAATTCTTTATTTTTTAATAATATGAAGAAGTAAAGATTTCTTATTGTCCATTTTTATACATAGGAATTATATGTTAATGAATGGATTAAAAAATAATTCATTCCATATGATAATGATAATAATCATGATCTTTTTATTGTTCTATCTTTTATCTTTCCAAACACAATCCAAACGTAAAGAATAATGCTTATTTTGTTATAAGTTATTCTTGTACCAGGCAGCTTAACTTAAATTAAATTGATTTGATAAATAATTCAATAATATACTTCTAGTGAGTAGTGAGATAAATAAAATGCATAAGAAATAGTTTTTATTTCATTTTTGAATTATCTTTTTATTCTTCAATTTCTTATTTCTTTCCGAAAAGGGTAAAATGGGTATTTTGTGAATTTAAATGACTTTCAATAGAAAATACAATAAAATGGGTAAATTTGTGAGTTTTTGAAATTTAGAAGGGTAAATATGATATTATGAACTTTAGAGGGGGAAAACGTAATTTATAAGTTTTTGAGTGGTATACATGAAATTCTCCCTAGATAAAAAAAGAGTTTATCAAATTGTAATAATCTAACTGCCTATTTTGACAAAATAAATTAGTAAAGTAAAAGTTTGGAAACAATTTCACATTGGACCGAAAATTTTAAAACTACCATTGTTAAAAAAAAATAAACAAAAGAACCATTGTTTTTTAGAAATTCGAAATCTAACACGGCCGCATAATGATTCTGCGGCCCCAAATGCTAGAGACCGCACAGGAGTTCTGCGGACCCAGCCAGGAGTCCGCAGAACCATTCTGCGGCCCCATATATAAATTTTTTTTTGTCAAAGCAAATTTTGAGAAATCTCATAGGGGGCACGCATTTCTAGAACAAAAAAAAATTATTAGAAAACCAAACTTTGAGATATCCCAACGTGGTGCGTAGATAAAAAAACAAAAATAAATAAATAAATATGGGGCCGCAGAATGGTTATGCGGACTCCTGGCTGGGTTCGCAGAACGTCTGTGCGGTCTTCAATATTTGAGGCCGCAGAATGATTCTCCGGCCGTGTTAGATTTCGTATTTCTCAAAAACAATGGTTTTTTAATTTTTTTTTTTTTTTTTAAACTGCACTAACTTTAAAAATTTCGGCACATTGGATACTTGCAATTACCAAATATGGCTATAGCTTCAAAAAGGTTAAAAAGTAAAAAAATGAAATACATGGAAAAAATAAAAGAATAAAAGAGAACCCCAATGGTTTTACATACTAAATTAAGGTGTAAATATTCTTTTTTGTAAGTTAACTTGAGAAATTTGGATTATAATTCAAATAATTAGTGATACAGAATAGGTACCTCTAGGTTGGAAACTTTGGAGGAAGGAACAGACTAGCCACATGGAAGACTCCATCACAACCTGCCACAGAAGATTCAATGCTTCCATAGTCCAGTAAATCAGCTTTAAAATGTTTGAGATTTTCTGTGGCATTCTCCAGTCTCTTCAGGTGTGTGAAATAAATCTTTTTTTTTTCTTTTCATTTTTAAATGGAGAAAATATGGAGTAGTTAAAATAATAATTTATTTTTAGTTAATTATCATTGTACTTGTTTCATTTTATTTGATAGTTTTAGAAAAAATCAATTTTCCTACTGGACGAGAATCAGCCTAATTGATAAAAAAAAGGATTATTTGACAATTATTTATTTTAATAATTTTAAAAAATACAATTCAAATTTAAAATATGATCGACATTATTTTACATGTCAAGTTCATAAAATAATATTTACAGACCATTCAGGGGCCCCTGTGCATCAGGAATATGCAACAGAGAATTTTTTTGAAGGTGGTGTTGTTCTAATATTTTCGATATTTTATTGGATAAAATAATATTGGAATTTGGTTTTTATCTCATAATTAATTAAGGTTTGTTGGGGGATGTTAATATGTGAAATATAATTCCTCCTAACCTTATAAAAAAAAAACAATAGATTTTCGATATCTTAAGGGGCTCTCTGTCCTTTTTGAGAAAGAAAGAAACTCCTTGAAATTATTTGTGCGGTCTGGATCCAATAGATTGGCCCAAAGATATTCATAAAAATGAATTTTTAACTTCCTTGGTATGGGATAAGAGAAAGGCTTGGGTCCGATGCCCATCTAAAATTCAAATTTGGATCCGGTGGGTTTAAGAACCGTCCGATCCATTTTAAGATTCGTGCGCACAAATTTTAAAGCAGCCGCAAAAGTTGCGGGTGCGAATTCTAAAGCAGATCGGACGGTGAACGAATCCGTCAAACTCACTTTGAGTCCGATGCCCATCGGACCCAAATTTCTCCCATGAGATAAATGTGGATACTCTTTGCTAAAATCCCATATATACCTTAATCACCTTAAGAGGGCCCAGAATTAATCCTTCTAATCGAATATTCTTTACCTCGCAATACGCTGTTTTTTAATGGTTCCGGACCATGAAAAACAGTGATTTTGAAATATTTTAAAAAATAAATAAAAGAAATTCAAAAAAAATGTAAAATTTGGCGACCAAGTACATTTCAATATAGATATCTTGTTGAGCGGTTCGGATCGACTGTTTTGTTTTTGAGAATGGAAATATGAGCGTAAAGTAAAACAAAACTCTTACATATATATATATATAGCATTGCTATATTGTTAATTAAATTGTAAGTCAACAAATTCATGGCCAAGTGTAATAATATTGTTGGAAGAAAAGAAAAGAAATGATAACATATGTATGCCGGATTATTATGATTGACCAATTATAAATAAAATTATGGTATAACTGTTGTTGGTGTGTCCATAAAAAGTTAAAAACATTATAAATTTTATATTTTTCTATCAAAATATTCAAATTTCTTATTTTCACATTCTAAATTAATATCCTTGATATTCTTTTCGATTTTCTGTTGATTAAATTAAGAATAAATCGAAGTATTTAAAACAATTGATTAAGAAATAACCGGGGCGGTCCGGACCAAATTCATAATATATAAAAGTTCGGTCGGTTCGACTATTTCGGGTTGAAAAATTTCCAAACCGAACCACTAAACCCAAAACCAAACCGTTTGGTTCAAACTAATTCGGTTGGGTTCAAAACCGACATAAAGAGAACCCAAATGAACACCCCTACTGCTATGGACTTTGATCAAAAGTTTGGAAACAATTTCACATTGGATACTTGCAATATACCAAATATGGCTATGGCTTCAAAAAGGTTAGAAGTAAAAAAATGAAATACATAGAGACAAAAAGAGAACCCAAATGGTTTTCCGGACAAGTATCCTATGTAAAAAATTTCCTTCACTTTATGGTTTGAGATTAACTCTCAGCCATAAACATGGGCCTTAACCTAATTAGTGCAGCAGCATGTAATATGGCATGTCTCCATGCAGCAGACGGTAAACTAGATTTCATAAGTAAAGGTCTAGCAATTAATTGCAACATTTTAATCAACGATTCTGCTAGACTGTTTTGTGCATGAACATGGGCCACTGGATGTTCTACCGTAATTTCAATAGACATGCAATAATCATTAAAAGTTTGAGAAGTAAACTCTCCTGCATTATTAAGCCGGGTTCTTTTAATTTGATAATCCGAAAAATGAGCTCTCAATTGGATAATTTGTGCTAATAGTCTAACAAACGCAACATTTCTTGTTGCTAACAAATTCACATGTGACCAGCGTGTTGATGCATCAATTAACACCATAAAATATCTAAATGGTCCACATTGAGGTGTAATAGGCCCACATATCTCCTTGAATTCTTTCTAAAAATGAAGGAGCTTCAGGTCCAATTTTATTTGAAGATGGCCTAGTAATTAGTTTTCCAAGAGAGCATGCTTCGCATGTCAATTCTTTTGATAATAGGATCTTCAGGTCCTTTAAGGGATGCCCATTTGCACTTTCAATTATTCTTATCATCATTATATTTCTTGGATGACCCAATCTGTCATGCCACAAAGTAAATAACTTTAGATCAACTAACTTCTGGTTAGTAGCCATATTTGATTCTATTGTACTTATATAAGTACCATATAGTCCAGAAGACAATGCTTGCATCTTTTCCATTATAATTTTCTGGCCATTTTTAATAGATGTGATATGGAGATATTCGCAATTTCTCTCATTCATAGTTTCAATATGATAACCATTCTTTCGAATATCTTTAAAACTTAGTAGATTTCTTCTGAATCTACTTGAATATAATGCATAATCTATTATTAATTTTGTTCCTTCAGGTAACAAAATACAAGCTCTTCCGGAGCCTTCAATTAAATTAGTTGTGCCAGATATAGTGTGGATATTAGTCTTACCAAGATGCAATTGTGAAAAATATTTCTTACTTTTCAATATGGTATTTGTTGTTCCGCTGTCTACTAAATATGGATCTTCTTTACTTACCATTGCGTCAGTCATTTTCCTTTAAAATAAAAGAATGCAAGAATAAATTAAAATAAAAATAAACTACCTTTATTCATTAATTTTATTTGCATACAATATAAAAATTAAAATGTAAACTAAACTTTTATAAACATAAACTTCTACATTATATTTTCTCCCTTAGTAAAATGTCTATTTCTTTAGCCACATTATGGAAGAAATCTGATACATCAAAATGTGTATCTATATGGCATTCATATTCGGGGTCATTTTAGTTTCCACATTTTCTCTTTTTTATATTTTTTTAATTGAGGCTTGATAAAGCTCTACAAAATGCTTGGGCGTACGACAGGTACGCAATCAATGATTTGTCATCCCACATCTGTAACAAACATCTTCAGGGTGTTTTCCTTTCTCATTTTTCATTAATACGTATTTATAACAAAATACAACTTCAGGTTACTAATACCATAACTTCGAGTTATGATAAATGAAAAAGGAGATAAATTCAAACTTTGTGAGATTTGTCATATGTACTACAAAATAGATACGTATTAATAATTTCAGATTATTAATATCATAACTTCAGGTTATTAATGCCATAACTTCAGGTTATTAATGCCATAACTTCAGGTTATTAATATTATAACTTGAGGTTGTGAAAAGGGAGATGAATAAATATAAATAAAATAATATGTAATTTGCATAAATAAATAAATAAATAAATAAATTTAAATGTATTACTAACTTCAGGTTAATATTATATAACTTTAGGTTATAATAAAATACTTATTTAATAACTTCTGGTTATAAATTGTTTGACTGCGCTATTTAAAATTTAATTTGAAATAACTTCGGGTTATATTTTCATCCAATGACCTATAATAACTTCTGGTTATTATATTGATTTTATATGACAATTTCTAATAAAACTTCAGGTTTTTAATTGAGAATAACTGCAGGTTATTATTCATCCAGTGGCTTATAATAACTGCTGGTTATTATATTAATTTTATATTAAAATTTCAAATAGAACTTCAGGTTCTAAACAATTATAATAACTTCAGGTTATTATTCTTATTATTCTATTCGAGTAATACGAACTTCAGGATCTTGACAAATATTTAATTTTGATAATAACTTCAGGTTATTATTCTATCATTCACTTCAAAGAATGATTCTTATAAACTAAAACAAACATAATAAAAAATTTAAATAAAATTCAATTTAATGAAAGATATAATAATCAATCATATAAATTACTTACAGAATAACTTTGCAACTTCTTCCGAGCAACTCGTGCTGATAACGTGTTGTAAAATTAAAATGAAGTTGTAACAAAAATAAAGTAAATGACAAGAGAGATAGAGAGCAATAGCAGAATTTTATTCTCTTCTAATTGTATGCACTTTCTTGCTTTTACAAAGCCTCTATTTATAGACTAGAAATAGATGTTACAATAATAAAGAAGAAAATAAATGTCCATAGTAGTGGAGTAGTGGAGAAGTGAGGCAATGAATTGAACATCCACATAAATCATATTAAATTTGATTTACAACAATTTGTTTTATCTCTGGAGATACCGATTTCATACTTATGTTTAGATTCGAACCGTCTGATGTGGGGCTCCTGATCGGACGTTCCGGATATAAACAGAAATATTCTGTTACCTCAGGTGATGGATCCCTAGTTTTCTCAAATATTCAGATCCACTGCTTCAGCCTTATCCCTTCCCTTCCGTTCCCTTCCCTTGCCGCTCGTTCCTTCAACTCAACTCGGTTAATATCTGAACTCCCCTCCCCGACACTCAGACACTCGCCTGAAGGATTTCGCCGACCTCCTTCGCCTCTATATTCCTTGCTAAGGTAGTAATTGAAACTGGAAGCGAAATTCAACCTTGTTAGATCAGATTTTAGAAAGAGGGAGAGAGATCAATTAAGAGTCTCTGTCACTGTAACCAAACCAAATCAAATTGCATTTATTGCTTGCAATCTTTCTTAGTTATGTGCTATTCTTGTAGGCAGTGGTTTCACATAGAAGGGCAAATCGTCACTTTTGAAGCCAAGCTCAACCTTGTTACATCAGATTTTACATTAGAAACTGTAAGTCTCTAACCAAACGAAATCAGACTAATTAACAATCAGAATCAAATGGTGATGGTGTCATCAACCATCTCTCTTCCCCCCTTCCTTTCACCTTCCCCTTCACCTTCACCTTCCCAATACCAATCCCCTTTTGCTTCTTCTCGACTTGTCTGCTACGCATTCCCCAAGTCTAGATCCCAATCCGACAGATCAAATCCACAGCGTCAGCCGCATTGGAACACTAAGCACCAGAAAGAGGAGACAAGGCAGCGGTGGAAGACGAATACTATTACTGATCAAGGGGCAATTCACCAGTTTGATCAGCTGTTGGCTGCCAAGAACATCCATCAAATCAATGAATACCTCAAGCACTACACCAAAACCAAAATCAATCAA
This sequence comes from Carex parvula, assembly GCA_025461045.1. Classification (NCBI taxonomy): domain Eukaryota; kingdom Viridiplantae; phylum Streptophyta; class Magnoliopsida; order Poales; family Cyperaceae; genus Carex; species Carex parvula. The sequence continues at coordinate 1,050,427 of JAJGRW010000111.1, read as the reverse complement.
TACCCCACTACTGTCTTTACCCTCTTCGCCTGCTTAACCCAAGCTCAAGGGATCAGTCCTAATCACTATACCTATGAGATCTTGATGGCCTCTTGTGCACAAATGAATCAGGTCAGACTCATTTTTGGTTTTCTGGGACGGTTTCTCAAAGAGGGTCACAGAGCTAATAATACCAGTATCTTTAGTCCAATAATCAAAGTCCTCTGTTCGGAGAAAAGAACTGGTGAGGCCGTAACTGTGGTGCTATACGAAATGCCGAAGCTAGGATATGTACCCAATGTATTCTCGTATAACATTCTTATAAATGGGCTGTGCAAGAATGGTGAAATTGACAATGCAATTAATATTGTAGATGTCATGATTTCCAAAGGGCATGAGCCGGATGTCATAACCTACACCACTCTTATAAATGGGCTGTGCAACAGTGGTAAAACTGACAAGGCATTAGATATTTTAGATGTCATGATTGCCAAAGGGCATGAGCCTAATGTTAGGACCTACAACACTCTTATAAATTGGTGGTGCAATAATGGTAAAATTGACAAGGCAATGGATATTATAGATGTCATGATTTCCAAAGGGCATGAGCCTAATGTCGTGACCTACAGCACTCTTATAAATTGGTTTTGCAAGAAAGGTGAAACTGAGCGAGCATTGAATTTTGTAGATGTTATGATTTCCAAAGGGCATAACCCTGATGTTGTGACGTACACCACTCTTATAAAAGGGCTTTGCAACAATGGTGAAACTGATAAGGCATTAGATGTTCTAAATATCATGATTTCCAAAGGGCATGACCCGGATGTCTTAACGTACAACACTCTTATAAATGGCCTGTGCAAGAAAGGTGAAAGTGAGAAGGTAATGAACATTGTAGATGTCATGATTTCCAAAGGGCATGAACCGGATGTCGTGACCTACAACACTCTTATTGATGGGTTGTCTAAGAAAGGTGAAATTGACAAGGCAATGGATTTTCTAGATGTCATGATTTCCAAAGGGCATGAGCCTGATGTCGTGACCTACAATACTCTTATTTATGGGTTGTGCAAGAAAGGTGAAATTGACAAGGCAATGCATTTTCTAGATGTCATGATTTCCCAAGGTTATGACCCTGATATCGTGACGTACAACACTCTTATAAAAGGGCTGTGCAGTAACGGTGAAACTGATAGCGCAATGGATATTGTAGATGTCATGATTTCCAAAGGGCATGAGCCGGATGTTGTGACCTACAATACTATTATTGATGGGTTGTGCAAGAAAGGTGAAATTGATAAGGCAATGGATTTTGTAGATGTCATGATTTCCAAAGGGCATGACCCGGATGTCGTGACCTACAGCACGCTAATAGATGGACTGTGCAATAAAGGTGAAATTGCCAAGGCAATGCATTTTCTAGATGTCATGATTTCCCAAGGTTATGACCCTGATATCGTGATGTACAACACTCTTTAAAAGGGCTGTACAGTAATGGTGAAACTGATAGCGCAATGGATATTGTAGATGTCATGATTTCCAAAGGGCATGAGCCTGATATCGTGACCTACAATACTATTATTGATGGGTTGTGCAAGAAAGGTGAAATTGGCAAGGCAATGGATTTTGTAGATGTCATGATTTCCAAAGGGCATGAGCCTGATGTCGTGACGTACACCACTCTTATAAAAGGGCTTTGCAACAATGGTGAAACTGATAAGGCATTAGATGTTCTAAATATCATGATTTCCAAAGGGCATGACCCGGATGTCTTAACGTACAACACTCTTATAAATGGACTGTGCAAGAAAGGTGAAAGTGAGAAGGTAATGGATATTGTAGATGTCATGATTTCCAAAGGGCATGACCCGGATGTCGTGACCTACAACACTCTTATTGATGGGTTGTCTAAGAAAGGTGAAATTGACAAGGCAATGGATTTTCTAGATGTCATGATTTCCAAAGGGCATGAGCCTGATGTCGTGACCTACAATACTCTTATTTATGGGTTGTGCAAGAAAGGTGAAATTGACAAGGCAATGCATTTTCTAGATGTCATGATTTCCCAAGGTTATGACCCTGATATCGTGACGTACAACACTCTTATAAAAGGGCTGTGCAGTAACGTTGAAACTGATAGCGCAATGGATATTGTAGATGTCATGATTTCCAAAGGGCATGAGCCTGATGTTGTGACCTACAATACTATTATTGATGGGTTGTGCAAGAAAGGTGAAATTGATAAGGCAATGGATTTTGTAGATGTCATGATTTCCAAAGGGCATGACCCGGATGTCGTGACCTACAGCACGCTAATAGATGGACTGTGCAATAAAGGTGAAATTGCCAAGGCAATAGATTTTCTAGATATCATGATTTCCAAAGGGGTTGATCCTGATGCCAGGACTTACAACACTCTTATAATTGGGCTGTGCAATAAAGGTGAAATTGACAAGGCAAAGCATTTTCTAGATGTCATGATTTCCAAAGGGCATGATATTGATGCCGTGATCTATTGCACTCATATTGAATAGGTGTTCAAGGAGGAAGGAGGGTGAAATCAAATAGTTATTATATTTTTTACTATGCATGATTTCTGAAGGCCTTGAGCCTGATGTCTTGTTATGATGGGGCCGTGTAAGGTAGGTGAAATGGTGAAGGCAATTGGAAAGGCGTGGTGATAGAACTGCCATGTTGAGAGTGGAGAAAATAATTGTTATTGATTATTATTGGATGTTGCTCCTTGAATAAAGATTGATTATTTTAATGGTTGTCCTCACCTATTGGATTTCTTTATAACTTGAATTTACATATTTGTGATATTTTGGAGAATTGTTATATATTCTTTTTTTGTGGTAATTAATTATAAGAGGATATCAATTTTATTTTCTAAAAAAAAAAACACAGCACGCACACTCAAGAATATAAAGAAAAGAATAAGGAAAGGAGAAAAAGACTAGTATGGTACTGGTATGTGAACTCTTCTCATATATGAATGCATGCAAATTAAAATGGGAGATGGTTTTGGGGCGCCTGAAGGAGGCAGCGGTGGCCAACTTTGAGACTTTTGCAAAAATTGTACGGATGATGCAAGATGTAGAGATCCCCGGGGAAAAGGCAGAGGGGTACGCAGAAGAAGAGATATATTCAGAAAGCGAACTTGTCAATGAGGAAGAAGAGGCCAACATGGAAACCGCATCCTATGCCATTGTCAAAATGAAAGGCCACCTTTCTCTCATACTCTCCATTGTCCAGGTACCATTTCTCGTATTATTTAATTATGAACCAGTACCCTTATGAGCTCTTAAAATTATTGTGTATATCTTAGAAATGGATATTTTGAATAGTCATGTATCAGAAGACAATCTAGAATTAAGCCTAACAAATGTTTCCTTTTTTTTGGTCTTTTTTTTTACCAGTCTATTTCTACATTGTATGATATGTACCATCGGCACTTTGCATTGCCTCACATCTCTCTCCTCATAGAAACCCTTGCCACTATTTCCTCACATCCAGCAATATTACTAGCGAGACCTCCCAGCAACTTAAGTTTCACGAGGCATGCGCTCTTCTAGAAGTTGCTGAGCCAGCCTCTATTCATTTTGAAAATGACTCGTACCATAATTACCTAAAACTCCTTCAATCCATCCTTCGAAACAACCCACCTCTCTCTATAGAGATGCAAATTGAGCCCAAAATTATCTCTGTTTGTGAAAGGGTCTTAAAATGTATCTCAACTGCGCAATCGAGACTGAACCAGAAGTGAAAAGCGGGACATGGAAAACAGTAAGTGGGTACTTCCAGTTGGTGATAAGAAGGAAGAATTGGCAGCATGTACCTCTCTTTTGGTGATGAAACTTATTAATGGTTTTGAGAGGGACCTTTTTGAAAGAAATTTACCATCTTTTTTCCCCTTGTTTGTGAGTCTTGTTAGGTGTGAACATGGCTCAGGGGAAGTGCAAATGTTTTGCATGAGATTTTTGAATTCTCGATCGGGCCGATAGTAATTTCCTCTTGTTCATAATTAGAGCAAATGTAAGTATGCAACGAGCTAAGGAGATGTGTATTCTAGTTGGTGGTTTTTGTTCATAGTGCTTTTGTTGAGAGAGTGAAAAATAAATGACAAGTGAAATTAGATTGTTACGGTTTCAGAGGCATGGCACGAGGACTTATTTCGGAAAGGTAATAAATTTTAGCAATTGTAATTTATTGTTGTGTGCTTGTTACTACTGTTGCTGCTGCTTTTTTATTATTTATTTATTTAATTGATTTATGTTGTAAAAAATCTGTATCATGTGAGTTGATTTGTGTCATAAAGAATATATGATGAGAATTTGATTTGTGTATTAAAAAATGGTTTCTATATTGTGTGATTTGCAGCAATTTATTTAGTGGTTTTAGATTGCAGATCATAATTTTTTTTTTTCTGATTGTTGCGGTTAGAATTGTTAGAATGATAATGATGTTTATTGGTATGTTAGAATCATAAAAAATAAAAAAAAATGTTTGAGTCAATAGTGGTAAGCAAATTTAATAGAAGAAACCGTATGAGGGGTAAAGAAGGAAAATAAGGAAAAAAGAAAAGAAAGAAAGATGTTTTTAAGTCAATAGTGGTAAGCAAATTTAATTAGGTTGTGATACAAATGGCAAATACAAATCTATAGTTATTGAAAACAATTAGCGGCACACTGTTGTATCAATTAAAATATTTAGAAAAAAAGAGGAACTTACAAAAAGGAGGTATGGTTTCTACTCAATTTGAACAGCAACTACAATCAGGAATGAAAGGAGCAATCAAATTTCCATAAAAAAGTTCCCTGGCCCACTTCATGCCTACGGAGATGGTGGTGTATGGGGCACCAGAAGGAGCTGGTGCTCCTTCTGAGGGAAGAGAATCTGCTGCGATCCTTCACATGTGAACAGTACCCTGAAATCTCTGCTTTTTCAAATCCAGTTGTCGAATTATTTCGAGATACGTGCACAGAAAAATCAGCTGTTTCGAGATGCGTGCACATAAAAAGTTGGACGGCTGGATTTGGAAAAATAAGGATTTCAGAGTTACTGTACCCAAACTTCGGATCGCAGCAGATCCCAATCCCCTTCTCCCTTAGTTCTGATGGAAGAAAAACTGAAACACCAATTTTGCTACTTAGTTAACTCTAACCTTAGCCCTTTGTTAAGTGGCTTAGTACTAGCTACCCATGCATACTTTTGGTCTCTAGATGTTATTGGTTTATGGATTTGCTATCTGCTGTGTTTTGTTTTGATTGACTCCTATTACTGCCTCTGGCAGTTTTGGCTTTGGAGCTTTGGATGTGTCTGTAATTAAATATTTTAATGATATGAAATGGGCAATAGCCTCTTTAAAAAAAAAAAAAATTCCATAAAAAATTGAAAGATTAAGTTTGGGATATGAAATTCATTTAAAATTTGAAATTGTAGGCTTGGAAACAGAAATTGATAAAAGCCCATGTTGACTGTCAGCCCAACAAAAGCCCATGTTTTTGTTGGTTTTCTCAGTTCTTATTGTTTTTGTTTGTATCGCAGCAGCCTTATCGCTTCACAGTTGCACACTTTTGCGTGGAGGGGCGACTCCCTTCATCCCTTGCCCCTTACCTCGGTTAGTTCTCTCTTTTGCTGTGTTCTGCGCCTACCTGACCAATTTTCTTATTTCTGATAACCAACCAATTGTCTTAGTCATGTGTTTTTATTCTTCTTCCAGGCAGCAGTCGAAACTCAACCTTAATTGTTAGATAAAGAGACTGCAACACAACCAAATCACACTAAATAACAATCACAATCATATGGTGATGGTGATGGTGATGGTGTCATCAACCTTATCTCTTCCCCCCTTCCTTTCACCTTCCCAATCCCCATCTCCTTTTGCTTCTCGCCTTGTCTGCTACGCATTCCCCAAGTCTCGATCTCAACCCGGCATACGAAATCCACGGCATCAGCTGCATTGGAAGAAGGAGAAAAGGCAGCACCGGAAGGCGGATACCGTTTCTGTTTCTGACCAAGAGGTGATTTACCAGTTTGATCAACTGTTGGCTGCTAAAGACCTCCGTCAAATTAATAATTACCTCAAAGACTACACCGCAACCTCCAACAATCCTTACCCCACAGTCTTTTCCCTCTTCATCCGCTTAACCCAAGCTCAAGGAATTGGTCCTAATGAATCTACTTATGGCATCTTGATGGAATGGTGTGCACGAATGAGGCATCTCAGCCTCATTTTTGTTTTTCTGGGACGCTTTCTCAGAGAGGGTCACAGAGCTCATGCCGTGATCTTCAGTCCAATAATCAAAAGCCTCTGTTGGGATAAAAGAACTGATGAGGCCGTTAATGTGGTGCTAAACAAAATGCCGAAGCTCGGATGTCTACCTGATGTTTTCTCGTATAGTATTCTTATAGATGGGTTGTGCAAGACAGGTGAAATTGACAAGGCAATGGATATTGTACATGTCATGATTTCCAAAGGCCATGAGCCTAATATCGTGACCTATAACACTCTTATAAAAGGGCTGTGCAAGAAAGGTGGAATTGACAAGGCACTAGATATTGTACATGTTATGATTTCCAAAGGGTATGACCCTGATGTCGTGACGTACACCACTCTTATAAATTCGCTGTGCGTGAAAGGTGAAATTGACAAGGCAATGGAATTTGTAGATATCATGATTTCCAAAGGGCAGGAGCCTAATGTCGTGACGTACAACACTCTTATTGATGGGCTGTGCAAGAAAGGTAAAATTGACAAGGCAATGGATTTTGTAAATATCATGATTTCCAAAGGGAATGAGCCTGATGTCATCACCTATAGCACTCTTATAAATGGGTTGTGCAAGAAAGGTGAAATTAACAAGGCAGTGAATATTCTAAAAAACATGATTTCCAAAGGGCATGAGCCTAATGTCGTTACCTACAACACACTAATAGATGGGCTTTGCAAGAAAGGTAAAACTGAGAAGGCAATGGATATTGTAGATGTCATGATTTCCAAAGGACATGACCCCAATGTCGTGACCTACAACACTCTTATAGACGGGCTTTGCAAGAAAGGTGAAGTTGACAAGGCAATGTATTTTCTAGATGTCATGATATCCAAAGGGGTTGATCCTGATGTCGTGACCTATTGCACTCTTATTGAAGGGCTGTCCAAAGGGCATGAGCCTAATGTCGTTACCTACAACAAGCTAATAGATGGGCTTTGCAAGAAAGGTAAAACCAAGAAGGCAATGGATATTGTAGATGTCATGATTTCCAAACGACACGACCCCAATGTCGTGACCTACAACACTCTTTTAGACGGGCTTTGCAAGAAAGGTGAAATTGACAAGGCAATGTATTTTCTAGATGTCATGATATCCAAAGGGGTTGATCCTGATGCCGTGACCTATTGCACTCTTATTGAAGGGCTGTCCAAAGGGCATGAGCCTAATGTCGTTACCTACAACAAGCTAATAGATGGGCTTTGCAAGAAAGGTGAAACTGAGAAGGCAATGGATATTGTAGATGTCATGATTTCCAAAGGACATGACCCCAATGTCATGACCTACAACACTCTTATAGACGGGCTTTGCAAGAACGGTGAAATTGAGAAGGCAATGTATTTTCTCGATGTCATGATATCCAAAGGGGTTGATCCTGATGCCGTGACCTATTGCACTCTTATTGAAGGGCTGTGCAAAGGAGGGTGATTTCTAAAGGCCTTTAGCCTGATATGTTGTTATGAACTTATGATGTTGCTCTTTGATTGAAGAATAACTATTTGAATAGTAATTGTGTGATTTGCAGCTAGCAATATATTTAGTGGTTTTAGATTGCAGATCATAAGGGTAAAATGGGTAACTTACAAATTTCAAGTGAGTTTTAATAGAAAAGCCAATAAATTGGGTAAAATTTGTGGATTTTTAAATTTTGAAAGGGTAAATATGATATTATGGAATTTAGAGGGGGGAATACGCAATTTCAAAGTTTTTGAGGGGTATACATGAAATTCCCCCTTTATTGTTAGATTAATCAAAATTTAATTTATCTAATATTTATCAAATATTAAATCTTAATTTTTTTTATTCGGGTTGATTCACCCAATTGGCATGCACTTACACCTTTGAACACACACCAAGTGTTCGATAGTTTGCCCCAGTGAAGAAAAACAACCAATTCTTCGAGTACACACATGCACATGCTCCCCTGTTTGCTCCAATTGGCATGCAAAGGAGCTGACACCAAAGAGATATCTTTCTATGACTATTCGTGAATTGGGTCACATGGGTCGCTCGGATCGACTGCTTCAAATCCTTAATTGGGCCTACATTGTTTCCAGATGACCGAGTTCTCGCATCTACAGTTGAAGTACTGGCACGGTTTGATAAATTGAAAATGTACTTGCAGAACCCCTATATTTCAAATACCTCACCAACTAAAATTTTAATTCACACCAAGATTGCTTCTCTATGCTTCAAGCACATGAAAGAACAAAATTTCTCACATGGTTATGGTTAGGTTGCTAGCACAAAATGAATGAAAAAAAGTCTATCCAAAATACCTCACCAACAAAAATTCTAATTCATGCCAAGATTGCTTCCTACATACATGAATAGAAAATGCCCTTGTCTCAAACTTTTCATTTCTCTTATTCCAAGCAAATACACAATTAAACACATGGAAAGGTTACATCAGTGTATTGCATTTTGCTTAGTTGTAGCCTCATGGATTCTGATACGTAGATTGAGTCAGAGAAATAAGAAGGGTCCGAAAACATGGCCACTAATCGGGGCTACAATCGAGCAGTTGAAGAACTATGAGAGAATGCATGATTGGCTTGCCGACTACTTGGCCACGCATAAGACTGTACATGTTTCGATGCCTTTCAATTCTTACACCTATATTGCCGACCCAACAAATGTCGAGCATATATTGAAAACTAATTTTTCCAATTACCCCAAGGTAAATATTCTTCTGCTGTTGACAGTAAACAGTGTTTTGTATACAATTTCTTGCTGATTTCAAGTCAAAACTATAGCCTGTAATTCAAGATTTGATCTTTTCTATGTATGCATACAAGTTTTGTATGCATTAGAATGCAATATTTTTGGAACTTACAACGGACTTGTTAGTATGTTAAGTCCATAAATTAGAGTTCACCTTTTTGTACTAAAATTATACTGACAGACCTTTGCATCATTTTCTGAACAAGTACCATTTTACTGATTCTTGTACAATTTAGGGGAAAGCATACAGGTCCTACATGGATGTATTGCTCGGTGACGGGATTTTTAATGCGGATGGAGAGTTGTGGCGCAAACAAAGAAAGACAGCAAGCTTTGAGTTTGCTTCAAAAAATTTAAGAGATTTAAGCACAAAAGTCTTTAGAGAGTACGGTCTGAAGCTGTCAAATATCTTATGTCAAGCATCCATTGATGATCGAGTTGGCATCAAGGGATTAATCCTCCTTAAGACTTAAATCCGCTTTCTTTAGCTTTCTTAGTTGCTTAATTCTGCCGAACACCGGTTCCTTAGCGTGGATTAAGAACACTTCCTTTAGTCTTCTTTTGTCCAAACTTTAAGGCACCTTTATCCCTTCTTTTAGCTTCCTTAACTTGCACCAACGGATTAAGACAACCGAATATCGGTTCTTTAGCACTCCTTAAGCTCTTAATCCTTCATTCTTAATTCTTTGTTACCGAACGGCCCCAATAGTTCTGTCTTACTCATTTATTTAAAAAAAAATATATCCCTTTTGGCTTTTGCAATTACTTTTCATTTGGATGCCAACATATCAATCTGTAAAAACACAAGCTGCTCTTATTTTTGTTTTACAATTGTACATGACATGCAAATTTACAAAGCGCTTCTTTTTTTTGACATGAAAAGTTTTGTTACAAGATGACTGTACGAGAAAACAAATAATTCAGGGGTAAATTTGCTTAATACCCACAAAGTCGAGACAACTGGAAATAGATTCCTTTGATTACCACCATTCCATTAGAACTGGATGTATCCATTTTGAAGAATGTCCCATGGTTATATATTTATAGGGGCATATGATGCATCTTATATTTTTAATCATGTCTTTTTTTTTTAAAGGTGACAAATTTAATTTTAATAAACTAAAATCTCTTAAGCTTTTTATGTTGATCATGTTGATTATGTGTTAACACCTTTACTTTTCTTTTAAAATAATGAATCATCTGGTATTATATAAAAATTCTTTATTTTTTAATAATATGAAGAAGTAAAGATTTCTGATTGTCCATTTTTATACTAGGAATTATATTGTTAATGAATGGATTAAAAAAATAATTCATTCCATATGATAATGATAATAATCATGGTCTTTTTATTGTTCTATCTCTTATCTTTCCAAACACAATCCAAACGTAAAGAATAATGCTTATTTTGTTATAAGTTATTCTTGTACCAGGCAGCTTAACTTAAATTAAATTGATTTGATAACTAATTCAATATTATACTTCTAGTGAGTAGTGAGATAAATAAAATGCATAAGAAATAGTTTTTATGTCATTTTTGAATTATCTTTTTAGTCTTCAATTTCTTATTTCTTTTCCGAAAAGGGTAAAATGGGTATTTTGTGAATTTAATGAGTTTCAGTAGAAAAGACAATAAAATGGGTAAATTTGTGAGTTTTTGAAATTTAGAAGGGTAAATATGATATTATGAACTTTAGAGGGGGGAAACGTAATTTATAAGTTTTTGAAGGGTATACATGAAATTCTCCCTAGATAAAAAGAGTTTATCAAATTGTAATAATCTAACTGCCTATTTTGACAAAATAAATTAGTAAAGTAAAAGTTTGGAAACAATTTCACATTGGATACTTGCAATATACCAAATATGGCTATAGCTTCAAAAAGGTTAAAAAGTAAAGAATGAAATACATAGAAAAAAGAAAGGGTCCGCCTAGCTCTCCCCCGTGAACAATCTCCCGTTTCATCCCCCGTCAGTTGCATTAATTAAGGTAGTTAGTTAGTTAGAATTTATAACTGTCAGTGTATTTTAGGAATTTGCAGAAGTATTCATATATAGCACAACTAGTATTCATCCATATATATGAAGGTATTCACATTTGCAATAGAAACATATTTGGATATATTACAACAAGAAAGTAGGGGACAAACAACATGTGTGGGGGACCGCACAACTGTCAGAGCATTAATTAAGTGGGGGACCGCATAACCGTCAGCGCATTAATTAAGTGGGGGACTTCTAACTACCTTCAGCTCATTTTAGAAATTTATAAAAAAAGTATTCATCTGTAACACAACTAGCATTCATCAATCTATATAAATGTATTCATCTTTGCAATAGAAGCATACTTGGACACATCAATCACTCATCTTTTACACGTTTTTAGATATGAGTTTTTTTTTTCTTCGTTCAATCTAACCAATATTTCTGACGATCTGTGAGGAATTTTGCAAATCTAAAACCACGAATGTCTTCAAAATAATTTTCTCTTTCAAATGAGATCCATGATGACATACTTTCGAGTTGTCCGTTGCACAAGTATTCACACCTCGTCATGCAAGTATTCATCCCGCATTAAGCAAGTATTCATCCTCATCGTGTAAGTGTAAATAGTTAATGTACCAAGAGTATTACACGTTTTTAGAGATGAGTTTTTTTTTTCTCCGTTCAATCTAACCAATATTTCTAACGATCTGTGAGGAATTTTGCAAATCTAAAACCACGAATGTCTTCTACATAATTTTTTCTTTCAAATGAGATCCATGATGACATACTTTCGAGTTGTCTGTTGCACAAGTATTCACACCTTGTCATACAAGTATTCATCCCGCATTAAGCAAGTATTCATAATCATCGTGTAAGTGTAAATAGTTAATGTACCAAGAGTATTACAAACATATGTGCATACCAAACAAATAAAAAGTATTCATCCATAAGATATCAAGTATTCATATATATAAGTTAAAGTATTTATGCCTAAGATATTAAGTATTCATCCATAAACGTTGAAGTATTCATCTCTAAAACATTAAGTATTCATCCATATGTACTTAGTACGCACTGTTCTAATTCACCATTAATGAAGCTTTGTTCTTTACAAATAACTCGGATCTGACCCGGCGGTCGACAGTGATGGATCTACTCCGGCGGAGGCGGAGGTGGGAGGTGGGAGACGGAGGTGGAGGTGGGAGAGGGAGGCCGAGAGGGAGAGATGGGAGAGGCGGGCGGAGGCGCAGAGGGAGAGGTGGGAGAGGCGGGCGGAGGTGGAGGCGGAGGTGGAGAGGGAGAGGTGGGAGAGGGAGGGAGAAAGAGGAAAGAAATAAATAGAGAAAATTGGATAATTAATTTGTAGGGCCATTAGGTAGTTAGAATTTTGACTTATAGTTAGAAAAATGTAGTTAGTTAGTTGGAGGATGAAATGGGGGATGGATAGATGGGGGAAGATATAATTACCCAAAAAGAAAAGAAAAAAAAGAGAGGCCCAATGGTTTTACATACGAAATTAAGGTGTAAATATTCTTTTTTTGTAAGTTAACTTGAGAAAATTTGGATTATAATTCAAATAATTAGTGGTACAGAATAGGTACCTCTCGGTTGGAAACTTTGGAGGAAGGAACAGGACTAGCCACATGGAAGACTCCATCACAACCTGCCACAGAAGATTCAATGCTTCCATAGTCCAGTAAATCAGCTTTAAAATGTTTGAGATTTTCTGTGGCATTCTCCAGTCTCTTCAGGTGTGTGAAATAAATCTTTTTTTTTTCTTTTCATTTTTAAATGGAGAAAATATGGAGTAGTTAAAATAATAATTTATTTTTAGTTTATTATCATTGTACTTGTTTTATTTTATTTGATAGTTTTAGAAAAATCAATTTTCCTACTGGACGAGAATCAGCCTAATTGATAAAAGGATTATTTGACAATTATTTATTTTAATAATTTAAAAAATAAAAAATAAAAAATTCAAATTTAAAATATGATCGATGTTATTTTACATGTCAAGTTCATAAAATAATATTTACAGACCATAATTTTTAGGCCCTGAAAATTAACCATGATTTTTGGGGTACCCCGTGCATCAGGAATATGCAACGGAGAATTTTTTTGAAGGTGGTGTTGTTCGAATATTTTCGATATTTTATTGGATAACATAATATTGGAATTTGGTTTTTATCTCATAATTAATTAAGGTTTGTTGGGGGGATTTAATCTGTGAAATATAATTCCTCCTAACCTTATAAAAAAAAAACAATAGATTTTCGATATCTTAAGGGGCTCTCTGTCCTTTTTGAGAAAGAAAGAAGAGTGAGCCTATGGTGCTATGCATAGCACAGATGGCTAGTGTACTACGGCTCAATATGGTACTTTTTAAAATCCGAACGGTCGATCCAACCGTTCAATATGATAACCATATGAATATGTACTTGCAAACTAAATTTTATATTTTTTTGAATTTTTTTACTATTTTTTTAGATAAGTAGAAAAATCAGTGTTTTCTGAAAATTCTGGACCATCAAAGTTCTACCTATCTAAAAAAATAGTAAAAAAATTCAAAAAAATATAAAATTTAGTTTGCAAGTACATATTCATATGATTATCACATTGAACAGTTGGATCGACCGTTAGGATTTTAAAAAGTATCATATTGAGCCGTAGTACACTAGCCATCCGTGCTATGCATAGCACCATAGGCTCACTCATGAAAGAAACTCCTTGAAATTATTCGTGAGGTCTGGATCCAATAGATTGGCCAAAAGATATTCATGAAAATGAATTTTAAACTCCCTTGGTATGGGATAAATGTGGATATATACTCTTTGCTAAATCCCATACCTTAATCACCTTAAGAGGGCCCAGAATTAATCCTTCTAATCAAAGATTCTTTACCTCGCAATACGCTGTTTTTGAATGGTTTCGGATCATAAAAAACAGTGATTTTGAAATATTTTAAAAAAATAGTAAAAGAAATTCAAAAAAATGTAAAATTTGGTGTCCAAGTACATTTCAATATAGATATCTTGTTGAGCGGTTCGGATCGACTGTTTTGTCTTTGAAAATAAAAATATGAGCGTGAAGTAACTGATTATTATGATAACATATGCATGCCTGATTATTATGATTGACCAATTATAAATAAAATTATGGGATAACTGTTGTTGGTGTGTCCATCAAAAATTAAAAACATAATAAATTTTATATTTTTCTATCAAAATATTCAAATTTCTTATTTTCACATTCTAAATTAATATCCTTGATATTCTTTTCGATTTTCTGTTGATTAAATTAACAAATAAACCGAAGTATTTAAAGCCATTGATTAAGAAATAAATCGGGGCGGTCCGGACCATATTCATAATATATAAAAGTTCGGTCGGTTCGATTATTTCGGTTTTGAAAATTTCCAAACCGAATCGAACCAAAATTATAATTCAGTTTTAAAAAAAACCGAACCGAACCATTAATTGAAAAACCAAACCGTTTGATTCAAACTAATTCGGTTCGGTTCAAAACCGACTAAATCGGACCCAATGAACACCCCTACTGCTTTGGACTTTGATCAAAAGTTTGGAAACAATTTCACATTGGATACTTGCAATATACCAAATATGGCTATGGTTTCAAAAAGGTTGAGAAGTAAAAAAATGAAATACATAGAGACAAAAAGAGAACCCCAATGGTTTTCCAATACTGTTCGTTGTACCAGCATTCCAGATAACACCACAATGACTTTGTTTACTTTTGTACCAGTTACTGCTGGTTCAAGCACCTCTAATAAATAAAGGTGTAAATATTCTTTCTTGCAAGTTAAATTGAGAAAATTTGGATTATAATTCGAATAATTAGTGAGAGAGATCGAATAGGTACCTCTGGGTTGGAAAGTTAATTTCGACTTTGGAGTTTGGATGAAGGAACGGGACTTGCCACATGGAAGACCCCATCACAACCCGCCACAGAAGATGCAATGCTTCCATTATGTATTCTCTGAGATATCTCATATTTTGACCGACGTGTCCGGTGCCTATTCGGGGATAGCGCGGGGGCAGTTTTATTATATGTGCAGAACGTATTTGAACGGTTGAGATTTTCTTAAAAGTTACGCAAAATATGAGATATCTCAGAGGATGCGAATTCAGTAAATCATGTGGCGTTCTCCAGTCTTTCAAGGTTGAGGTGAAGAGGTCAATTTGGGTCTGATGTCCATCGGACTCAAAGTGAGTTCGATGGGTTCGATGACCGTCCGACTTGCTTTAAGATTTGCGTCCGTAACTTTCGTATCTGCTTTAAAATTTATACGCATGAATCTTAAAGCAGATCGAACGGTCACGAAACACATCGGACCGAAATTTGAGTCCGAACATCGGACCCAACCTGCTCTCTGAGGAAGTGAAAGCCTGAAAGGTGCCATCAGACAATCGGGGCCAAGAATCATTGCACCAAAGGTAACAAAGTTTTTCTGTTTAGATCGGGATCGTTGATCAGATTCAATATTAAATTGAATTGATCCGGATTTTGATCGAATGGTCTGGATCTAAACTCTAAATATGAGGTACTCCAGAGATTGCGGCCAGGTTATGTGACGACCAGATTCGTGTACACAAGGCCATCATACAATATTCTATAAGACTTCGTGAAATAAATCCATTTTTTTTCATTTTTAAGTGGAGAAAATATGGAGTAGTTAAAATAATAATTTATTTTTAGTCCACTAAAATTACACTTATTTTATATTTGTTGACAGTTTTAGGAAAAATATATTCACTATTCTACGAATCATCCTACTTGATAAAAGGATTATTTGACAATTATTTATTTTAATAATTCTTAAAAATAAAATTCAAAAATAAAATTCAACACTATAAAATTTCCAAACCGAATCGAACCAAAATTATAATTCAGTTTAAAAAAAAACCGAACCGAACCGTTAAACTGAAAAACCAAACCGTTTGATTCAAACTAATTCGGTTCGGTTCAAAAGCGACTAAATCAGACCCAATGAACACCCCTACTGCTATGGACTTTGATCAAAAGTTTGGAAACAATTTCACATTGGATATTTGCAATATACCAAATATGGCTATGGTTTCAAAAAGGTTGAGAAGTAAAAAAATGAAATACATAGAGACAAAAAGAGAAATGGTTTTCCAATACTGTTTGTGGTACCAGCATGATGGAAATAAATCTGCTGTGATTCCAAAGAATCACAGGACTGCTTTTCCGAATTCAACCATTTATTTATTTTTAGATTCGTGCATAACAACCAACTGATTTTGATTCGTGTATTTCAAAAAATTAATGGTTGAATTTGAAAAAACAGGTCCTGCGATTCTTATTTCCCCAGCATGACTCATCTAAGACCTGACGACGACTCAGCCAATCAGGTCTCATGTAAACAACAGTTCCAGATGACACCACAATGACTTTCTTTACTTTTGTACCTCTGGGTTGGAAAGTTAATTTCGACTTTGGAGTTTGGATGAAGTAACGGGACTTGCCACATGGAAGACCCCATCACAACCCGCCACAGAAGATGCAATGCTTCCATATTGTATTCTCTGTGATATCTCATATTTTGCATGACCGATGTGTCCGGTGCTTATTCGGGGATAGCGCGGGGGCAGTTTTGTTTAAGCTTTGAGATATGTGCAGAACGTATTTGAACGGTTGAGATTTTCCAAAAAAGTTACGCAAAACGTGAGATATCTCAGAGGATGCGAATTCAGTAAATCATGTGGCGTTCTCCAGTCTTTCAAGGTTGAGGTGAAGAGGTCAATTTGGGTCCGATGTCCATCGGACTCAAAGTGAGTTCGATGGGTTCGATGACCGTCTGACTTGCTTTAAGATTTGCGCCCGCAACTTTCGTATCTGCTTTAAAATTTATACGCATGAATCTTAAAGCAGATCGGACGGTCACGAAACACATCGGACTGAAATTTGTGTCCGATGGGCATCGGACCCAACCTGCTCTCTGAGGAGGTGAAAGCCCGAAAGGTGCCATCAGACAATCGGGGCCAAGAATCATTGCACAAAGGTAACATAGTTTTTCTGTTTAGATCAGGATCGTCGATCAGATTCAATATTAAATTGAATTGATCTGGATTCTGATCGAACGGTCTGAATCTAAACTCTAAATATGAGTTACTTCACAGATAGCGGCCAGGTTATGTCACGACCAGATTCGTGTACACAAGGCCATCATACAATATTCTATAAGACTTCGTGAAATAAATCAATTTTTTTTTTTCATTTTTAAATGGAGAAAATATGGAGTAGTTAAAATAATAATTTATTTTTAGTCCACTAAAATTACACTTATTTTATATTTGTTGACAGTTTTAGGAAAAATATATTCACTATTCTACGAATCAGCCTACTTGATAAAAGGATTATTTGACAATTATTTATATTTTAATAATTCTTAAAAATAAAATTCAAAATTAAAATTCAACACTATAAATATGATCTATGTTATTTTACATGTCATTTCATAAATATAATAATATTTAATGACCCAAAATTAATGGTCTTTAATTCATCACTCGACAATACTTAAATTGTATGTAATTTGATTGTTAAACTATCTATAAAGTTTGTTTTGAATTCTCAATTTTATTTGAAGTTATTTTTAAATTCATTGTCAAAATAACCATTGTCAAGTGTCAAGTGCTCTCTTCTCAATCAATAAATTTTGAACTAACTGTAAATAGTTTGAGCAAAAGGAATTCTACCACAAATTAGAAAGAAAAAAATAATAAAATTACAAATACTGATACAAATTAGAAAGAAAAATTTACCAATAACTATTGTATCATAATAGCATTAAAAAATAATAAAATTACAAATTAGAAAGAAAAAAATCATACGTGAAGACAGTTTTTCTGAAACAAATACTGATACAACAAACAGATAACAACCCGAAAAAGCTTTCCAGATGAAAGCTTACAACAGATGTAAAAGCAAATACAATCCGAATCACAGAACAGCGAAAAAATGTACAGCAACTCGCAGAAAACAGCAAACAAACACACTCACTAGACTTATCTGAAGCCGGTAACAGGGAAGTTACGCAACGGATTCTCTCTCAGCAATTCTGTTTCCCTGGAAACCAAATAGAACAGTACAGATTTTTGTAAGCAAAGAAAAATAGAAGATATGTGAAACAAAGAAAGTTTAAGGTTATTAAAGAAAACTAAAAGTAACTTGAAGAAGAAATAGAGCCAAAGTTTTTTTTTTTTTTTTTTTTTGTGATGGTAATTTTATGCTAGGTTAACCAGACCACTTAAGAGTAGTACTCTGGTTCGATGGGTTTAATCACTGTCGATTTGCTTTAGGTTCGTGCAGACCGCTTTAAAATTCATACATGTCTGTTTTAATTTTCGTGAGCACAAATCTAGATTAGATTGGACAGTCATCATGCTCGTTGAACCTAAAAGTAGGTCCGATGGGCATCGGACCTACTCCGTTCTCTAACCAAACACACTAGTTCACTGATGTCTATCTTACAATAATGACCCTACAACCTTTGGAAATTTCTTCGCAAGTTAATTAAAAGAAAAAAAATGCTTACGTTTTCAAGTTTTGGCTTGTTGCCTTCCTGAGTTTCAGCCCAGCCCCAGATTTCTTTGAGCTTTTCTCGTTCCCAGATTTCGCCGATTTCGGTGACCTAGTGATAAAATAAAAAATGTTTAACCTAACTTAAGCCCTAATATGCACACAAGGTTCTCTGAGATATCTCAAAATTTTGAGTTGATCAGTACAAAATCTGAACCATAACACGAATCATAAAGCAACCCATTTTATACTAATACTGCCTCGTGCATCTAAATAGGCACCGAAAATACTATTAGGCCTGATTTTGACATCAACTGAAAAGTTGAGATAACTCAGAGAATACAGACCCTTATTTAAAATGTATGTTGGTTACACTAAAAATTTAGATCAGACGGTATGAAACATCAATATTAGTGCTTCACACTTACTCTTCTTCATCTGGATAGATCTCAATTTTGCACGTAGGAGTAGTTGGTGGGGCCACTGCTACAGCTCCCGCTCTTGGAGGCACCTAATACAAGTGAGAAAAAATCAATTTGGAGAAATTAGTCGAGTTTATATCTCAATAAGAAATTCAAGAGATAAGGTGTTAGTACAAACTCATTGCAAGCCTAACAAATTTTTTCCTATGATTCAATCAGTATATTGCAAAAGGAAACATAACGAAAAAATTCGATTTGAAAAAATGTTCCTATGTTATGATGTAAAGAGAATGAATAAAAATAAACCTTATAAGAAGTCCATTTGCCGGGAATAGGGTTATTCTCTTTGTTTCTGGTAGCTTGTGTGCCTAAATTGTACCAGGATGGCTTCTTACTGTTACTCTCAACAGATTTCATTTTCTCGTTTTTTTGACCCGGCACGCTATTCTCATCATTGTATATTGCAAGAGGTTTCCTTGTGTTTGCATCAACAACCCTAAAATTTTAGTTATTCAAAATTAGCCATTCGGGTAGTTGAAATTTGGTAGTATTTGATATAATAAAATTAGCAAACGAATTGCCTCACCTTTGTAGCGGACGTGGTGTACTGAGATTTGATGCTGCAATATGAAAACAAAAACAAAAATAAAAATTAAATCAAAATTTTAGTTTCAAAATTATTGATCCTAAATGTATTATAACTGTTGTTACCTCCAGTTAAAACGGTCCCGAAGCTACGCACTGGTTGCACACTATCACTAGTTGAGTTTTCCTATTTTTTATATATATATAAGAATTGCTCAGTAAAATTTTCAAATGATGAAAACACAGCTTCTACAATCAAAACATTTAGTGATAATAAATAACAACCTCTTCTTCCTTCTGTTGTTTTCTCCTAATCAACCGGGAGAGAAAAGAGCGATACATTTCTTCTAATTTTTCCAATGGTACCGCTTTCCTGTAAAATATCTTATTTATAAGGTCTGAAATAAGAACATGTTCATCTATCTATGCTATTATAAATTAAGAGAAGTAAAATCTAACCTAGCAATGCCAAGAGTAAATATTTCATCAGCCTTTCTAAACTTGAATTTCTTTTCCATGTGCAAAGCATAAGACGAATAGAAAAGCGCGTGATTTTGGCCAATTTCATTTGCCTCCAGAAATTTGTAAATAACCTCGGCATCGAAGCAGTTGCTAGCCTATTATTATAAGAAAAGAAACAAAATATTATATCAGTAAATTGTTGAAGATTAACAAACAAAACACACAAATTGGAGATGCTATCTTGGGTACTTTCACAAAAACACCCTCTAACTTTTACCCTTTCCCCTTCTCCCAAAATTTTGCCATTTGTGGATATTTTTCATTACCAACAAACTAAAAGAGGCAGGTTTTTATACACTCTGGATATTTTGAATTTTTCTGAGAAAAAGGATTATTTATACACTGAGGGTGCTTTTTGTAAATTTCACAAATAAATGCAAAAAAGGGGAAGAGTGATATAAACATACATATTCTATCTTGGGTACTTTTACAAAAACACCCTCTAACTTTTTCTCCTTCCCCTTCTCCAAAAATTTTGCCATTTGTGGATATTTTTCATTACCAACAAACTAAAAGAGGCAGGTTTTCTTTTTTTTTTTTTGAATTTTTCTGAGAAAAAGGATTTTTTATACACTGAGGGTGCTTTTTGTAAATATCACAAATAAATGCAAAAGAGGAAGAGTGATATAAACATACATATTCTATCTTGGGTACTTTTACAAAAACACCCTCTAACTTTTTCCCTTTCCCCTTCTCCCAAAATTTTGCCATTTGTGGATATTTTTCATTACCAACAAACTAAAAGAAGCAGGTTTTTTTTTTTTTTTTTTTCAATTTTTCTGAGAAAAAGGATTATTTATACACTGAGGGTGCTTTTTGTAAATATCACAAATAAATGCAAAAGAGGAAGAGTGATATAAACATACATATTCCATCCAAATTTTGAGGTACCGGAGATCTTCCTTGTATCGAGATTCGTGCCAGAAGGAACGAACACACTGCTCATATATCACAATCAGACCTGAGCAATCACCACCAGTTGGAAATGATTCTTGCACCCATTTAATGCACCTTTTTTTGTCAACCAAAATAACCAAATAAAAGTTTAGTTATCAGGTTTTGTATGAACAAATGTAAATTTTTGTGAATTAGTTGAAACGGGTCTCTTACTGGATCCATGGTTGAAGCGGGTCATCTCCTTTATACTCTTCTATTGCTTCTATCATTCTCCTATAAAAACATTCAAAAAATCAATTCAATTTCTAAAAAGAATAAGAAAGATTCTTGCGAATTCAATTTGAAAAATTACCTTCTAGTCTGAACAAGTTGAGATTTGAACTTGGGATCGATCTGAGCTTTCAAAGAGCGATTGAGCATAGAGATATTACGACCACGCTTGAGAGGTCGAATATTTTCCTTAAAGATCTCCCATTCAGTACCCAACTCCACATTTCCTAGTTTCATTTGCACCACCTCATCATTCATCATCTCTCTCACAACATCTTCTTCCTTCAAGATCTCCATTTTTTATTTGGTGCAAGATAGCAAGAAAATTGGGGGAAAGCTGTTCGCTTTATTTCTAACACCGCAGTGAGAAGAGAGAAAGAGAAAGAGAGAGAGAGTGAGAGAATAATTTATTGTGGAATCTCTCTGCTTTGTTTTCCCCTATTCGTTTTTGAATTGATTCGAAATTACGGGAAATAAATCTGCTGTTGTTCCTTGGGAATAACAGGAACCTGTTATTCCGATCTCAACCGTTCAAAATTTCTAAGCGCGAATCTGAAGGAATATACAAGGTGGAGATCGAAATAACAGGTTCGTGTTATTCTCAAGGAATAACAGAAGATTTATTTCCCAAATTACGAGTTTATGACCGTTGGAGTAGTGGAGGGTCCCACGACCGCTCTCTAGTCGAGCGAGTAACTCAACGGTACCTCACCGCGTAGAATAATTTAGATTATTGAGGTTCGCTTTATGATCCGTGCCAGATTTAAATAGATGATGCAGATATCATTGTACATGGTAAGGTACCGTAAAATATCTGTAGTCTGGAATTGGGTTTTTGTTCTTTCCTTTTAACAAAAGTTGTCCTTTTTATTCTTTCATTTCCTTACACAAAATATTTTGTAAAATGCATACTTAAGGTTATATTTCTGTACACAAAAAATAAAAGTATACTTAATTTTTAAATAATTATACAATTATTACTCAGCGAAAATAAAAAAAATATAATTTAAAAACAAATATAAATGCTAGTTATCCTTCAAAAAATTGCACCTATTTTTTATTTGACTCATTTTTAAAATTCATATAAGATTTGATTTTCAAATGTAAATAAATAGTTCATTTTTTTGCGGGATAAAAAATAGAAAGTTTAAATTAAACGAAGTCTGAATAATTATCTCCCAACGAACAAAATTATTTATATATATATATATATATATATATATAGTGCTTGGCTATTATGCTTATATAAGCATATGCCCACATATGCTTAAATAAGTATTTTTGCGTTTTCAATGTTCAAATGGTCGATCCGACCGTTCATCTTGTTCTCCATATTAATATGTGCTTGGAGACCAAATTTTACATTTTTCTGAATTTTTTTACTATTTATTAAGCCACTTTGAAAATTGCTGATCTGGGTGAACAGTAAAAACAGTGTTTCCAAAATTCTGGACCATATGATCAGCAATTTTCAAAGTGGCTTAATAAATAGTAAAAAAATTCAGAAAAATGTAAAATTTGGTCTCCAAGCACATATTAATATGGAGAACAAGATGAACGGTCGGATCGACCATTTGAACATTGGAAACGCAAAAATGAGTTATAAGCATATGTGGGCATATGCTTATATAAGCATAGTAGCCAGCCCCTATATATATATATATATATATATATATATATATATATATATGAGGAGGGTTCAAGTGCCTCAATTTTTCATGCCTCCACCATGCCTCCATTTTTAAAAACTTTAATAACTCAAAATTTAAAACTTAAAAATCAAAATGAAACCGTTGGATATGTTCTAAATCATTTTATCTATGCACGTGTAAAAAATTATGACATTTCAATTTTGTTTTGGTTGTCATCAAGAGCTTGTAAAAAACGCATTAATGTGGATAATTTCTAGACGTTGATTTTTCAACTTATTGATTCACATAAAAACAAAATCAAAATGTGATAATTTTTTATGAGCACATAGATAAAATGATGTAGATCATATCCAACGGTTTTATTTTGATTTTTAAGTTTTAATTTTTGAGTTATTAAAGTTTTTAAAAATGGAGGCATGGTGGAGGCATGAAAAATGGAGGCATTGGAACCCTCCTCTCTCTCTCTCTATATATATATATATATATATATATATAGTGGCTAAGGTCAAAGTGGTATGGCCAAGGCCTTGGTGCTACCAATTAGTTTTTGCAATTTTAAAGTTCACATAGTCGATTCAAACTGTTAGATGTTCAATCTATATTAAAGTCTGCTTGGAGACCAAATTATACATTTTTTTGAATTTTTTTACTATTTTTTAAGCCACTTTGAAAATGACAGATCCGCGTGAACAGTAAAAACAGTGCAACCAAATTCTGGACCATGTGATCAGCAATTTTCAAAGTGGCTTAAAAAATAGTAAAAAAATTCAAAAAAATGTAAAATTTGGTCTCCAAGCAGATTTTAATATAGAAATCACATCTAACGGTTTAGATCGACCGTTTGGACTTTAAAAATCCTAAAACGACTTGATAGAACCAAAGGTCTTGGTCATACCACTTTGATCTTAGCCACTCTCTCTCTATATCTATATATATATATATATAAGACATGATTTTGACTTTGTCACGGAATATCAGAGCTGTCGCGTAAGCCGGTTCACCGAGTAGTAAACCGGTTCACCAATTAAGCCGGTTCAACGAATAGCAGATTTGTCGCATGAATCAGTGAACCTAGTCCCGAGCTGGACCGTTTCCTTAGAATTGCAGGCTGCTGCAATTATGTCGGGTGAAGCTCTACTATTCGATCTAAAAAGAACGGCCTAAGATCTATAAGAAACAGTCTTATACTTGCTCGTACAGTACTGTTTGGGATTCCCTTCATTTTACGGTTTGAGATTAACTCCCAGCCTGTTTGGGATTCGGGCTGACGGAGGGGCGGTATTCTTGGGCTTTGAGATTCGTGCCAAGTTAAAAAAGAACGATCCAGATCAAGTAATTGTAAAAGATTCCCTATTATGGTACCGGGGGTGATGTGAATTCAGGGTTGTTCTTGGTCAGGTTTGATTAAAACCGAAATAAAATAGATATAGTAAAATTTTATTTAGTTTTAGAAAATATAATTGAACCGACCGAAATTAACTTATCAACTGAATTAAAGCCGAACTGGACAAACTGAAACTAATTTTCAGTTTGCTCGGTTGAACCGAAATAAGAAGATTAATTATAAAAATAAGTATTTTTTTTTGTAATTTTTTGGAATCTTTTTAAGTTGGGTTTAAAAAATTTGTTTGATTCGGTCTAACCAGTTTTAAACCGCATCAAATAATATACATTATGTCTTAATTTTCAAATTTTTTTAAATATTTAGTTCGGACCGAGGATGAATTTTATAACTTTTAATCGGATCGGATCGGACGACTAAAATACAATTCTTCAGTTCCATTAAAAAAAAAAGCTGAACCAAATTTTTTTGAACCAATGTATATCCTTATTATATATATCCTTTTTATTTGTCTTTATTTTGAACCAAAAAATTATGAATATTAGTAGACGGTCCATTCATTTTGTAATTTTCAATATTAATTCTCATTCATTTTTCGACTACTCCACTACTATTTGGAATTTATTTTTTTATTTATTATTGTAATGATTTTTCATTTACAACTTGCGGTCTATAAATAGAGGCATTGTAATATTGTATTGTACACATGAGAAATGTATGAATAAAGATATTTCCATCTTTTATGTAGGAGACTAGTACGAGCGGTATCCACCACTTACACCGAATTACTTCCATCTTTTCACCTTTCAATTTTTCTTTTCTAATTTTTTTTATTGAAAGAAATAACAATAGTGAGTTAAATAGTGATAATAGTAAAAGAAAATAAAAATAGATGTATTACATTCAAATTTGCTGTTGAAATTTGAAAATCTTAAACCCTAAAACCTTAACTCAGTGAACAAACTAATTATTTATAATATTAGACCTAATGCCACTCAAAGATTCAAGATTTGCCATACTAGATTAATATAATGCCTGTTTCCCTTTTGGGGCAATTTCAAGGAGACCCCTCAAGAACTTTAAATTTACGTATCCCCAATTTTAATGTTGGGTTAATTTCTCATGTGTCCCTGAACTCTTCTTAATTATCTTATTTGTCCCTTTAGGTGCGTTTGGATGAGAGTTAGAATAGCTAAAATAATGAAATTTTAGAATAGTAAATGAGAATAGAGAAAAAATAGTAATTTTCAGATTAGTGTGAAAATGATGCTATTCGAATTAGTAAAAATGTTGTTTTGATTGTATATGTAGAATAGTGAATAGTTGTAATCAATGAAAAATAGTGTTAATAAGGTGCTAATTAAGAGGACATATAGGCAAGTGGGATCTCAAATGAATTGTCACAACGTGGAGATAGCGGAAAGTGGTATCAAATTTGTCATTTAAGGACTGTGTTGGTGGAAATTCGAAAATGAAGTATTTTATTTTCTCATTTCACATTTTCAAATAGTAGTTATTCAAACATTTACAAAGAATAAAAAATAGTAGCTATTATAGCTATTCCGAATAGCAAAAATGTTGTTTGGATGCACATTGCTATTCCGAATGACTTCTATTCTTGTGTCATCCAAACATAGCCTTAAGAGTTTAATATTTTGAGAACGGAGGACCTACTATTGGGTCCAATGATCTTGAAAACCGTCCGATCCGCTTTAAGATCTGTGTGCATTAAAATTGAAACAGAGACGCAAGAATTTTAAAGTGGAGTGCACGCATCTTGAAGCGGATTGGACAGTGATTGAGTCCATCAAACCAAAGTAGGTCTGATGGGCATCGGACCTACTCTCATGTCTAATATTTTATATATAACCTCTAATACTTCAAATTATTTCTTATTTACTCTTAAGATTAATACATATGCACTAATCTCTTTTAGAAGTTATTAAGCTAATAATTTATATTTAATTTCAAATAGAATGACAAAAATGTCCTCCAGATCAGTTCTTAATTTATATTTAATCTTGATTGGTTGGTCAATATTAAAGTCGTCTCAAGTGGTGTCACATATATATTTAGTCTGGAATTGGGTTTTTGTTCTTTCCTTTTTAATAAAAGTTTTCTATATTGTAACCAGTGCAGTGGCATAATTATATTTTCTTACACAAAATATTTTGGAAAATTCACTTTTCTCTTTTGAGGTTATACTCTTATGTATACAAAAATTAAAAAATATACTTAATTTTTTTAAATAATTATATAATTATGACTCATAGAAAATCTTTGCTCCATCCAATTTGCTAGTTATCCATAAAAAAATTCACCTATTTTGTATTCTGACTCTTTTTTTTTTTTTAAATTCATATAAAATTTTATCTTCAAATGTAAATAGTTCATTTTTTGGAAGCAAAAAAATTATAAAAAGAGGAGGGTTTGAATTATTATAAATATATAAAAGAGGAGGTTTCAAATGTCTTCATTTTGTGTCTTCATTATATAAAAAAATGTCTTCATTTTTTTAAATATTAATAAATTAAAATTTAAAATTTTAAGTTCAAAATAAAATCATTAGATTTGATATATATTATTTTTTCTATGCACATACAAAAGATTATGATATTTGGACTTTGTTCTGATTAGTATCAAGAGTTTGCAAAAATACATTGATATAATTATAGAAAAATTATGAACGTGGAGCATCCAACTTATTTATTCATATAAAATCAAAACTAAAAAGAAATAAACTTTTATGTGTATGTACTATGTAGAGAAAATAATATAAATCTCTAGCAATTTTATTTTGAGATATAAATTTAAAAATAATATTATTAGAAAGAGTAGGGTTAAAATGCACCATTAGTTTTGTGCTCCAATCATGCTCCATGTCTTTTTTTCTGTTTTAAAAGTTCGAACAATCGATCCGAACCGTTCAACATGATCTTCATATTAAAATGTGCTTGGAGACCAAATTTATATTTTTTGAAATTTTTTTACTTTTTTTTATATAGGTACAAAATCACTGTTTTGGATGGTCCAGAATGTTCTGAAAACAGTGATTTTGTACCTATCTAAAAAAATAGTAAAAGAATTTCAAAAATATAAAATTTGGTCTCCAAGTACATTTTAATACGAAAATGATGGTAAGTGGTTCGGATCGATTGTTCGGACTTTGGAAACGAGGGACTGATGTATGAGGATGAAGAAAGTGAGATGGATGTTAGTATGAACAATAGTAGTAGGAAGAGGTGGATCTTTAAGAGCATGGCTGGTTTCTACTTTCTGGAGGAAGTTAGATATTATTGCCTACAAATCCAATTCAATACCTCTTAAAGACCACATCCTTGGGACTTTTATGTACATTACTTACCTTTGTTTGACTAGTTGACTTTGGAATCAATTTCAGTATCATTAAAGGTGACAACGGGTACGATAAGAATTGGATGAAAGCATTTTCGTATCCGTACCCGTTACAAATTGTCTTTACCCGTACTTTACCTTTACTCGCTACAAATTATCTTATCCGTACCCTACTCTTATTTGTTATGGTTGTCAGATAACGAAATGGTAGCAGGTTAATAACGCGTAATGCTAATTAATAATTATTTTTATTTACTAAATAAAATATTAAAACACATTCATTTACACATATATACGTGTTTTAAAGGTCTAAACTTCATTGTGATTTGCTGAAATTTATTTATGTGTTTTAATGGTTAATTAAGTGTAACACAACTATCAAGAGTAGTTGGAGAATGAACATTGCTCATTAATATATATATAATATATAAATTTTTTTATAATTAGCCGATCGTGTAACGGGTACTTGCTTTACCGGTACCCTTAATCGTTTAGATAACGATAAAAAATCTTTATTCATACTTGTAGTGAATAAATTTACGAAAAAAATCTTGCCCGTACGCGTTTTATCAAATCGGGTAAACGAATAAAATAGTGCCATTGACACCCTAAATATCAATTTAGCTTTATTTTTTGTTTCTCATGATCGAAGGAGATAATTGAAGATGCGTGACAGCTTCACGACCTTTGTCCACAAGTTCCTTGAGTAAAGACTGGTGATGCACGACGTACTCCAGGGTTTGATGAAGACTGCTTTAAGATTAGGATAAGACTGAAATGAGTGACGTTAACAATTCACTCGCAATTCCCAGTCAATGGTCTTTAGTCTAACTCACTACTTTTCCACACCGAAATGGACTAGTTTTATTGTGTATAAACTTGAATATATATATATATATAGATGGACTATGGTGCGTAGCGAAATAAGGATCTTATTTTACTTCACGCTCATATCTCTGTTTTTAAAGACCAAACAGTCGATCCGAACTGCTCAACAAATATCCATACTGAAATGTGCTTGGAGACCAAATTTTACATTTTTTGGAAATTTTTTGCTATATTTTTAGATATGTTGAAAACCGCTCTTTTTGAATGGTTCCGGACCATAAAAAATAGTGATTTTGAAATATTTTAAAAAATAGTAAAAAATTTCCAGAAATATAAAATTTGGTCTCCAATAACATTTCAATATGGATATCTTGTTGAACGGTTCACATCGACTATCTGATCTTTAAAAACAGAGATATGAGCGTGAAGTAAAACAAGATTCTTACCTCGCAACTGACCGACTAATAATTGCTCAACTTAATTATCCTCATCACCAACAAATATCTTCCCTAATAAAGAAAAATTCAATCCTTTGTTGTTTAGCAATAAAATTTAGTCTAACTCACTACTTTTCCTAGTCAATGGTCCACGAAATTAGATTGAAACCAGTAGTCTTCTGCATCATTTTTTCGTGAACCAATACATGTAACAATTGCTGTTGCTTTTTACTCGGTCTCATGTCCCCTGACACTATAAAATTTATTATTATTTTTTTAGTAATTTTGGCCTACATCAAATTTAATTTTATAGTGTATTCAGCGCTGATATATTTAAAAGTATTGTTCAAATTGAAAAATACTAAATTTAAATGTGTTCATTAATTATTTGAGTAAGAAATGTACAAATTTTCTGCTGATTTGAAAATTAGCGTAGACGTTTTTGGCAACTGGTCAAATAAATTCAAATTTGAGACATGTCATGTCTAATTGATGGAGAACAATCAAATTTTATAAGTTAAATTATAATTTTGAAAAATGAAATGAATATACAAAAGTTTTAGGTTCTTTTAAAAAAAACGCTACACACTTATTGCAGAGCTTGTTTTTCTTCAATTGTTAAAACTCCTGAATTGCTAATTTTGCAATTCATGCCTATGTTCTCATAATCATATATGCATATGAATTCTGATATGAATGGTATCTTGCTCTCACACATAATATAACAGTAGCTCATATTTATCTGCTGC
Organism: Carex parvula; assembly: GCA_025461045.1. Lineage (NCBI taxonomy): Eukaryota > Viridiplantae > Streptophyta > Magnoliopsida > Poales > Cyperaceae > Carex > Carex parvula. The sequence goes on along the minus strand of JAJGRW010000111.1, from coordinate 1,020,847 downwards.
TATTATTGTCACGGCATGGCCGTGTAATTGTTAAAACAAAGGTCTTTAATGAAACTTACAACCAATTGGAAAATTATAAGATATATAATGAATACAAATACATGGATGGTACAATTTCAATAAAGCATGCAAAAGTCTCTCATGCCCAAGTTCTTATTTATATCTATAGCTGAAATGCTTGTAAAATTTACAGTATTATTATCTCGGCAGGTCCATGGATGACAACATGTGACCTTCAAGGCTATACTGTGCATTCTACAATTTCTGAACTTGATAGATTCCCTACAACAAGCAACTGCTACATTTCTTCATTCCCTCTCTGCCTCTGTTGGTTTCTCATCCTCCTTAGTGCCTCTAATTCTATAGCAACTTCTTTCATCGTCGGCCGTTCTTCTCCTTTCGTCTTCAAACATTGGCTTGTAAGACGTGCTATGACGTTGAGTTCTTCTGCTCCAGCCTCACTTGCAATTGGTGGATCAACGACTTGAAGCAAGCGGCCCTCATCAAATGCAACTGTGAAGTACATTGCTAAATTGTGAAATTCCTCTGGCCGAGCAAAAGAGATGGGTTTCTCTCCTGTTATAAGCTCAGCAAGAACAACACCAAAACTATACACATCACTTTTTTCTGTTAGTTGGCTTGTATAGAAATATTCTGGATCCAAATAGCCAATAGTTCCTTGAACAAGAGTAGTGAGATGGGTTTTATCAAAGGGAACAGACCTTGATGCTCCAAAGTCTGATACCTTTGCTACGAAGTTTTTATCAAGGAGTATGTTCGAGGACTTGATGTCTCTATGGATTATTGAAATTGACGTTGCTGAATGCAAATAAGCAAGAGCTCCAGCAGCTTCAGCCGATATTCTCAAGCGGCAATCCCATGTTAAATGGTATCTTGAAGTTCTTATAAGATGTAAGAGTGTTCCATTAGGTATGAACTCGTATACCAATAAGGGAACTTGTGTCTCCAAACAACACCCAAGGAGCTTCACAACATTTCTATGGTTAACCTGTGAAAGAATTATGATCTCATTAATGAATTGCTCAATTTGACTCTCATCTTCTATTTTAGATTTCTTAATTGCAACCACTTTTAGGTCCGATAAAGTGCCCTTGTATACGGTACCAAATCCTCCTTCACCAAGAATATTGTTTTCATTGTAGTTTTCAGTAGCCTTCTCAAGTTCTTTCTCGGTGAAGATTTTTGTTTCGGAGTCGATACCTTGTGAAGCTAACCTTTGTTGCAACAAGTAACCACCATTTCGTCTGAAGAACTGGGTTCTCATCTTCACTATCTTTCTTTTCTGCACACCCCAATAAGAGAAAAGGCAAGATATGACCATTATAAACAGAAGCCCCAGACCTGCACCTGCAATGCAACAAAAAATCAGTTAATTATCATTGTAGACTGTGTACATAGACTGTTCATCGTATGATACTTCTTTAGAAACTGACAATGACCAGAACAAGCCTTTGTATAGATTTTTTGTTCAGCTATATAGAGAATGGCCTTCTTGGCAATGTTATATTGGTAGTTCACCATAACCATTGGTCCTTGGTTTTGACAAGTCTCCACTATCCTAGAAGTATGCTACTATGCTATTCTTTTGTTTCAACTTCCAAGTATACATGTTTGTTCACCTATTATTATGAGTTGAAGTTTGACCTATGATAGGTTAATGATTTAATTTTGATAGATACTTAATCCCCCTTCTTAAACAAAACATCTGAGCTTGAAAGTATTTCAACCAACACAATCATAGATAATTAATGCCCCTTCTTGGTATCATTGGTATAATCAGATGGTAAGACTAATAAAAGTTGGCAAAAAGAAAAAAGTTAAGTTAATGATTTTAATGAGCAGGGGTGTTCTGTGAGAGTGAGGTCATGTTTGGTTATGGGGTAAAGTTAATGAGGATTAAATTGCTTACTTCATCTTACTCTTCATATTTTGCATCTTGTTTGGTAGTTCAAATCATTTATTAAATTAATTCATTTGGAGGAGTAAGGATGTTAAACCTTTGACTATGAAAGTGAGCTCCACAGGTGGAGTAAGTGTGAAGTAAGTTAATCTATCTGAAGAGGTGGAGTAACTTACCTCAGATTAACTCATCTCTTGCTCCATCTTACTCCTATTTTACTCCTCGATTGACAACTTAAGTGTGGAGTAAAGAGTTTACTCCACCTCTTACTCGACAACCAAACATGACCTCAGAGACTACCCCGTAAGTAAGTAAGAAACTTAAAAATTTTGCTGCTCTAGTTGTTGTTATATCTGAAAGTATCAACAGCAAAATTGGCAGGCACAGTAATATACTTCCTACCCCCTTGATCCATGAGATTACTACAGTACTAGAAACAATTTGTAATTGGAGATATCTTAATTATTGCTCTATCACAAAGTAATATTAGGATTCAAAAAGATAAAAAAAAAATACCTAAAGCAACTTCAAGCGGGAACACCCTTCTCTTGCATCCACTTCCCCCCTTTTTACCATCACCAGTCATGCCTTTTGGGCAAGAACATGTATAATTTCCTGGTAAATTGATACAACGGCCTACACACAGATCTGATTCAAGGCATTCATTGATATCTGGAAAGCAAAGAAAACACGATTTTGTAAGGAATAATTATATACAGTTCAAGCAATGGTAATTTGCTGGGGCTGGAAAATTATGTATTATACCAGTGCAACCAGCTTTTTCATAGGGATTTCCTTTGTATCCTTGACTACAGTTGCACAGATACCCAACCATCGAGGGTGAGTCATAGCAGTAACTATTATGTTTGCATGCGAAGGAACCAATATCGTTTCTAGAATCTTCACATGACTTGTTTCCGATTGCCCAATCCAATTGTACGAGATTAGTACCAGAGAAGCTTGTTTCATAATTGCCACTCTGATTTGAGTGGAAATCATCTCTTTGAGCAAAATATACGCCAATGCAATCACCAAAATCCACACTTGAATTTGATATGTTTACTTGAGTAAATTGAAGATCGAAGCTTTTTACATTGCCTGGAAGAGTAGCTTGGCAACAACCTAGGCCAGAGCAAGACCCTAAGGAAGTACCCTGAGGGTCACAAAACGTGACACAGCCACTTGTCGCTGTCAGATTTTCGGCTTGTGTACTTATCAAGACTAAACTATTGCAGCCAACAACTCTCAGCATATTGTACTGGTAAGATAATGTAAAAGGAGTTCCATCTAAGTTGAACCGTCCGGATCCTTTATTCTCTGTCCATATTCCATTAGCACCAAGACACCTTCTGTTAATCAGTCCAGCAATGATCTTTATGTAGCCTTGTGATGATATTTCTTGAATGGTGTAGGTGTTGTTGGATATGGACAATGAGGGAATGGTAATATAGGGTGGTTCCTCCTTGGGGCAGTCTATCTCGAAGCCTGGTAAGGCAATGCCGGCAGTGCCAAACGGGTACGGAACTGAGTCACATGTTAGGTACTTTTCGCTCCAATTATAAGCAGCCTCAAATACAGAGGGACTGATGTATGAGGATGAAGAAAGTGAGATAGATGTTAGTATGAACAATAGTAGTAGGAAGAGGTGGATCTTTAAGAGCATGGCTGGTTTCTACTTTCTGGAGGAAGTTAGTTAGATGTTATTGCCTACAAATCCAATGGAATATACCTCAAGGACTGCATACATATATGCATAGAGATAAGCAAGACCACATCCTTGGGACTGCTTTTTTATTTTTATTTTCTCATGGAGGAGATAATTGAAGATATATGAATCGATCAAAGCAGGACTAGGATAAGACTGAAATGAGTGACAGTTAACAATTCACTCGCAATTCCTAGTCAATGGTCTTTAGTCTAACTCACTACTTTTCCACACCGAAATGGACTAGTTTTATTGAGGGAAAACTTGAATATATATATATATATATATATAATTGCTCAACTTAATTATCCTCATCATTATCAAATATCTTCCCTAATAAAGAAAAATTCAATCATTTGTTGTTTAGCAATAAAATTTGAATGGAGCTAGTATATACTTAAAGCTTAACACTGTCATTAGTAATTAGATTAATTCTTACATATATTGAATGATGAGTTAATCTAGTTGTCCAAGTCCGAGTCCAGTCCATAGTCCGAGTCCAAACACAAGTTCGGGTCCAGCTGTTCGGACTCTCTCCAATTCGGGTTGTCTATTTACGGGTTTATATGTTAGGAAGTTAGAATTTAGAATCAGCATGTTGCTGAAAATAGAGTAGTAGTTATTTAAGGAAAGTTTAAATTGGTTAGATCTAATTTTAGAGTTCTAAACATGGGATGTAATGGTAGTGGGCAGTTTTGTATTATGTCTATATATATGAGAAAACCAGAAAACGATGTGATTAGAGAGCATCACAAAAAAAACTTCTGTGTCTTATTTGCTTGTTCCTTCTTTTATTCTTTCAATCCGTGAGTGTGTGCATAATTTGAGAAATCATAAATTAATAACCGGCCTTAAGAGAGATCCAACATTTGGTATCAGAGCCAAGTTATCAAGGCAATGGCCGGTAACGAAGGAGATCAATCTAAGACACTTGCAGTCGTCAAACCGATGGCAAGAAGAGCCTCAATCCCGATCCATTATCCAACGTTAAGCGAATCGAACTACGGCATATGGGCTGTCAAGATGAAGATAATCTTGCGTTCGCTAGGAGTATGGTCAGTGATCGAAGGTGGAGACACAGACGACGACAAAGATCAAGGCGCCATGGTAGCCATTTCTCAAGCCGTGCCAGATAACGTGATGATGGCAATCACGGAGAAGCAGACGGCAAAGGAGGCTTGGGACGCACTCAGGGAGATGCGGGTTGGTGAAGATCGCGTCAAGAAGGCACGCGTACAGGTGCTGAAACGGCAACTGAACAAGTTACACATGGAGGATTCAGAGACAATAAACAAGTTTTCTTGAAGCTTACCACGATGGTGGGTGAGATCCGCTCGCTGGGCACGAAGCTCGACGACAGCAAAGTTGTTGAAAAACTGTTCAGCGCAGTTCCAGATAGATTTCTCCAAATTATCGGAACAATCGAGCAATTTGGCGATATTGAGAACATGTCGGTCTCAGAAGCAATCGGCCGCCTCAGAACCTTTGAGGAAGGACTTAAAGGACGGGTACACACAAAGGGCAGTGGAGAACAGCTACTTCTTACCCAAGCCGAGTGGGAGGCAAGATGCTCAAAGGGAAAGAAAGATGAAGGTTTCAGCAGCACCAAAAGAGGAGGACGTCACGGGAGAGGTCGTGGCCGCGGGCGTGGATATGGTGGAGGTCGAGGAAATGGTGAACGCACTAACGAAGACCGAAAGCCACGCAACTTCGACAAATCCAAGGTTAAGTGTTTCAATTGTAATGAATATGGACACTTCGCAAAAGATTGTCCCAAGCCAAACCGAAGAGAGAGGGCTAATCTTGTTACAACACAAACCGATGATGAACCGGCACTGTTGATGGCTGAAACTTGTGTTCTCAGCCACACAATACAGAACGAGCAGGTGTTACTACACGAAGACAAGGTGGTGCCAAAGATTAACAGCACCCAAGACAAGGCTTGGCATTTAGATACCGGCGCAAGTAACCACATGACCGGTTGTATCGAAAAATTTGCTGAAATTGACACGACCATTAAAGGGTCGGTCAAATTTGGAGATGGCTCGGCTGTAGAAATACAAGGAAGAGGTTCGGTTTTATTTGAATGCTTCACAGGTGAACATCGTATACTTACTAATGTCTACTACATCCCGATGTTGAAGAGCAATAATTAGCCTTGGTCAATTAGATGAGAACGGATGCAAGGTTGTGATTGAAGGAGGAGTAATGTCTATCTTGGACAGATCACAAAGGCTACTAGCAAAAGTGAGCAGGTCAAGGAACCGGTTATATGTGTTGAACATCGCACCAGCTCTACCCGAATGCCTTCTGGCAAGGAGCAAAGAAGAAGCGTGGCGCTGGCATGCAAGATACGGGCATGTGAACTTTCATGCCTTGAAGATTCTAAGTCAGAAACAGATGGTGCACGGCTTGCCCATAATCGAGCATGAGGACCGCATCTGCGATGGTTGTTTGATTGGAAAGCAACACCGAAATCCTTTTCCAGCTATGGCGCAATTTCGAGCTAAGTCACCTCTTGAGCTGTGGCACGGAGACTTGTGAGGCCCTATTACCCCTGCTACTCACGGAGGGAAGCGCTATTTCTTGTTGTTGGTTGATGATAGTACTAGATTTATGTGGCAAGTACTAATCCGAAATAAAGATGAAGCGTTTGAGGCATTTAAGAAGGTCAAAGCTGCAGCCGAAATGGAGAAAAACAGCAAGCTGAAAGCTTTGCACACGGATCGTGGCGGCGAGTTCACCTCAAACGAGTTCAAGAATTACTGCGAGCTGCTGGGAATTAGGCGTTACCTCACGGCGCCTTATTCTCCTCAGCAGAACGGAGTAGTCGAACGAAGAAATCAGACGGTGGTCGGCATGGCAAGGAGCTTGTTGAAAAGCAAGGGAGTCCCAGGCGAATTTTGGGGAGAAGCGGTATCAACTGCCGTGTATCTCCTAAATAGAGCACCAACAAAGAGCGTCGTCGGCAAAACTCCCTATGAAGCATACTATGACCGCAAGCCAAGTGTTGATCATTTTCGTATTTTTGGATGCCTTGCACATGTAAAAGTAGTTACACCGCACCTTTCGAAGTTGGCAGATCGTAGCAAGCAAATGGTGTTCATTGGTTATGATATGAATACGAAAGGCTATCGAATGTTCGATCCAGCGACAAGACGAGTTGTGGTGACACGAGATGCAGTGTTCGAGGAGGAGAAGAAGTGGGAATGGAGCACAAATCCAGTGGCAGAGACACAACCGGTTGGAGACACGTTTACAGTTCATTACCTTCCTATTCCGAGTTCATCCGACACGACAAGGCAAGGGGACGAGTTCGGGGAACGCGACTCTGATGTAGATTTCTCACATCCAGTTCATTCCCTACCTAATGAGCAAGACCAGCAGCTAACACCAATGACAAGCACGAGATCCAGAGCCCCCGATTCAAGTACACCACACACTTCAGATGCAACTTTTGATGGTTCGGCCTCAACCGAAGTACTGCAGCCTACAACATCCGAAGGGAGTTTATTACAAGGACCACGAGGTGAGCGTGATATCAAAAGCTTGTACGATGCAACATTCCCAATAGAGTTGCAGTATTCGGGTCTGTGCTTACTAGGAGAAGAGGAGCCGTCAAATTTCGAAGAAGCCAAGGAAGATCCGATGTGGAGAAGAGCAATGGAGGAGGAAATTTCCTCTATTCGAAAAAATGAAACTTGGAAGCTCGTTCCATTACCCGACAGCCACAAACCTATAGGTCTAAAGTGGGTTTACAAGCTAAAGAAGGACACTCAAGGCAGAATTGTGAAGTACAAGGCGAGATTAGTGGCAAAGGGGTACGTTCAACGACAAGGCATAGACTTTGATGAAGTTTTCGCCCCTGTTGCTCGGCTAGAGACAGTACGTTTGCTGATCTCTATTGCGGCACATGAAGGATGGGAGGTGCATCATATGGATGTGAAGTCAGCCTTCCTCAACGGTGATTTGGAACAAGAAGTGTATGTCATTCAACCGCCGGGATTTGAAATAAAAGGAGAAGAGCACAAGGTATTAAAACTGCACAAGGCATTGTACGGCTTGCGTCAAGCACCTAGAGCTTGGAATTCAAAACTGGACAAGTCATTGAGGACACTCGGTTTTGAGAGGTGTTCATTAGAGCATGCCGTGTACAAGAGAAACCAAGGAAAAGGGAATTTGATAGTTGGAGTTTATGTGGATGATCTAATCATCACTGGAGAGTGTATCCAAGACATAAACAAGTTCAAATCTCAGATGAAGAAGTTGTTTAGTATGAGCGACCTTGGGTTACTCAGCTATTACTTGGGAATTGAAGTTTGTCAGAGTTCTAAGAAGATCACACTCAACCAGTCCGCATATGCAACAAAGGTGTTAGACAAATGCGGCATGAAGGATTGCAACCCAACGCAGATTCTGATGGAACCACGTCTTAAATTGAGCAAGGAAAGCACAAATCCTCCTGTAGATAAAACATTGTACCGAAGCTTAGTCGGCAGCTTGAGATACCTACTACACACGCGTCCGGATTTGGCATTTTCAGTTGGCATGGTGAGTAGATACATGGAAAAGCCCAGGACAGAGCACATGGCCGCAGTAAAACACATATTGCGGTACGTGAAAGGTACTTTGAACCTCGGGTGCATCTACGAGAAGAAGGAAGGAGGCTTGGTGTTGACCGGTTACTCTGATAGTGATCTGGCCGGTGATACTGATGACCGGAAGAGCACTACAGGTGTAATATTCTTCCTTGGGTCAAACCCGGTTAGTTGGAGCTCGCAAAAACAGAAGGTGGTTGCGCTATCTTCCTGTGAAGCGGAGTACATCGCTGCCTGCGCAGCAGCGTGTCAAGGAGTGTGGCTGGGACGATTGTTGGCTGATGTATTGAAGACAGAAGTTAAGAAAGTAGTCTTGAAGATTGATAATCAGTCTGCAATTTCGTTAAGTAAAAATCCAGTCCACCATGAGAGGAGCAAACACATCGACACCCGATTCCATTACATAAGAGATTGTATTGAATCAGGGATGATAGAGGTACAACATGTCTGTACAGAAGAACAGCCGGCTGACATTCTAACTAAGTCACTTGCAAGACCGAAATTCTTGGAGATTAGAGAAAGAATTGGTGTGCGGACCGTCAGTGGAGGACAACAAGCTTAAGGGGGAGATTGATGAGTTAATCTAGTTGTCCAAGTCCGAGTCCAGTCCATAGTCCGAGTCCAAACACAAGTTCGGGTCCAGCTGTTTCGGACTCTCTCCAATTCGGGTTGTCTATTTACAGGTTTATATTTTAGGAAGTTAGAATTTAGAATCAGCATGTTGCTGGAAATAGAATAGTAGTTATTTAAGGAAAGTTTAAATTGGTTAGTCTAATTTTAGAGTTCTAAACGTGGGATGTAATGGTAGTGGGCAGTTTTGTATTATGTCTATATATATGAGAAAATCAGAAAACGATGTGATTAGAGAGCATCACAAAAAAACTTCTGTGTCTTATTTGCTTGTTCTTTCTTTTATTCTTTCAATCCGTGAGTGTGTGCATAATTTGAGAAATCATAAGAGAGATCCAACAATACCTTGGGTAACCTTACCAAACTATCACTTCTCTATCTTTACCAAAATAGCATTAGTGGTCACATCCCGTCTGGCTTGGGAAACCTTACTAACTTACTAGTACTTTCTCTTTACGAAAATAAATTATATGGTTCCATCCCACATACCTTGGGTAATCTTGAAAGTTTAACTGCTATTGATCTTTCCGATAATATGTTAAGTGGATTCATCCCTGATGAACTCGGGAAGCTTCAAAAACTCCAGTTTTTTAACATTTATGATAACAACATTTCGGGTAAAATACCACACTCGCTTTACAACCTCTCAGCATTGTCTACTATGGAACTTGGTAATAACCAGCTTGATGGAACTCTCCCTTCCGATATGTGCAAATATTTACCAAACTTGGAATATCTACGCCTCTATTACAATCAACTCAAAGGACAGATCCCACAATCCATATCCAATTGTTCTGCTCTTATTGATTTAGATTTATCTTTTAATTACTTCAGTGGCGTGGTACCATCTAGTTTTGGTGCCTTAAAAAATCTTCAAAAAGTTGGGTTTTATTCTAATCAACTAGAAGCCAAGAGACCACGTGACTGGAGTTTCATGGATGCTTTGACCAATTGTACTTTGCTACAATGGTTACAACTTCAGAACAACCAACTACAAGGAGTTTTACCTAGTTCTATAACAAATCTTTCTACTAGTCTTCTTGGACTCTTACTGTCTAATAACCCAATTTCAGGAAGCATACCAGCAGAGCTAGGAAAACTCAATAACTTAGACGTGCTTGACCTAAGCGGAATGTTTTTGAGTGGCACCATTCCAATAGAAATTTGTAATCTTTTCAAATTGGGAATATTAGATCTGAGTAGTAACATGATTTCAGGACAAATCCCGGCAACTTTTGCCAACCTTACCCAAATGACCCAGCTCTATCTAGATAATAATGCACTAGAAGGGGGTATACCCCCAGAATTAAGGAGCATGAACTTATTAGAAGTCCTGAGTTTTTCAAATAATGAGTTCGTAGGTAAAATTCCCAAAGAAATCATGGGTCTTCCTTCTCTTTCGATCAGTTTGAACTTGTCGCACAATTATCTAACTGGCGTCTTGCCACCAGAAATTGGTAACTTGAAAAACCTGCAATCAATTGATATCTCGAATAACAAGTTGAGTGGAGAGATTCCTAGCACAATTGATGGATGCCAGGTACTTGAAGCCCTTTATCTTGATAGCAATCTGTTCCAAGGAACAATTCCAACTAGATTGAGCAATCTAAAAGGGCTGCAAATCCTCGATGTTTCTAACAACTTGCTCTCTGGTCAAGTCCCTGAATTCCTGGGTACAATGAACTTGCAATATTTGAATATTTCTTTCAATAATTTCGAGGGGGAATTACCAAAAGAAGGCATTTTCAAGAATGCCAGTGGTCTAGATGTAAGAGAAAATCCAAAGCTTTGTGGTGGAGTACCTCAAATGAATTTGTCACATTGCATCTCACAGCCTTCCACACAGAGACATCACTCTCGACGAAACATGGTGCTCATAAGTTCAATTGTTGGTTCTTTTCTTTGCATAATTGCAATCATTTGCTTGTTAGTGATTTATTATACTAGAAACAAACCTCGAAACAAACCACAATCTGATAAAGCTTTGAAATATGGGTTAGAGCCTGTTTCATACACTGACCTTCTTAGAGCTACTGAAAATTTCTCCCCGAATAATCTAATTGGAAGAGGTTCATTTGGAGAAGTTTACAAAGCCGTTATGAGCTTTGAGAATGTGACAACCGTTGCGGTGAAGGTGCTAAACCTTGAGAAACACAGTGCTTCTAGAAGTTTCTTCTCTGAATGTGAGGCATTAAAAAATGTGAGACACAGGAACCTTATAAAAGTGCTGAGTTTGTGCTCTAGCATAGACTACCAAGGTAATGATTTCAAGGCTTTGGTTTTTGAGTTCATGCCAAATGGTAGCTTGGCCACATGGTTGCATCCAAATGCATGTACAGATGGGGCATTCAGAAGCCTCAGCTTCACCCAGAGGTTGAATATTGCATTTGATGTGGCGGCAGCCGTAGATTATCTCCATTACCATTTACCTGCACCAATCGTGCATTGTGATCTCAAACCTAGCAATGTACTTTTGGATGATGATATGACTGCGCATGTGAGTGATTTTGGATTAGCAAGGTTTTTGGTTCGACCTGATACCATGCCTTCTCAATCAATGTCGAGCACCGGTGGAATCAAAGGTTCTATTGGCTACATTCCTCCAGGTATATATAGCGGAGATTCTTATTTAATATGTACTTTTTTTAGTATGTCCCTGCAACGAAAATTATTCATAGACTTTGTTAAGGTTCAAGGAAAAGTTCAACTAGCGTGGCTGAAGGAAAAAATATATGTTGCCTCATTTATACTGACATGATTGAGACTTAATTTTGTTATCTATGTATACTTCTTTAATTTACCGTGTTGGGCTATACAATTTGGAAAAAAAACACAAATATATGCACGATCATGTGAGCCCAAGTTTAAAAAACTAGGTTAATTATACATATGTTAATAGGTTGAGTCGTAGGTCACTATGTTTCTGTACTAAATTTAGGGCTGTAACTATTAACTTTTCATTGTCTAGAGTATGGGATGGGTGGTCGGCCATCGGTAGAAGGAGATGTCTAAAGTTACGGTGTTCTTCTGCTTGAGTTGTTCACTGGAGTAAGTCCAACCGATGAGAGAATCAGAGATAATTTGAGCCTTCAGAAGCAAGTTGAGATGTCTTTCCCCGACCAAGTCATGGACATAGTCGACCCCAAATTATTCTCTGAAACTGATGGAGAACACAATCTGTATGCACCTGAAAATGTCTACAGCTGTTTGCTTTCAGTGATTCAATGCGGGCTTATGTGCTCCAAAGAGTCTCCAAAAGAACGCATTTCTATCAAAGATGTTACCAAGGAGTTGAACTCAGCACGAACAAAGGCGCTTAGGTCATAGAGACAGAAAAAAAAGGATCAAAAGAGAAGAAGAAGGGCTCCACTAAATAAATATGTATTATCAGTAAAATTTGGATAGCAGTGGTAATTTATGGTGTTGTAGTATATATGTTGTAATGCTGAATGTTATTTCTTTCTATTAACAAATAAGGGGGGGGGGGGGGGGGGCGGGGGCGGGAGATAGTCTAAGTATTTCAATTGAAAGACGTTTGATATGCACTCAATTAAATAAGAATATCGTAATGTGTGAATTGCATTTGTGCAGCATATTTATATATTGGCAAAACATTATGTGTTACTATATCCAGAAACTCTAGATGAAATCATTAACGTAGAAATAAAGGGATCAGTCCATGAGAATATGCGAAGTGCAACTGTAAATCAGTAGTGGAAGGAGCACTTCGCATCTCAATGGAAAGAAAATCAATGCTACAATTAATCTAGGTTTTATTAATCCTGATATGTGGGCCATTTTATCAGATAATATAAGGCCTCTTAATTTGGGCCTTTACAGGCCAGGTGAATCACATTTGCATCTATTTATCAGCATTTTTCTCGTGGCGAGTGCTGTAAAGGTACGTATATTACAATAACAAATAAATATGGGCTCAGAATGTCAGATAGGCCGGCTTTAAATTTTAGTGCCCATAAAATTACACAAGTAAACTTTAACAAAACAAATGCGCCCACCGTGGGGCTCCAAACCACGACCACACGGTTAAGAGCCTTGCGCTCTACCAACTGAGCTAGACGGGCATCACCAATTCGCTTATTTTATAAATAAGAATACAATATTGAACTAAATCAAATAAATTTACAAGGTTGGAAGCGCATTGCTTATATACAAATAATGGGGGTAATTAGTCATTAGGTACAACAAGAGCAACGATATGAATTTGCTGGTTAAGTTTCGATTTCGAAGTAGCAATGGAGAAAGAGAAATTGCAAACAACAAATTTTCTAATATAATATATAATTGGGAACCAACAATATTTACTCTTAATTATATTATGATGTAGGAAGTAGGAACCAACAATTACCCAAAAACAAAAAAAGGTTGCGATTCACACTTTCTTATACTGATCGATTTTATCAAAATTGAACATATTTTTCATTAAATGTACTGACGTGTTGTTGCTAAATAGATGTTACATTTTTTCTTATTTTGAACAAATTGAACATTCTTCCTTATACAAATATTTAATTAAGTTTACGGTAATCAAACTTTAGATTTATGAAAAAACACATATTCAATTCTTGAAATTAACATTTAAAAAATATTAGAATGTATCAAAATCCCTTAATAAAAAAAATATTTGTTGCTTTATTTTGAACTTACCCACATACAATATATTTTGTACGATCATAGATCCTATAGATATGGATAGGGCTGAAATTGTGACAGAGAGTTAGATAAATAGGTGTCATGTAATTTTATTTTATAAGTGGGACCAGTAAAATAAAAATTAATTTCCAGGAGTGGCTTAGCACCTTTCAATTGAACTATGTTCTGCGACTGGATATGTATGTGAAAATCCCAAAATATATTCTTCGGACAGTGACATCTAACAATCAAATGTTATGACGGAATCATCTTGAAGATCTCATGATCTTGCATGCATAGAATTTCAGAATTCATATTTCATCAGATGCTAAGACTCAAAGGGACAACATCCAAAAAATTTAATCAAGAGAAATTTAGATATATACTCATCATAAGTTTTTCAATTAGATATTTTTTTCATCAAAACTTCAAAAATTAGTTATTTTTCCATCTAAATATAACTAGAGCAGGGTTCAAATGCCTCCATTTTAAAAAAATTTAATAACTCAAAATTGAAAACTTAAAAGTCAAAACTTAATAATCTCATCTAGAGTTTCTAGATATTAACACTCAATTAAATAAGAATATTGTAATGTGTGAATTGCTTTTATGCTGAATATTTATATATTGATGTATAGTAACACCTAATGTTAATGATCTCATCTAGAGTTTCCACACAAATTATGTTAATGTTAATTAAATATATGCAGAATAATGACAACACATTTAAAAAAAAAAGTAGGATTTAAATAGGCTAATGCAAGCCTAACAAAAAAAAATAAAACATCGATATTTCTTATTAAACCTCTGTGTAGTACAAAAAGATTAGAGAACAAGAACCTCAATATTAATAAGCCTCCATATCAAGGACTAATTCCTAGACAACAACATAAACCGATGAAAAAGAAAAACATAAGACAAATAACAAAAAAGAATCAAAATTTACATGTAAACAAATCTGGCACTTGATCTAAAGGCCATCATTGCAGTTGCCAGCATCACTGCCTCCTCAAAATGGACATCTCCAGTTAAACAGTACCCATGCTCCCTATCAGAATCCTTGTAACATTAATAAAGAAATGAGTAAAAATTGCAGCAAAACATTATATTGGCTCCATAATTCAAACATTAACAAAACTTATTAAAAGTATCATAATTCAACTACTGCAAATTAAATTGATTAGAAAAACTCAAACCCCAGTAAAGACAAAACTTGTGAATTTTCATTCAGAATTCATTTTTCCAATTTTTTTTTAGATTTTTTTTTCTCCTTTATATTTTGTAATTTTAGACATCTCTGATGTCCGTATTAATGGAATCTAGAGCCTCCATCAACCTGTAAATTTAAATCTTCTGAAGTAACTTAAAATTTGAGTTTCAATTCAGATCGTTTGTTTTTAATTTGATATGATTTTTTTAAATAATTTATAATATTCAAATTAATTGAATTGAATCAGATTCTAATTGGATGATCCGAATTCCATGCTCAAAAATTATTCAAAAACCGTGGCGGATCTGTGTGGGGATGCACCTACTCTCTTCGAGTCTGGATCCTCTGCATTACTGTTTGAGTTTCAATCTAGACCGTCTGATCATAATCCGATCAATTGGTCCAAACTTTTAATGCACATGGATCCTTCAAGATTCATGCTATTATGTAATGAACGGATCAGATTCAAACCCAACAAAATAATGTATCTTAGGTGGTATGAAGTTCTTTCTCTTCTCTGACAGTGGGCCGGTGGCCTGACTGAAAATCAAGGCCCAATAAAGATTCTCAAATCTTAAAACACAACGCTAACGAAGAAACTTAAAATCTAAAATGCAAGCTGGTTGTTGTCACGTGATTGTCACGTGGAAATTGTAATAACAGTCAAAAGGATGTCTTATTGTAGTCAAACAAAAGCACCACGTGTAGGGGTGTAAACTTAAGTGTTTTTTTAAATATCAATGGAAAAACACTTTATTTATTCCAGATTAGATATGCATGTGATTTAGGTGGGCAAAAATGCAAAAACTGCAGAAAGGTTATTCATTTTATTTTATTTACAAAATATGTTAAAGCTTCTTTTTAATTATCAAAGCATAGATGATTTGTACTTTTGTCAATTTGAGATACAAAAATCAGATAAAATAGATTCAAGAGAACTGATAAAGCAAGAAAGAAAAATTGAAAATTCCAACAGAAAATAAGAAATTTCCAATTGAGCTTTGTGTATTTCATGAACTTGAGTACATTTTGGCTGATTTTATTTGAGCAGCATAACAATATTATTTGGGGTTTATTTCTACTGATTTTAAGGAATTAATTGTGTATTAAATTAATTGGGAGAGAAGTTATATCCCAATTACAAAAGTAATTTCAAATTACTGATTTTGAATACCCAATTTAAAATTTGTATCATAAACCATCGTGTAAATTTGACACTAAGATACTGCTGGTATTTTAATGTCAAAATTTTTTTAGCACTTCCGATTGTGTTAGATTCGATCTGCTAATTGTTTTGTCTTGTGTTATTATTATTTAATTACCAATAGTTAAAAATCAGATGCAAGGATAATACAAACCCACCACAAATCTGGGTTAATATCTGTCACAACCCAACAACTGGGCCGACAACCCGCCGCGCTCATCAGCGCAAGGCGATTTCTATCATTTTACAAAATCACATATATACATATACATTATCAATGACATAACTTACCCTTTTTTTTTTTTTTTTTGCGTTGCAAGTCCCCGCAGTCTTCAAGTTCGAAATCATAATTCCTTATCTTGTGTTTTGTACCTGGAACCCACAAAGTGGAAATATGAGAGATTGAAAATCTCCCAATGCGGTATTCAGTTCCAGTCGAGTTATTCTAAGACCCAACCAACTGAAACCAAATAGCACCAAACACAAATTATAAAAGAGCAACATTTATCATCAAGCCAAATAAATAATTCACAATCAATAGTAAAATGCTAGCATGAATCAATGTAGACCAAAATTAAAACCTTACTAAGTAATCCAAAAATAAGTTTACCTATGACATTTCATTAACTAAGTTATGCGTATGATAACATAAAAGTTCTATAAACCCCAAAGTGCAATGCTCACGCAAGTAGATTGATTATAAATTCAAACATGCATGAAATGCTAACAAATCATATAAAATACTCAATTGCTCATGAATCTTACTTATTTAGTGCACAAATGTTCTTGTAAAGCAATTCTTTTAGCATTTCTATCTTGCAATCCAGATTCGACAATTTTCTGACTACGGGTCATGCGCTACCACGAATACGGCGCTACACAATTTCTGTTATGCGCATAACCTGAAATTGTGCGCTTACCACGAATACGGCGCCTACGTGCCTTCAGTTATGCGCTTCCACGAATCAACGGCGCCTACATAACTGGATCACGCGCTACCACGAATACGGCGCCTACGCAATTTCTGTTATGCGCTTCCACGAATTAACGGCGCCTACATAACAGAAATTACGCGCTTACCACGAATACAGCGCCTACATGACCCCGGTCATGTGCTACCACGAAAAGACAGCGCCTACATGACCGGTCAAGTTTCCAAGTTCAATGTTCAATCAATAAATTACCACGGTCATGCGCTACCACGAAAAGACAGCGCCTACATGACCGGTCAAGTTTCCAAGTTCAATGTTCAATCAATACATTACCACGGTCATGCGCTACCACGAAAAGACAGCGCCTACATGACCGTCAGGTTCAGACTTATGGTTCTTTAAACACAGTTCACAGTACCATGATACGAATCATTCTTTTCAAATCATGTCATGTTTCAGTTTCAAAAGCTGGTTTATAAAAATGTGCTCATACATCCTTTTGACTGAACTAAGAAATACAATGCATAATATAATTCAACTATAACTTATGTTTCAGATCAAGTACTTCAGATCAAGTCATTCTTAGTTTCAGAAAATAGAATATGCCTCACATGCAAAGTTAAGCATTCATGTCCTGCATTTATGAGAATTACTATGCATCCATATCATATATGCTAAGGTTCATTTAAAACAAACTCATGCTTTAGCTAAGTTGCTTTGTACCATGTTATACACCAACTTACGAAAAATATCATCATGTCCCAAAAAATTTAAGCATTCAAAATATGAAGTTTCAAATCCATAACAAGCATTCAAATATACTTTGACAACAAACAGGAGATCAGCAAGCAATAATCAAGGAAAAGAGCAATCAGGCAAACCAAATCATTTTTTTCAACTATTGTTAAACCAAACGATTAAATTAATGACATGCTCTAGTCTCAAGAGTAGATAGAGAAATCATAAAATGCATGCTCACTTAAGGTCATGCATGCTCATTTAACATTACACTACCTTCATTTTTATAGTGTCACCATACCAACCGATTTGGTTAACATAGTAGCAGGGATGTTATACTAATTTTGGCATTTACATCAGTTTCTAGTGCAATCCCTTTATATTTGGTCAATACCCATATACTATGTTAATTATGCATGCCTTGCAAACATGAACCGTTACCCAATAATTGATCAATACTTACTCTATAACAATCCAACAACCCAAATCAACAATTATAAGCAAGCAATACAAATTAAGCAAACCAAATCACTACCATATATTAACCTTAAGATTACCAACAATTTACTTCTCTTAGGCATTTCACCGAACAGCTGATGTGCAGCAACACACCAGACTCGTACCAGAAATTTTACTTCTCTTAGGCATTTCACCGAACAGCTGGTGTGCAGCAATACACCAGACCCGTACCAGTGATGGTACAATAATCGCTAAATTAAATCACAATCATCAAACAATCAACATGCAAGCAAAGGCAAGCAAAGAACTCCACAAGCACACAACAACAATTAAACAAGTTAGAAGGGGCTAGGAATAACTCGAAATCCGCACCTGTTAACGTTGGGCACGATCAGGCTAGAAGTCGCTCTCTGTTCCGAATCAAGCCTATCGAGTTGCTCGAGGCTGCCCCAAGAACGCCATCAATCAATCAATCAACCCAACAACTATTCTTCTTCTCGGTCTTCCTCATTTCCCGGCCACGTCGAGCTACCGATGCCACTTCTTTCTCGCCTCTTTTCTCCTCTCTATTTTCTCTCTATTATCCTTTAATTTTGGATTTCTTTATTCGATTTCCGATGACTACATAGGTGGACTGGACTTAGCGCGAGAGAGGTGCGAGAGAAAACCAAAAATGGAACAAAAGGGATAAAATTTGGAGTGGCAGCTAGTGTGACACGTGAGGGGGATGAAATGAAGTTAGGTGAGTGGCAAACTTGTAAATTTAGGTAATTAAGATGAAGGTGACAAGTGGTAGCCATGTGTCTCACATGCATTAATTTACAAATATTTAGTATATAAATAATTGGATAATTTACTCTATGCTCCCTTCTATTTAAAGTATTGACTTGATTAACAAGGTACTAATTATGGTTCTAATTTAGCATGTTTTTGTTAAATAAATCTTAATTCAAATTAACATATTTGCTAAACACATTATAAAATATCTCAAAGAAGTGGACTTTATATTAAGTTAAATTAAATTGTCATGTATTAAAATTTGGGCTGTTACAATATCTTAACATAGCAGTTTTGGCTTTTTGCAGCACACTAAGCATATGCAATGCTGTTTTGATTCTATAGCCTGTGAACTGTACAAAGTCAAAACTGCAGTGTTAGAAAACGCAAATTGACACAACTTTAAAATAACACTATGCAATTTGTTAAATCATCTCCAAAACAAGGCTATATTTCATCAAATACCATCTAAACTACAACCTCGTCCATTAGATCTATCAAGAAAAAAAACATAAAAATAAAAAAGATTATTTGATAGGAGTTGAGGGTTGCGAAGATGCTACCTGCTCTTTATCCTACAAACAATTGAAAAAAATTCATACAAAATTTGAATTAACTCAAGTGCTATAGCCCATAAATATAATTTAAATTATAAACACATTAATAAAAAAATTATGCAAAAACCTGAGGTATTTCCTTTCCTTGCCCAGACTGCTGGTTGTTTAAATTGGCTATGGTACTATGCATAGCGCACATTGGTCCGTACTATGGATTAATATCTTCGTATTGGTTGGGTCCAATCTGAGTTTCATCTGAGTCTCGTCCTAGCAATTTTTTCATCAAAACTCGGTTGAACAGTGTTTGACTCGGTCGACTTTGGGGAATTTTACATTTTTTTCTTGGCACTTGTTGATCTGTGATTTCAATCACAAAAAGAAAATTCAAATTATGCAAACATAAATTGAACTAGAAAAAAAACTTAATACATATCTTGCCAAGATAATCCTGCACTAAATTTATGCTGCTAATATAATCTTGCCTTTTTATGCATAAATTATAGCTAGCTTGCATAAAAGGTGTATTCTATTTATAATACTTATATTATATTATATAATTAGTAGATTATTTGATTGGCTACATGGTTTTCTTACATATTATTTTTTTTACCAAGTTTATCTATATTTTGGCTACAAAACAAGCTTCGACCAAAAAAATACGAGTTTCCGATCCGATTCTTTTGATTTTGGCCCATTCATCTGATTCCGATTCCACAAGTATCCGATTCCGATTCCAAATTTCAAAATCTGTGCCTCTGAATTTTTATACGGAGAGCATTGGTTCTCGAATGTAAACAAACATTGAATAATATATTGTCTAAAATCATTCGGACAAAACTCCCTTTCTTTCCGCACCTAGTTAGAACATTCTTCGCTCAGTGACAAATTGAGAGAGAGATAATTGGTGATCCAGGATGCATTGAAATTAAATTTCCCCAACTAGTTGAATATTTCTTGTCCACAAATAAAGGAGTACTGCATTTTCCAAAACGGAATTATATCGGGAGAATTTTCCGTGTACTAGACTTGGTTACCATCAACGGTACTTAAAATCTAAAAAGATTCGCTAATCCCCGCTTCTTTGTTAAGTAAATCTTACTTTTTATGTAATTAAGATAACTTTCTTTACTGTGTCGTAATGTATTGTTTTGCTTGTTGATTTGCTAATCCCCGCTTCTCATACTTTCATATATATATATATATATATAGCCAGTCATCTCCAGCTTTTAATTAAATCTAGTACGTCAGATTTTTCCTCCTCTAGTCTGACAATCCTTACTTTCAGGTATTGCACGATCATTATTTCAGACGGTATGAAAAAAGGTTTCCACATCGGACATATGGATGCAAATCTGATCAGCGCAATATCGATTAAATACAACAACGCAGAGTCATTGAAATACTGCAGCCAAACCTTGATTAGCATGCAGGACAAAAGTTTCATCTTCGCACCATACCACCAGACGTAATTTTCATAGAGTTCGCTAACCCCGCTAGCTCTATTCTTGCAAACTTACAATTTCTATGGGTTAGTAGAATAGAGCTATTTTTGAACTAACACAATTTGCTAATTGGCGTTTGGATCACCAAGATTTGAGAATAATGGAGCTAACTCAAGATTTGCTCTATTCTTGGATGATCTAAACGCACCCGAAGTGATCTTTACACATGTTAGGTCATGTTTCAAATATAGCTGTCTGTTTTAATCAATTAATTAATCACTTCAAATGAGTCCAAAATGAATATAAAAAACATCTAATATACATACAACAATCAAAACTATATGATATGTTTCTTAAAAATATAATTGAATATTTTCAATTAATTAAATAAATATTCGTACATATATTATTAAATTATAAGCTTAACTGTCCGTTTTAATAATTTTAAATAGTTAAATGACTCCAAAATAAGTAAAAAAATAAAAACCTTTGAGTAACCAAGCCTCATGTACATGCTACACCATCTCATGTATCAGGTTTTACAAAATACAGCTTGCATTAATTAGAATGACATGTTTGGTCATATAAAATTATGAATTCACTATTGATTTAACCCATATAAAACCATGATTAAAAAATTAATGTCTTTAATCATCCCTATTTTTATTCTTAATCTCAATAATAATAATAAAAAAAATAACTACAATCTTCCTTTGTCTTATATTTGAATTACAGCATGTTCACTTGAACTAGTCTCTAATAAATAACTCCCTTTTTTTTTGGGAAAATACAGCTTGCATTAGAATGGAATGATTGGCCATATAAAATCATGAATTAACTATTGATTTAACCAATGAATGAGACATTTACACCACACCACACCACACACTACATTGGGACTACCGGTGAAAACAGGTTGGATATTATCCAACCGAATCTAGGTCCGTATTCGAAAATTAGGTACGGATAAGGTTTTGAACTTTAATTATTTGCATTCTAATAGTAGATATATACCATATAGTTTAATATATATTATGAAAATATTTATGTATATATCTACGGATATCCGTTATTCGATCCGTATCTGTATGTATTTGTCTAATATCTAATCCGTATCCGTATTCCAAACATGTCCACAACAAAAGCTCTTCCAGTTCTTTGCATTCTCTTCCTATTTTTCACAAATTCTCTTGTATTGCATTGTACCGAGGCTGCTCGAACCTTGGAAGAGAGCAAGGCTGATGGTTAGTAATTAATTTATCTCTTTCATATTTAATGTATAGCTGGTGCATTCAAAATTTAATTCTTTTTTTTTTTAACAAACTACTATTTAAACTTTAATTGACATGATAATTCAATGAAACTTGAACCAGTATCTTTTAATTTAATTGCACCTAATTAATTAAGTGGTATGTTGAAATTTTTAGTAATAGATAAATTGAGAGAGATATTTTCCGTATTTCTTTAATTAAACGTTGCAAATTTACTTTGTCATCTCCTCATTTTTAGCAATCGACCAGCTAACAATATATGAGATCAAGAAGAATGCAACAACGTATTTATGTTCGTGTTTAAACAATATATGAGATTTATATAGAAGTGCTCGGTGGAAGGGATTTCATATATTAATATTGGAAAGTGTACAATTAATTAATATATTAATATAGATTTGTGCCAAAAACTAGTGTTCACCTAAATAAATCTTCTAATGCCATCTACGTGACTTGCATGCAGTAACAAGGAGAGTGGTCAAGCAGCCCCACTTGACCCTTATTTTACTATCCCTAAGTAATTATGATGGTTCAAATAAATAATTGTGAAGGACTTAACAATGCGTAGAAATTTGGTACAAACCTTATTGTTGGACTACAATTGTATTTGTATTTTGTATTTGTAGATAATGCAAGTAAAAAATAGAGATATTGAATTCGCTTATTATTTTTTTGTTATTACGTCTAAGATACAATCATTTTAAGATTTATATATCTATCGTTGCGACATTGATATTGCTTCTTATTACCCAGATTATTGGATTTTTTTTCTTATTAATAGTTTCTTATTTTGTCTAAGATCGATACAGTGAATAAAGATTAAAAAAACTTTAAATATACTCATTAAATCTTCTACTACATACAAACAATGTATTAGTTGAATTGTTTACTATAACTATATGTGAAAATTAATCTACCATATCTAATGGGAAAGGAAAAAAAAAATGGTCCAACCAAATTTACTTTTTAGAGAAAATACATAGGCCACTCCCTTGCCACCCTATAATCTTAAGGAGAGAAACGTCTTCAGGCAATTATTCCAACAAATTAAAATCACGATCATTGTCAAACTATGAAAGACCCAGACTTGTTCGTGTACTGCTAAAATTTGAAAAATACACCATCACCAAAACGACAAGCATTTTGAAAACTTGCATTGACCTGAGGTAAACGGAAGATAAATCAGATACAAATATATATTATTAAATTGTATTTGTATCTATTGTCAATTTTTGGAGACAAATAGTTTCACTTACAGATGCGGTTTGAATACTAGACAAATACGGATACAAATACAAGATACATACATTACATATAAATTAGTAAAAATTAACTACATAACATGTTCATAAAAAAATTATAAGTTAAAAAAGTATATATTAACAAAACAAAATTAATCAATAATTATAATTATTAGAAATTAATAAACTTTAAAATTTAATAAAACATGAAAGGTAAGCATATATAATTGAATAAGTAGATTTAATTAAGTGTGTTTGTAATACCATTTTCTATTATAGCAAGTACCTCAGCCCATTAAATGCAGTTTACATAAGGGGGATTCAATTTCTTCAGTTAATTAACCCAACAAAAATCACGCTTTCAAACTATAAAAAGTTGTACAGCCTGAATGACAAACCTAACAAGTCATTTTGACTGAGATTAACAGAGTAACAAACGCTATCTTAAGAAAAAAAAAAGACTAAATAAAAAGCAGATGACTAGATATGATGCGAAAATTTTGCTGACCCACATCTGCTTGATATCATTTACTTTAAAATCAGAAGCCAAACTTGGAGGTGAACACTGGAAGTAGATAAAAACAATTGTGTATGTATACCGTGTGGTCCATATCTAATTGGAAAAAAAAAATATGGTCCAACCAATTTTACTTTTAAGAGAAAAAACAGGGGCCAATCCCTTGCCACCCTATCTGAAGGAGAGAAATGACTTCAGTTTCAGTCAACTAACACTACTAGAATTTGGACTTTTTGCAAGAGTAGCACTTACTTGTTGCAAGAGTGTGAACGGCCCTTGCAAAAGAAATGACATTTCTGACACAAAAAAACCTATTGCAAGGGTGTCCCTTGGAAAAAGTAACGCATGCAAAAGATTTGATGTTTACCCTTGAAATTGTCTCTTATCTACTCTTGCAAATAATAATTGAAGACCCGTGACCCGCTAGCAGAGCCAGATATTATATTTTAATGAATGTCCTTGCAAAAAACCTCATTCCATGCCCTTGTAATAAGTCTAAAGATTTGAGACAAAACAGTTGCAAGGACTGACCCTTGCAACAAGTTTTGAAGATTCCGTTTTTATTATTTTATTCTGAAGGCCCTTGTAAGAAGTCCTACACTACCCTTGCAAGAAGGCTGGTTATTCTGACAACTACTAATTGCAAGAGCTTACCCTTGTAACTTGTTTCGTACTACAGTGCAGAGCATTTTCTGTATATTTTTAATATCTCCCTTCAAATTGAATTTATTATGTAAACCACAGCAACAAGAATTACAGCAGTAGTTTGAAAAGAGTATGAGATATACAAATATTTAAGAATACACAAATAATTCGGAAACTTAAAATTAGAATATTTGTCTTAAACAGTGAAACCTTACAAAGTAATTGAGAAACAAAATAATTCTCCAAATTACCATACATCAACTGTCTCATTGTCAGCATCTTTCGATGAGTCAGAATCTTCACTAAATGTTCCCTTTAGACACATAAATGGAGTACTGCAAAGCAAGGTCTTCATAAATAAATCATGTTCTAGCTGTATGGATGCCTTTCAATTCAGTGCTTCCATCGTACAAAAATTGCACCTAAATCATGTAACACTTAACTATCCTTGCTAAGAGCCAATAATTTTCGAATTACTTGCAAATAAACCAAAAGATGTTGAGTAATTGCAAAAAAGTTATAACTATGCTCAGTGTGATTTAGTAATTGATCAATCTAATAAATTTCTGAAGAGGAAGTTAGTGTGAACTAAGTTAATTAGTCCCATATTTTTAGTATGTACTTTTCAGAAATACTAAAGAAATTTCAATTCTGATGCTATGAATGAGAATGAACTTCCAAAACAAGATTTTGAGGATGTCCATCACCTCAATAGTTAGTCAACATTAATTTGATATGGTTACTGCCATCTCCTTTAAATATGCAATATTATACCTTTAGAAACTTGCATATGTTTTTACACAACTAAGAAAGCATCTCTTCCTTAGGTTTGCACCAGTTCCCTTCAGTCAACATAATTTAATAATACAATCTGGTTATCTATTCGAACAATACAATCTGGTCACCATTTGCACCAGTTTTCCTTAGGTTTGCACCAGTTCGAACAATACAATCTGGTCATCTGTACCATGTAGCCACAGTATGGGTGTCTGCATGGATCAAAATTTAAAAGTTTACATTCGATACAAGCAAATCAATAATTAAATAATAGCTGTAGTAAACATTATTAGCATAATACTTTAGCCTAATTGTGCGGGGCATTTCAACAAACACCTTACATGCACCACAAGATAAAACTATCAACCGTTATGAAACTATCAACTACCTAAGGATTGACTTTGAATTTATCATCTAGCAACAACTGACCAAATGAAACAGACAATTAACAAAAATTTGGGAAAAAAATCACCTAAAGTGGAAATAGTGGTACCTATATATGCTTATCAAGAATAGGCCCCAATATTCTTTTATTAGTCAATATCAAGAACCTCAAGATATCTACTGTAACCAATCAATGTTTGCCTTAAATAACACATATTCAAACAAAACACTAAGCATTGAATTAGTCCTAATGGTCACTTTAGCATAATACTTTAGCCTAATTGTGCGGGGCATTTCAACAAACACCTTACATGCACCACAAGATAAAACTATCAACCGTTACCTAAGGATTGACTTCGAATTTATCATCTAACAGCAACTGACCAAATGAAACAGACAATTAACAAAAATGGGAAAAAAAAATCACCTATTAAATATGGTAAGTGTTGGTCGTGTTAATTGTTCTTCCCATTTAGGCATTTCCACAAATACCTTCTGTGCAGATTGGGTGCTCGGTCTTAGAGAGAGAGAGAAAGCGGTGGGGGGAGGGTTTGGGGGCTGGGGTCAGATTCACAATTTGAGAGATGGAGAGGGGAGGTCCTGGAGAAGAATTGAGGCGAAGATGTAATTTGAGAGGTAGAGAGGGGAGGGTGAGGTTGATTGGGGAAGTGGGGTGCGGCTGACTGGCTGAGAGGAAGGCAGGACTTGGGAAAAATCAGAGGGAGAAGTGGATTTGCTGAAAAAATTGGAGGGAACACACGAAAAAATTGGAGGGACGTCAAAAAATGTGGAGGGAAGTTGTCAAAAAATTATAAAATTTTAGAGGGAAATGAAAAATATGGTACTTGAGCGAAATTGTAAAATTTGTTGATTTTGACGCATTAACAGCACAAATACATAGAAAAAATTAGAAGAGGTCTAAAGTGACCGATTTAGTTTGATTCATCCCTATATGATGCAAGTTATAAAATTAATTTGCAATACAAAGTCTTATCTTCCTAAAATTTGTAGTACAATTATTTTTCTCAAATAAATTTTGTAGTACAATTATTTTTCTCAAATAAAATTTCTAGTACATTATTTTTCTCAAATAAAATTTCTAGTACATTATTTTTCTCAAATAAAATTTGTAGTACAAGTAGACATTTCCAAAATTTATATGATTAATAATTTACTTGATTCATAAATTTTACGCATAATGAACATATTTGTCATTAATTTAGTAAAATTTGTGTATTGAGAATGTGAAAATGAACTGTTCATTTCATAATAGGTAATGCATGTACAATAAATAATATGAAAAGATTTGAAAAATATATTTTCAAAAATGTGACTAGTAGTTTACGTAATTAGTGAAAACTTAGTATTTTGTAAATTTAATTGTAGATAAATTTCATGTTAGTCTTAAGATGAAATTAATTTCATTTGTATATTTAAATGTAAATTGTTAAGAGTGTATAACTATTTGAGAATAAAATTCATGCATTGTGTATATTTTGTAAGATATTTAATAATTGAATTTATTTTAAATTGAATTTGTAGATGTAATAAGTATTTTATCGTTGTAATTTACATGATTAGCGAAATTTAGGCAATTAACATTAAAATTCGACTTTAATTGTAGAAAATAGTTTGTAATGAAAATTATATTAATGAAATATATGCAATAATTAATGTTATAACTTGTTTATTGCTTAATTAAATGGTTTTGATACATTAAATTATATGGCACTCATGCAAGTTGCATATATGACTCCCATCTTCTATGTATGAACATAAGACATAAACTCTTGTTTCGTGAGTTAATGAAGACGCACGAGAATATGTCATCCGTTAGTCGATCGGAACCGTTTAAATTAAAGAACACTACATTTATTGTATTGTATCCAAGTTTGATCAAATTTTGTTTTTATTTACTCATCCATCTAGTTGACTGAAAATTGAAGCATCGTACGGCCATAAACACTTTATGTTGGATCAAAACTCATAAATAATAAAACTTCCGAACCTTTATGTTGGTCGCGTTCAATGTTCTCCCTTGATCATTTTAAAACAGATTTGGAATGATTTCATTGCAGATCGACCGTTGATTTCCCGCTTGAAAATGAATGGTCCGAATTTTTTTTCTAAATTTGAAGGGGCATATAATGATGAATGTATATAAAAATGACAATATAAGTATTATTTGGCCATATAAGATGTAAATAATTGAATATTATTTTTTTTGAAAATTTTCAATATTATTTGCTGTACATACATTATCCAATTAGTAAATATCAAGTTTCGAGCCGTTCGATATGCAATGAATGGTCTTGATGTCTTCATTTTAGAGGTTGTGGGTAGGGAGTCCCTATTCTCTGAGGTAATATAATACTTCTTTTTAGATCCAGTTCTAGGTGATACGCTAGTTGTTTTAATATTCGTGCATAATGATGATCAGACGATCCTGATTTAAACACAAATATTATATTACCTTCGAGCATATGAATTTGTATGTAGGTCTTCTTAGTAAATACACTACAGAGCTCCTTCTATCTTTCTTGGACTTAGGGTTTATTTTCATTTCTCTCCAAACATTTCATTTTTCGGCGCCTACCTAAATTTTCATTTCCCTCCTGAATTTTGATTCCCCCTCTTACGATAAAACCTAGCATCAGCAGCACCTCAGCATCAGCACAGAGCCCAGCAAAGACGCCCCTCTTTCACTGCCTCCCCCCACAAACACATAATCCCACCACCAAACCCTCGTGCGAGGCTGGAGGCGGCTCAAGTGAGGCGATCGCTGGCCTGGTGCAGCGTGTGGTCAGGCGAGGCGAGATTTGGGCGTGCGGGGCTTGTGCGAGGCGAGATTTGGCCTTGTGCTGAATGGAAGCATAGTTTCCCCTGTGCTTATCCCATATGCATTCAGTTTCCTTTTCTGATTAAATCATTTAATTGTTGTTTATGATAAACTATTTTGAGTTCAATTCTAAAACTATTTTATTCCCAATCTTTCTGCTATTTCCATAATCACAATAAGATATATGCCATTATTGAAACAGTCAATCGAAGGAAATCAGTACGAAATCTTTACAAGATATATTGTTTCTGCATATATAGGGATGTTTACAAACAAAATCTGATATGTGTTATAATTTCAAACTTCAATCTCCTTTGCAGATTTATGAAAAGCTGTAACACCAAGTAACATTTAAATTAGATACAGTTGGTGAAACTCGGCACCTAATGAAACTAGCAGCAGAAGTGCAAACTGAGGAGTCCGTTCTAGGTGAGATATATATTTATGAACTCTGTCTATATAACGATCAGTTAATTGGTACTTTAAATCAATTCAAAGTTGGTTGATTTAAATCAATTTAAGGCAGATCACAGGAAGTCCACCTCCTCGGAAGCTTTTTTCACAAACCTTGATCAAGATTAGCTTGGTGTATATGGAGCCATGTATAAGTTTTAACCTCTAATGGATATGCATAAATTGTTCTATTTAGTTTTAACCTCTGATATGTTTTGTTGCAAATAGACCAAAAGTTCACGGGTAATTAATTTTGTTCTTAATCAGATTGTGCATGATATAATTGGGTAATTGGGGAACAAGCTGGTTAATTGGGAACAAGTTTTTGCTTTTGCTTACAAGGTGTTCGATGGATTGCCACAAAGATTTGGTTGAGTGTGAATTACTGCAACTTTTAATCTGATGGTGCCTTTTCTTTTTGTTCACTATTTTCATTTCTTATTTCTTTACCTATTTACTTATCTACTGTTGTAGCGAATGGAGAAAAGTTTGAGTATGATTGTAGAAGGCTCATCAGCTTGACAATAATTACCTCAAGGTTTAAGTCTCTATACATTTTCTTTTTACATTTGACTTGTTATTTTAGTTAAGTTGAACTTCAACAATGACATCAAACACCTGATTTGTCTGTTTTACTAATTTGCATTCATCAGATTATTGGTAATTTGGTAATTTGTATGTTTTTCTTGCTTTCGTTTCACTTGCAACTAGACTGTTTTTTGTCAACAACATCAAGCTACAGCCTGTTCCTCTTTCTTTTCTCAATTGACTTATTACTTGACTTTCTTTTGTCAACAACAGCAAGGTACATTCAAATTTCTCCTCTTTCTCCATTGATTTTGTTCTCTTTCCAAAAGTGATGGACCTCTCTTACGGGTACCATGTCAACCAGGAGACAAATTCCTAAGCATGCTTCCATCCTGGCATGTATATGAGCGTGCATTTGAATATTTCACACTCTCAAATGGCATAGAACAAGTCTACACCAACATCAATTTTCTCATGGTAAACTTTCCTAATTGCCTGACTTGAATTATCTCCATGATTGAATTTTGATTGGGATAATTATATATCCAACTTTTAACATAGTTTTATGTATTCTTTTGTTAGGATGATTTGAAGCGGTTTCAACCCCAGTATATGGTTTCTGTGCCTGTGGTCTATGAAACACTTTATGAGTAACTACAACAATTTTTTTCTTATATATAGTTAAATAAGCATTGATTTTGATTTGTTAAAAGCAAGTAGATGTTTTGCTTTCTTGATCATTTAACCTTGTTAATAACATTGCTTTCATTAATGTAGCTTAATTCAGAGACATATCACAGAAAAGAAGTATTTTGAAGCTTAAAATGGTGGCTCCTTTTTGTAAATTTTTGGTGATGGGTCGTGCATATATTTTGGGTATAGAAACATGTTTTTGTTAGTTTTGTGGGTTCAATCCTTTTTGATGTTATGTTGTCATGCATGCTTGAATTTACTATGTTGATAAATTGATAATTAAAATGCAAATCTTCATGTTTTATTGTGTTGTTGTTTTTATTATGTTTCAATGGCAAATGTAAGATTTTTTGGTTGCCACTGGGTTGGTACCAAATTGGTACCGGTACCAGATTGGTACCGGTACCAGATTGGTACGGGGAGGATTATAGAAATTGGGTGTGCTGAAATTTTGCTGGAATGTTACTTTTTTTCATCGGAATATCTATACAAATATGGAGTAATACATTACATGAAAAAGGTTCAAACGATATCCTTGCAAAAAATCCGGTGGGGCCCACCTTGGTTAACCTTGCAAATAACCTGGTGGGGCCCACCTTGGTTAACCTTGCAAATAACCTGGGGGCCCCACCTTCTCTAACCATGTAATTGTTTAGTTCATTTGCCTTGCAATAAATCGTGTGGGACCTACGTTCTTCAACCTTGCAAATACTAAGATGGGGCCCACGTTCTTTATCCTTGCAAATACTCCCTGCAGGTGCCAAATCTCAGACTTTTTGCAAGCGTAGTTATTTCAAGAGTAGTCTCTTGCAACAAGATTGGAAAAAGTTATTGCAAGGGTAGCCCTTGTAACAAGTCAAAATTCGAGTATTTACATGGAGGCTTGTTCCAACGGTGGTTTTTGCAAGGGTGGCCCTTGCAAAAAGTCTTTTTCGGGCTTGTTGCAAGAGTGAGCTCTTGCAACAACCGAAATTTTGCCCTTGCAAGAAGTCCAAATTCTAGTAGTGTAATCCAACAAATTAAGATCGCATTCGTTGTCAAACTACAAAAGATCTAGACTTGGTTATGCATTGCCAAAAATTGAAAAATGCACCATAACTAACGACAAGCGTGCTGAAAAGTTGCATTGACCTGAGGTAAACTGAAAAGATATCATTTTTTTTTTAACTCTTGACAGTGGCTGCCAAATATAATTTTTATTAATTAAAATGTAAAATTACATCATCGTTTTACATCCAGAACATCATGCAAGTAAAATGAAAAAATATCATAGTTGAAAGGCTAAGTGAAGGGTATTGCGGTTGTAATGAACTGTGTTTCAGTGTACGTACCGTGTTTTGGCGTGCCCGAAAAGAGGACATATCAAAGTTTTTAGACGTGCTCCACAGTACCGGAGATGAACACAACACGTTTAAAGGCACAATACAGTTTGGTATGACATGATTTGCGTGCCATGCCGGTTTTTTTTTTTAGAACTTGATAATTTGTTACTTAAAAATAATTTTTAAAAAATCTGAAAAATATCCAAGAAATCAGAAATAAATTAAATTATATATTTTTTTTTTGTAAATTTAGTTTTTTGAAAATATTTTGTAGTATTTTGTTTTGCTATAATTTGAGAAAATGTTACTAAGGAGTAAAAAAAATGATTTTTTTAAAACGTGCTGTATCCGTGTCTAGACGTGTCATGCCAGTATTTAGATGTGTCGTACCCATGTCTAGACGTGCTGTGGTAAACATGCCGATTTTAGAAAAATTAGGACACAACACAGATAAGGACACGACACGTCTAATAAGATGTGCCACGTTGTGTCGTGTCCTTAGCCGTGCTTGCCGGAACGTGTACCCAGCATGTTGTGCTTTTGCAATACACTAGCTAAGATGTGTAAACAGATTGGATACCGACAGAAAATAGCTAAATCATATCCATAGCTGTTTTCAATTAATTACAACTACCTTGAAAAGTCTATATATAGGAATGAATCCTTGGAGGGTTCCAACCGCATCATAATAGAAAACACAGTTTCATAAATGTCAACAACAAGAGCTCTTCCTGTTCTCTGCATTCTCTTCCTATTTTTCACTAGCTCTCTCGTACTGCCTTGTACCGAGGCTGCTCGAATCCTGGAAGAGAGCAACGCTTAGGGTTAGTAATCTATCTCTTTCTTAATAATTTTTAGCAATAGATAAAGTGAGAGAGATATCTTCCATATTTCTGTCATTAGTGAAATTAATAATTGCAAATCTACTTTGTCATCTCCTCATTTTCAGTAATCATCGTGCCAGCAGGCCAGCCTTACACTAGACCATGCAATAAGTACTATTATAAAAAATGTCCTCCTGAAGCAAAGCCCTAGAAGAATGATGCCTTGTTACATGAAAGAGTTGGAGTAAGAAGAATGCAACGAAGTATTTATGTATAAATAATAAGTGAGAATTATATATGTGATCGGTGGAAATCCCCAATAAGGAGGGGATTTAACATATTAATATTTAAAAGTGTGCTCTTAATTAATATAGTCATATAGATTTGTGCCAAAAACTAGTGTTAATCTAAATAAATCTGCCAATGCCATCTACATCCCTTGCATCCAGTAACAAGGAGAGTGGTCAAGCAGCCCCACTAGACCCTAATTTTGTTATCCTTAAGTAATTATGTTGGTTGACATAAATTATTTTGAATGATTCTGTACAACACTGAAATAGTATAAATTAGTTAAAACTAATTCTCTATAATGGTGTGATCTCCTGTTTCTGAAGTTATGATGTAAAAACAAATTTAAGTAAACGTAACTACAATTCATTTAATTATTAAATCTTAACTTCTGGTTATATCCAAATTTATTTCAAAGTTGATCCACTGACTGCTAATTTATTAATTGTACTGAGTCATGAAATATAATTGAGGAAAAAAAATAAAACACAGATTCTAAGAATACTTTTTGAGAAAAAACACAGACCAATCCCATGCCACCCTATCCCTATCCCAACAATCTTAAAGCTACAAAACATCAAATGAAATTTGTTGATATATTAACAAAGGGACAATTTTACTGAAACTTGACATCAGAGGGCAATAGTGAAAATGAAATCATTAAAGAAAATAACAATAGGACTTGACAATGCATAGAAATTTGGTACAAACCCTATGGTTGAACAAACAATACAAACCTTATTGTTGGACTACAATTGTATTTGTATTTGTATTTTGTATTTGTAGATCACTACAGATATATAATAGATGTGCAACTACAACAAAAATAAGCATTTCACAATAAAAACATAAAAATAAAACATATAAATTACAAAAAAATGATATTAATAAATCTGTATGTTCTGTTTGATATTCGTAATCCTTAATTCTAATAAAAGGAAATTATCAAATCACCACTATTCTATTTATTTGACAATACCGTTCAACCTCTGTATTAAAAGAATCTTGCTATTGGCGTTGTCTATTAATGAAAAGGGTCCTACAGAGTTACAAAAAAAAATAGTAAAAAGAAAAGAAAATATTTAAAGATAATTGAAAAAATTGAAAAAACATAATTGAAAAATTGTTGACTCAGCCAGACTTGGTCAGACTCGTCCAGACTCGGCCAAACTCGGGTTGACTTGGCTGAGTCAAACACTGTTCATCTGAGTTTTGCTCAAAAAATTGCACGGGCACGAGACTCGGGTGAAACTCAGACAGGACACGGCCGATATCGAGTTGACTCGGCCGAGTTTCCTAACCATGGGTTTACTAATACTAAATAATGTAATAAAAGTTTTGGACTTAATAGCATATTTAGGTATTATATATAAAAGTAAAAAGTTGGATCAAGATAAATCAATAAATTTAATCTGGTACTACTGGCGAAGAATGCTCGAATTCTCTGATCAGTGAAACGAATGCATCAAAATCCGTGCATGCATTATCCAGCATTTCTCTCAGCTTTTCTACAATATAAACTGAAAAGAAGAAAATATTTAAAGATAATTGAAAAAATTGAAAAAACATAATTGAAAAATTGTTGACTCAGCCAGACTTGGTCAGACTCGCCCAGACTCAGCCAGACTTGGCCAGACTTGGGTTGACTCAGCCGAGTCAAACACTTTTCAACCGAGTTTTGCTCAAAAAATCGCACAGGCGCGAGACTCGGGTGAAACTCAGACCGGACACGGCCGATACTGAGTTGACTCGGCCGAGTTTCCAAACCATGGGTTTACTAATACTAAATAAGGTTATAAAAGTTTTGGACTTAATAGCATTTTTAGCCATTATAAAAGTAAAAAGTTGGATCAAGATAAATCAATAAATTTAATCTGGTACTACCTGGAGAAGAATGCTCGACTTCTCTGATCAGTGAAACTAATGCATCAAAATCCGTGCTTGCATTATCCAGCATTTCCCTCAGCTTTTGTCCAGTATAAACTGAAAAGAAGATATTTAAGAAGTATACTAAATATTCTATCATGTATGCTAATTTATCATCCTTTCGAATACTTGTACGACTTTTATTATTCATATAATGAACAACTTTCATATATATGTCATGTATATAAAAGATCATGAGATTGGATCCATGTTTTACTGAAAAATTAAAATTTGTAACAGTGTACATTAAACTATGATAAATAATCAAATAGTACTAATTTGCTTCAAATTTCATAGGCAAGCTTAATATATGCCAAACAAAGTGTCCGTAATTTTTTAATTTTTTAAAAACCATTATCTGATTGTCAGGTGAAGGGCATTTATAAGGGATTCTAATAGGTTAATACATATCATGTCAGGTCAAGTGAAGTATCACATTTGATCTACTAGACATGGTTCTGTAACAAAAATAATTCCCAATTAATTGCTTAAAAGGGTAAAGTGTAAATATTTTGAATATGAAAATGGGTTTTGCATCTTTTCTCAAATAAATTGATAAACCAATAAATTGCAACATTTCAGTCCTAAAAAATATTTCACATAGTTACTTAAGTATGTTATTTAATTCTTCTTCCAATCGCATAAAGTATCAGATTTTGACAAAAATTAGCCCAAATTTTAATTTAGGAATAAAATCTGATCACTTTAACACTTCAATTCTTTAACACCTACACTTCATACACTCAGAGAGAGAGAGAGTGAACTGGAGTTGTCCATTGGGTGGTCAGAAGCACCGTTTTCAGCAGCTGTAGATTCTTCCATGCATTATTAGGCGAAATCGTAGAGCAGGTGTAACACCTCTACAAAGACCAGGTCCAGCTTACAATTTCTCCTTTGTTAGGGTTACAGCTGTACGAGACATAGTAACAAGGCTCGCGTTTTTTTCGCGAATAATTCGCGTATTAAACGTTTTTCTGACGTTACCGAACTGAACTCCAAATAAAACGCAAAAAAACGTATAATATGATTTATCCGCAAATAAAACGCGAAAAAAACACAAAAAAAAGAATTTTTAATTTTTTTTTTAGGGTTTTTTTGGGTTTTTTTTTTTTTTTGCTTTACTGTTGAACCGAATTATTTCCGAATTATATCCGAATTATACCCGAATCACGAATTTTTTACCTCGTCGAACCAAACTTGAACTATTGGTTTGTTACTATGGTACAAGAGAGGAGCATCTCTTTCTTTGTTCAAAACTCGGAAGGGGAAGAGGAGCGTCACTTCTTTGTCCTACACCTGGTCCATGTGGAATTATGAAAGCACATGTACCCTTCATTTTGGTGAAAATAAGAAAGCAAACCCTTCATATTTGGTGGAATTTTCAAAACACGCCCTTAATTTTGGTGCAATTATGAAAGCACTTCCTTGACCATTACATCAAACCGTACTACTGTATGACTCTGTGAAACTGAAACATTTTTCATTTAGATGGAGAATTATAGAGGCTACGGTGCTATGCATAGCACGGATTGGATCCGTGTTACGGCTCAAAATTTGACTTTTCAAAATCTTAACGGTCGATCCGAACCATTCAACATGATTATAAAATGAATATGTACTTGCAAACCAAATTTTAAATTTTTTTGAATTTTTTTACTATTTTTTCGAAAATCACTTGATCTGAACATTCTGGACCATCCAAAAACAGCCTATCTAAAAAAATAGTAAAGAAATTCAAAAAAATGTAAAATTTGGTTTGCAAGTACATATTCATTTTATAATCATGTTGAACGGTTCGAATGGACCTTTAGAATTTTGAAAAGTCAAATTTTGAGCCGTAGCACGGACCCAATCCGTGCAATGCATAGCACCGTAGCCTCACTCAAAATTATATTTTAAAAATTGATCGTCCAGGCTAACTCATTTATTGAAATGTTCCCAAAGATTTCTAAACTATATTATAATATATATATTTGCTGTACCTATCAATCAATCCATACAATGCATGTATATTCCGCACATTTTAATCATGCCTAGTAATTTTACACTTGATTCTTCTAACCAGGTTAAATTTCGGCTATAAATTAATATCCAATAGAGCACCAAGTGCTTTGTAAATTAATCAGTTTCTTTGAAAGTCTAATTTTAAATTTTGAAATTAATTTTGTATCGAGTAAAAAATGTTCAAAAAATGAAAGCATTAAAATTAATTTATGAACCTTATAATTTTGACTACTGAATTCTATACAAAATTTATTCAAAATTCAGAAAAAATTGTATGTAGACGCATCACTCGTAAAGTAAATGGATTTCAACAATTCAGATTCATCATTTAAAGCTAATCCAATAGATTTTAAAGTTGAGTTCAAAAAAAGCTTGATAAACTTAAAAACACCTAGTTCTACTCGATTCACTGTGCCAAAGCTTTAAGCGTGAACCAATTCCCTTTAATTGGCCCCACATAAACATGTCAATAATTGACTTGACTCGACCCAGTTCGACTGAATAATGGGAAGAGTATGTGTCCTTGCTTCTCTGATCAATACAAGTCGGGTCGAGTCGGGACAAATTGAATTAGAGCAAATTTTAAGAGAGGGACCAAATTGAATTAGACAAATTGTTTCATTAATGAGAGGGACAAATTTTAGTGCTTTTATTGATAATAGCAGAAATTACATATGAAAGTTACATTTTATTAGAAAACTTTGATCTTGTAATAATATTATATGCTGAAACAACTATAATTCAGGTTATAAAATTGAATTAGAGCAAATTGACCAACAAATATTCGCCTTTGTTTTACCAACCTTCTAAGCATAATGTTGAAAACAACTAGCTAAATTGTTACATAATGAAGTTTGAAAATTACACATTCATTACAATAAGTCCAGTTCTTCTTTGCTCTTCTCTGAACCTAGTAAGCCCAAATCTTCTTCTATAGTGCAGTTTTAAAAAAAAATTAATGGGCCAAGCCCAAAACCACTTTAGGCCTTCAGCGTTGTTTAAAAAAGAAAAACAACGTGCTGAAGGTGGAATTCGCTGACTCTTAGCCCAAAACCAAATTGAGTCTTAGCGCAGAAACCAATTTGTCGCTCTCTCTTAGCGCACAACAAATGTGAAATTCGCTCTCCAATTCATCTCAAATTGTATGTGCCTACCAGATCTAGGTTTTTCCATGTTTTGTTTGTTATTCAAGATATTGTGGTATTTTTTTGAGATCTTATGTGGAGAACAGAGCTTAATTGAGATTAAAAGGAAGTTTTGTTATCTTTTATCTCTGAAAGTTTTTTTCTTCTTACACTAGTAGAAAATGTACAAATAGTATTGCCCCATCAGGATCGGACTTTTTAAAAATGTGATACTAATACTTTTAGGATCGGACAATAGTATGGGCTGATCTTGAAAGTGAGTATCAGGATCAGTTGTTTCTAAGTCCGATCTTAATTTTGACTCATTAGGATCGGCCGTTAATAATGAACCGATCTTGATAGTGCAAATCTTATCAGGATCGGTGTTGTTGTTTGAGCCGATCTTGATGTTGTTGTTTGAGCCGATCTTATCAGCTTATTTCACCAAGCCGCCAGAACACCTCATTTTTACCACTTTTTGATTCTAAATCCCGCTAGGTTTTTCCTCAAGTTCCCTCTCCCCCGCACAGCCGCTCTCGCCTCCGCCGATCTCATTTCACCACTGTCGACGTCGTCTCTCTCCCATGCGATGCTCACCTCCGCCGATCTCAGCGTCGACGTTGCTTCCGTGTCGCTGCTCCATCTCAACACCAGCACCAGCATCTCCCCTCGTAAGACAGTAGTGGCGGAGGAAGACGAGATCTTGGTTCTGGAGTTCGATTTCAAGGTAATGGTGTTGGTGTGATTGGATCCATGGCAAGTACAAAAACTTAGAAATCAGTTTCTGACAAAATTTCGAGTTCTGTAGCATTTCCAAAATTAACCAAGCTGGGTTTTCGAATATGTGTTTCAGAGGTATGGCAACATTTTCTTTTTAACCGTTTTACACTTGCATAGTGTTTTTGTCAAGCAATTTGTGCTGGAATCCCGTGTTTTTGTCAAGCAATATGGGCCTGCGCATGTTTCAGAAAAAGGGGTGTAACTTTTGATCCGTCCGTCTGATCGGGCTGAAATTTTGAGAGGAACTCCACAACCCAAAGGCGGATTCGAAACTGATC
Source organism: Carex parvula (assembly GCA_025461045.1). Lineage (NCBI taxonomy): Eukaryota > Viridiplantae > Streptophyta > Magnoliopsida > Poales > Cyperaceae > Carex > Carex parvula. The sequence goes on along the minus strand of JAJGRW010000111.1, from coordinate 982,130 downwards.
TATGATCCGTTTCGCCCATTTGTCTAGGGTTTGTATTTAAACAGCCGTCAGGACTTTTGGCAGAGGCAGTTGTTGTTTTCATAAGAGTTTTATCAAAGAATTGAGAATCTGTGTGATCTCAGAACCGAAATCTATCTTCCTATTATTTCTGTGCAAGCTCAATCTTTTGGATTATACTGGTAAACTTATTGAAGAATTTAGGAATAACATAAAGTTATATTAAAATGTATTGCAGATGTTTTTGCTGTTGCTAGTTTGCCCTTTCAATGTTCTGCATGTACAAGTCAACTCGAGTTCTCTATTTTTGAATACTAAGGAACATTGTTCTCTCGCCTTCAGTAAGGTACATAATAGATAGAAAAAAGATAAATAATTTGGTATTCTAATTAAGATAAAATGAGATACTTTTCAAACAATAATTTCTCTCAATTATTTTCTTTTAGGTGGTTATGGTGGATTTCTACATGTCATACTAAAATTACTAATAAGAATAATAATATAAATATACTTAGAAGTTCAAAAATTTAATTGAAACAGGAAAGCATTTCAGGGACTTGGCCTATGCTATCTCTTTTCTACCTTACTACTGGAGAGCAATGCAGGTTGTTAATTGATGAGAAAGATTGGTCTAATTTCATTTTAAATGTTAATTCACTACATAATTAAAACCTTAACTAAGGTACATATACTTTTTGATGAGAAAGATTGTAATTTCCTTTTTATGGTATAGTGTGCAAGGAGAATAAGTAAACCATGAGTGATCAAGCTATATTATGAGTTGGTGCAATCCACTGTCTCTGTTCGAATTTGTAGAGCTCTGATGCCAGGAGATGAAGAAACCATGAGTGATCAAGCTATTTGGGAGACTTTACCGGTATGTCTAAATTTACTTGACGTTTTTCATCTTAAACTCTTATATTTTATAAGAAACCATGAGTGATATAGCATAATGGGCATTTACCTGTAAGCATAGTCCCTTGTTTGTTTAATTTCATGAGTGATATAGCATAATAGGCATTTCTTGTTACTATTAGTTTAGGTTTAGGTATGGCATGGAGTTCATACTTTTTCGGTTGATCTTCTGTGACAGATTAGCCAGTGCAGGCTGATCAGAAGTCCAAACCAAAAATTTATTTGAACAGTCAGATAGAGGACTCAAAAACACATACTTTAGACCTAAATTTTACATTCATAGCATTTTTCTATGATTTACTAGCTATTTTTAAAGTTTGCTTTCTGAAAATGCAAAAAAATGATGTTTTCTGCATCTTTTACCAATCTGCCCCTGCATTCAAGCATCTGTTAAAAATAGTTAGAAAACTAAAAAAATCCTGAAACTTGTCAAGCATGTAGTTTAGACTTTCCTTTACATTTCCATAAAAAGAACAAAAAAATTGGCTTTGTAGATTGTCCAGAATGAATTTTTAAAGATTGGCTGACAGCAGCTAAACTCAGAAAATACCAGCAAATACTCTCTTATAAAATCACTTATTTGATATAGCTCTGGACCTTCAATGGATCTGAAACTTCTTGAGCATGTAATAGACACCTTGACATGCATGTTCCTAAAAATAAATGCAAATTTGATGTAGCCAATCTCTGGGAAATGAGGAGATTGAGTTAATTCAAGGTAGAGTTAGTGTAATGTTAATTAAATTGCAATGAACATCTGCAAATATAGATATGCTGTACCAACTGGCAAAGTTTTGTACCAGCATTATATATATTTTTACTAATCTTTTGAGATACAAGAATAATATGTTTTGTTTGCTGCAACTATAGATATTCCTACAGAGCTTGCCACTTGGGACTGCGCTGGATGATGGATAAAGTAATTTTGTGGTGGTGCCAGAGCTGGAGGCACATTTGAAGTCTCAAAGTTTAGTTAGTAGTTAAACATGTAATGCTGTCAAGGTTTCCCTCTGGGCTTTTAGTGGGTTTAGGAATTAGTATTTTATTAGGCTTGTGTCATTGCTAAGAACTAGTCATGTATTACTTTACTGGTAAATGAAATGGGTCATCGTGGCATCTTTCTGTTTATCAAGATATACCATTGCACTTCTTGGATTTAAATAGACTGTATAGGTATCATTAGTGCATCATATCAAGATTCAAAATGTTGGTTTCACAAAAAAAATAAAAATAAAAATAATAAAACTTTGAAAGTTAGAATTAGGATCGGTTATTAATAAATAACCGATCTTGAAAGTTAGAATTAGGATCGGTTATTAATAAATAACCGATCTTGATAGTTAGAATTAGGATCGGTTATTAATAAATAACCGATCTTGATAGTTAGAATTAGGATCGGTTATTAATAAATAACCGATCCAGATGGTTGGTATCTGGATCGGTTCTTTAACCGATACAGTTTAGATTGACTACTTGTATCGGCTGGAACAGGATCGGCTGTAGGTCCGATCCTGATGTGCGAATATAACCGATCCTGATTTGTGTTTTTCCACTAGTGTTACTATTTGATTTTTCGTTTTGTTGAAAACTTTTTATTTGTAGCAAAAAAAATTGCCACTACTCTCTGGCTCTCTCTGATTTCAAGTGACCAAGTCGACCTATTTGAAATTTTGAACCCGATTTCTACCCCCTGATAGAAATTCTGCATCTGCCCCTCATGCACAACACGGAAAAGCAAGAAATATAAGAATTATAATTAAGCTGAAATTTTCAGTTAATAAACCCAAAAAAAAGCAAAATGCATCAAAGAAAACAATTAATTAATAAGAATAATATCATTTAATTATTCAAAAGATAATTAAATGATATTGTGAAATACTTATCTCCCCAGTTCTTTATAGTGTTATTTGAGTTTTTGGTGTTCCTTTGCAGCACAATATCTATCCCAGAGTGATGACCAAAAGAGGAATTAATTTCTCAAAATTACTATATGATTTTTGTAACATCCCAATTTTGATTATTTGAAGATTTTATGTGACATTAATTAAAACACGTACTGAAGGGATTTTGATAACGTAATAATTATGTTGAAACTCACGTACCTTTAACTTTTGTCAATGAAATTGACCAATAACTAATTACACTGGTTCTTATATAAAACTACATATATATAAGTGATAGGATCTTAAGAAGTCATGTTTTATTCTTGAAAGTATGAAGTGGTTTAGTGCAAATTAACTTGATTAAATAATACATCTTTAACCGTACAAAAGTTATTGTGGACAGAAATATCTTGAGCTTTTAACTTCTTTGGGATTATTAAATTAAGAATTAATTGGTCAAAGGTCAAACTCTTCTTATCTTTTCTTTGAAAAATAACAATGGTGTTTTATTTCCTTAAATCTTATTGGGTGCCTTCTAACCTTTTGAAAACTTAATATTTTTATCTCCAATTTATTTTTACTCGGTGGAGCTATTGGTATTCCCATCAAATACAGACCGCCCTCCAACTTAGGAGTTATCGAAAAGAAACAAAAGGAAGAGAAATTGAGAGAGAAAAAAAAAGGGGAAATGGTGAACGAATGAACGGGGAAAAGATAGAAGAAAGGCAGGGTGTCGATCAGCAGCCCTATGCGATGGTGACAAGAAAGGTACGGAGGTGAAGAAAGTTTCTCGATTGTTGCTTACAATTCTATGGTTGCTCTCGAATAACTCAACAGACTTGATTATGAGCAGCGGACTCAACTTCGAACCACGTCGTGTCATCGTTAAAAGGTGCGGATTTCGAGTTATTCCTAGCTCCTTCTAAATTGTTTAATTGTTGTTGTAAGCTCGTGGGTTTCTTTGCTTGCTTTTGATCTCATGTTGATTTCTTGACGATTGTGATTTAATTGAGTGATTAATGTACCATCACTGGTACGGATCTGGTGTATTGCTGCACACCAGCTGTTCGGTGAAATGCCTAAGAGAAGTAAATTACTAGTACGGGTCTGGTGTGTTGCTGCACATCAGCTGTTCGGTGAAATGCCTAAGAGAAGTAAATTGTTGGAAATCTTAAGATTAATATATGGTAGTGGTTTGGAGTTACATGGTGTACAACTATTTTATATAATCTAATTATGGAACAGACCACAACTTCTATATTCTCAAATTGATACATGCATGACCCAAAAGATGACAGGAGCCTTGATATCAATATAAAACATCCACTTCACAGGAACTGAACGGTAAAATTTATATAATAAATTGAGATGGTAATGAGTGAACTATGTAATAATTAGACCCATTGAATTGTGAATCAAAACGAGGTACATGATGACATACATTAGACAAGTAAATTTTGTAAGTGTAAATATGCCTTAGTGAAATGTCTTATTACATATTGAAATTTTCATGTCCTGATTGCACAAGATTATTTGTTTGATTAGTGTAGCTTGGTTGTAGCTCGGTTGCCAATTACTTGTAGTTAAAGTCTTGAAGTTGGTATTCTTATTGCATAACGAGTTGCATGACATACGCTAGCATCATGAACTGAACCATATTTCTGTTTGCATGAAATTAACTTGTATGCATGGTACAAGGCATTAGTTTGGAGTTGTTGCTTGCTTGTTTGTTTAGTTGCTAATTGGTTGTATTGTTGATGCTTGCTTGGTTGCTTGCTTTGTTGCTTGATTGGTAATTAGTTGTAGTTTAAGTTCTTGAATGTTCTTTTGAAATGCATAGCATGAATGCATGAATTGTCATAATGAGCATGCACATATATTCTAGAATTGAATTGTGACAAAACTTGAAGAGTTTAGTGGCAAAATAAGATTGTAGTATATGCTAGTGTTATATTTTAGAATAAAGCATGAAGATGCATGATCACATACTTTTATATCAAAAATCTGAAAATGAAGTATGATGTACAAATTTAGATTTTGGTTTTGGATAAGACATGATTTGCATCAAGTGTTTGAGTTGCATTGCATATGCATAGATGATATAGAACATGAGTGGAACTAGAACTTTTGCAGGTTATACTTGCATGCATGATAAATAGCATGATATGAACTATTTACTTGCATTAAATGAACCTTCAATAGAAATGTGAATATGACTTGCATTCATAGAACACATGGACTTGCTTGTATATGGAATGTCTTGTATGTACTTTGATGGGAATTGAAGAATGAAATTCGAGAGCTGTGTAGGCTCCATATTCGGGTAGCGCATGGCAAGAGCTGTGTAGGCGCCATATTCGGGTAGCGCATGGCAAGAGCTGTGTAGGCGCCATATTTGGGTAGCGCATGGCAAGAGCTGTGTAGGCGCCATATTCGGGTAGCGCATGGCGTCAGCTGTGTAGGCGCCATATTCGGGTAGCGCATAGCGAGAGTTGTGTAGGTGCCATATTCGGGTAGCGCATGGCTAGAGCTGTGTAGGCGCCATATTCGGGTAGCGCATGGCAAGAGCTGTGTAGGCGCCATATTCGGGTAGCGCATGGCAAGAGCTGTGTAGGCGCCATATTCGGGTAGCGCATGGCAAGAGCTGTTTAGGCGCCATATTCGGATAGCGCATGGCAAGAGCTGTGTAGGCGCCATATTCGGGTAGCGCATGGCGTCAGCTGTGTAGGCGCCATATTCGGGTAGCGCATAGCGAGAGCTGTGTAGGCGCCATATTCGGGTAGCGCATAGCTAGAGCTGTGTAGGCGCCATATTCGGGTAGCGCATGGCAAGAGCTGTGTAGGCGCCATATTCGGGTAGCGCATGGCAAGAGCTGTGTAGGCGCCATATTCGGGTAGCGCATGGCAAGAGCTGTGTAGGCGCCATATTCGGGTAGCGCAAGAGCTGTGTAGGCGCCATATTCGGGTAGCGCATGGCAAGAGCTGTGTAGGCGCCATATTCGGGTAGCGCATGGCGTCAGCTGTGTAGGCGCCATATTCGGGTAGCGCATAGCGAGAGTTGTGTAGGCGCCATATTCGGGTAGCGCATAGCTAGAGCTGTGTAGGCGCCATATTCGGGTAGAGCATGACCGGATTTATGCTTGGTGCAAGAACTTGTAATGCATGATAAACAAAGGAAAATATTTGCAAATTGATATACTTGAACAATTGTGCATATTTGAGAATTGCTAAGTTTGGAACAAAGCATGGTTAAACAATAGGGTTGCATAAGTAAATTGGATTGAACATTGAAGTCTAGTGCACATGAGCATTGCATTTTATAATATTTGGTTATGCTTGATTGTTATAGCTATTAATTGTTTCTCTAGCTTGCTGATTTTCTTTTATGGTATTTGAGCATTTCTTAAAGCGAATGTTGAATTTGTTTAGTTTTTCCTCTTGACTTGATTGCGGTGTTACTTTTTATAATTGTGTTAAATAGCTAATTGATCCGCGAGCTTTTAGATTGCACAACTGAATTCTTTCATAAATTTCTTATTTGCATCACATGCGAGTATATAGAAGACATGAGTTGAACAATGCTGGTAGTTGATATGCATGGCATATATATATTTTCTAAAACTGGCGCGTGACATAATAGGAAGCAAATTGACCGAAATAGGAGTTCGATGTAGATGAATCATTTGCGTGATATGAATGCACAGCTTTTCTCATGAACATATGACATGGATGCATTAGGTTGCACATGAGGCATGAACATAATATCTGAAATTAAAGTATGGTTGATTTAAAAGCATTTGATTAAAAAGAATGAGATATAGTTGAGTTATGCATTGTAAATTTTATGTTTGATTGTCATAGTCATATAGATTGATTATATAAAGTTCTCGGTTGCTGATTTTTGTTATCATACATGAGTATTCCATAAAGTAAAGTTCTAATATTTTCGTTGATTGATTATAGTTGAAGCTAGTTTATTGGAATCTTATATTATTATTATGGTCTATATTTTTGGTGCTTGGTTCTGTTTTGGTTTAGTTGGTTGGATCTTAGAATAACTCGACTGGAACTGAATACCGCACTTAGAGATTTTCAATCTCTATAACTTTCCACTTTGGTGGGTTCCAGGTACAAAGTGTAAGACACAAAAACAAGATGTTGAACTAGAAGACTGCGGGACTTTGCCACAAGAAAAAGTAAGGTATGTCATTGGTAATGTATGTATATATATGGGTATTTAAGATGATAGAAATCGCCTTGCACTTACAGCGCGGCGGGTTGTCGGCCCTGTTGTCGGGGTGTGACAATTTTTCATGTGGCATAAGTGATATATGTTATGTTATCTTTATGTATTCATTATAGAATTATTGTGCTATAGAATTTTACAATTACTGTAAATTTATGTTATCATAATATATATTACTTCTTTTCATTGAACACTAGATTATAGTACTAGAAATCAAGTTAAATGATTATAAGAAAGTAAAAATGAAAAGAGTTGACAACAACAAAGATACTCTCCCAAATCTTTGGCCAAAATTCGAAAAAAAAAAATGAGTGCGTTACAAATGGAGAAAATGTAACTTGCAAAAAATAAAAATAAAACAGATAATACAATTTTTGACATGCATATTTCGAAAATTAACATAATAAATGCATAGTAAAGTTCATTGAAGGACAACTCACTTTATATTTTTTTTTTGCAGGGTAAAAAAAGAATATGCAAACAAAATGACTAAAATTGAGGTCATGCAATTGTATAATGTACAGTCCATATAACATGACCAAGCCACCTTTTGATGGAGTCGGTTCTGATAAAAACAAGTAATGCTAAAAAAATCAATTACTTCAATAAATACCAAATATTCCAAGTTCCAACTATACCAGAATTCAGGAATTCAGATACATTTAAGAAAAATAAAAATAAAATATAAAAAACAAACTACTTAAGGGAAGCTAACTATCACTTCATAGTTAACTTTGTTTCTCAAGTATTTCTTTCAAAATTAATGGACATTCTTAACTAAATATTGAAACTGCTCTGTTGCGGCTACCCCTTGAAGGATTCCTGGAGAGGCTAAAAATTTCAAGCATACTGCCTTGAGATGATTGCAACGGTGCCTCTCAGCAAAAGACAACAAGGTCACCACCTCACCTGTGTTAATACTACTGCACAACATCTTCTCGCATATTACCTTTAATTTCTCCAAACCGTATCTATCAGCTGCAACCAATAGTTTCTGAGCCATTGATTTAGTCTCTTGTTTCTCATCACTTCCTTTTGTCTCTTCCAATCCGGGAAAGGAATCATTATATATGAAATGAAGCATTGCTTTGAACACTGGAGCTTCCATTTCTTCCATTTCTTCAATTTTAATTGTTGTGTCTGATTTTTTCTTCATCATACCAAAAAATTGTGCCAAAAAGACTGGAGATCTCGTAGCGAGAATGCACTTATGAGCACTAAGAATTTGACCATCCACTTCAAATGTAACATCAGCTCCATTTCCATTATCCAAAAGATGACCTAGGGGGGACAACAATTTGTGTATTTGGCTCCACGGGAAAAGCTTTAAAAACAGTAACGACACATTTAATTATGAAACAATCATCCTTGATATTCGACTCCAACACTGGCATTTTAACAACTGAAGGATAGCCCCAATTTCAATATGCTGATCTGAAACTTCTAATTTCTGATGTTTGGCTGAAGGGTAAAGCACATCCACTTTGGTCTAGAATAGTAAATCTAAATTGTGCCTTTCCAACTTCTGATTTGCTTTTAAGGAAAAGATATAGTGATATGTCATCAGCTCCTGCCCCAGTGGAACCATTTGGGTAGTACTTGATACTCCAATCATGCCCACCGACATGAAAAATGGTGGATTCAATAAACGCCCCTTTGCCGTTGCCGATATTCTTATCTAAATAGTACCCCCACAATGCTAAACATATGCGATCTCATCACTTTTTCAATTCGTCTTATACAACTGGTGGCTTCTAGGACTTCAACGGGATATTGTGTGGACAGTGACATGGATGGATATTAGATAGATAGAGAGAGAGAGAGAGAGGGGGGGGGGTTTAATTCTCTAAAGCGGAGAGGTTTCTAGTGTTTCAATGGGATTTTGTGCTTAATTTCTCCCACCCCTTTAAAAGGATGAAAAAAATTGCACAAGTGAGTGATATTTTCTTAATTACAACATTTATTAAAAAAATATTTATATATATGTTAATATGAGCATTACTCGCATGACGTGATCAATTTATTGGGATTAGGAACAAACATTTATACAAATTTAATAACAATAGAAAGCAAATAGACTAACAACGATCACATTTATTAACAAAATTTCTTGGAACTCATTAAAAGTGAATCTGACCGTTCGATCAGGGAATTAATTGATGACGATTTGAATTATGGAAAGACCAAAACCAGTGCTTCTCCAAATGCAGTGCCAACTGTGTGAGAAATAACTGCAAATAAATTAATTCATATTCCCAATAAAAAAAATGAATGACCACTTAGAATTCATTGAGTAGGTGATTTATATATATACGGCACCAAAGGCAATGGAAAAGAGAAAGGAAACCAAACATATTCTCTTTTTAATTCCTTTGAAATAAGACCTCATGAACTTTTATATTTGACCAAGTACCAACACCGCTCACATTTATTAACAAAATATCTTGGAACTAAACTAATCAAAAGGGAATCTAACCGTCCAATCAGGGAATTGATTGATGAAGATTTGAATTCTGGAAAGACGAAAAGACCAGTGCAAATTAATAATGTATATTCCCAAGAAATTAAAAGATATCAAATCAAAGGCCATTGACAATTGAGTAAATAATTTATTACATAATACCAATTACCCACGCTCTTCTTTATAAAAATAGCTGCAACTCAGTTTATTTGCATTGAATACCAAAAAAAAAGTTTATTTGCATTTAATTAATAAATAGTGATAATAAATTAATGGCATCAATTAGAGATTTTTTTTTAAATGACATTAATTGAGATAATGCGGAACTCAATGCTTCAACATAAAGCTTAAAAATATGTATGGTGATTAAAAAAGTAAAGAGGATCTAACTCATGATTTTGATTCATATGAAAGTTATTTCATAATCCTTCAAAAATAAAGAAACAGTGGGCTGTCAAGTGATCTAAAATATTTCTACATTTATAAATATAACTATCAGTTTTAGTCAATTTGTGATAACCCATATTTTAAACAATATTGTTACTTAATCATAAACCATAACTAAAAATATATAAAACAAAATTTAGAGATAATTAAAATGTCAATATTTAAAATAGGCAAATTCTTCTATGGGCATAAGGACCTATTTGTAAAATGAGCATATTTTCATTTTCAAAGTTCAAACAATCGATCCGACCGTTCAACATTTTCTCCATATTACAATGTACTTGGAGGTCAAATTTTACATTTTTTTGAATTTTTTTACTATTTATTAAGATGGGTACAAAATTCAATGGTCTGACTTTTAATAGTTTTGTAAAATACTTAATAAATAGTAAAAAAATTCAGAAAAATGTAAAATTTGACCTCCAAGTACATTCTAATATGGAGATAATGTTGAACGGTCGGATCGACTGTTTGAACTTTGAAAATAAAAATATGCTCATTTTACAAATAGGTCCTTATGCCCATAGAAGCATCCCTCTTTAAAATAACATGCATTTTTATCTAACAACTATCATTTTGTTTAGTTTTCATTATTGAGTTTGGCTAGCGTGCTATTACCTAGAAAATCTATCAGGTAGACTTCAAACGATTAATCCAAAACTGTTGAAATAAATCTACTTTATTAGTGATACGTTTACATGCAAAACTTATAATTTTTTTAATTCATTAGTATAAAGCCAAGTGGTTAAACATTGAAAATTTATAAGTTAATTTTAAAACATTCATTTTTCATCATTTTTTAACTGCTTGACTTTATAATAAATGAATTAAAACATTAATAAATTTTACATGTAAACAGATCACTCATGAAGTATATCGGTTTTAACGGTTTGATCGTCTTTTAAAACAAATACAATAAATTTTTGAGGTAATAGCATAACATATATCAATCTCAATCTCTTGTAATTCTAAATTGATTGCTTTTCTTTTGTCCGTTTAGATTCGCCCAACTTTGTTTGCATTATGCCCTTCCAAACGTTTCTATTATTGTAAACTTACCAAGTGCATCCCCAAAAAGCTGCTATTTGCAAGACATTCTTCTTCTCATTATTTATATTTGTAATTTACAGATGAGTTAGAATTTTGATAATTTTAACTATATGCTTTTCAAAGCATAATTTTTTGAATTCTCAAATTATGTCAATTTTTTTTACTAAAAATGAAAATGATATAAATAGGTTTTTTTTTCGTATAGAATAATTATGTATTAATTAAGAGATTTAATTACAAGTTCTCACTCAATTCCTTATTCAAAAGTTTATGTACATACATGTAGCGTTTTGCACAAGAAAAATTCTAATTCAATTTAATCAACACTAGTATGGAGTTATTATTCAATATATCTACTATTTATTATGTGCTTTACATAACAAAAGAGTATCTTTTAGTAGAGATTATAATTATTATAATAACATTCATTTAGTAAGGACAATCAATATTCATGAGGAGGTGCTGTTCTGTTCTTGGCTTCTTCAATTCCCTGTTGCAGTTGGGGTGCCAAAGACTGTCTGCTTAGTACCCTCTGATTCAATGCCACAATCACCGCCCACATTAGAAGTAATACAAAAATCTCACATGCGCTCTCCGTCATCCACGCCTTCAATTAACACGCACTAACTGAAGGCAAAAACAAAAAAATGTTGATTGTATTTAATTTGATTTCCTCCAAATTATTTTAATATATTTTTTTAGTTCAATAATAATCATAGCAAAAGATCATGCTAGACATGTGTATGCAGCACATGAAAAATTGAAGAATTTGAATTATATGAGATAAAACAATGCGATCGCAGTTAATTATATGTGGTCATTCAAATATTGTGAAAATAGCACAATTTGTGCATGTTATATCGTGCTATTTCTCATTCCATAAATTCATGATTATATATAATCAAACTTTTAAAATATATATATATATATATATATATATATATATATATATATATATATATATATATTGCGGACATGTATATACAATGCTTAATTTGTGTATGTCAATTGGAGTCCTTCATGTGTGCTTTCGTGTTTGTTTGACTTGAAATGTTGTCCGAATTGTTTAGAAACATTATATATGGCACGGATATTAATTTGTGTATAAATCTATGTATTTCTTTGTATTTACAAAAATAAATAGCAGTATATATATCTACTAGTATTGTGCCCGTGCGTTGCAACAAAGACATATTGTAAGAGAACAAAAAAATCTCATATACAAAATGACATATTTTCATAAAAAATATACCAATGAAAAGAATAATTATTCAACATGCAATAAAAAAAATAGTCCAACATATTCTCATACAAGTGTAAAGCTCATTTTTTAATGACATACATATGAGCTTTTCTTTTTACTAGTACATAACAGTTTTTTTTTTTTGTTATGTTGCTCAACGGGAAAACAAGAGAGAGAAAAAATCATTAAAATAAGTTGTATTATTTGTTGTTATCGTATTATGACACATTTTGTTGTCATATTATGACTCTTGTATTGTTATTAGGGTTATCCTCCTCTCCCTATGATATATATGCATTTCTGTATCTAAAATAGAGAATAAAATAATGTTTACTTAAGTGAGATCATTAAATGACAAATAACATTCCTTAAATGTCAATTGATTATCAATCGATCCAAAAAAAATTAAATAACATTTAAAAAATAAAAAAAGCCCATGAAATAATGCACTTAGATAGTGATAATTTGAGCTAATATGTCAATATTGATAATTTACCACTCAAAATCTGTCATAAAATTGATTAAAGACATGAAATAATGCACACAACAATAAAACATGTCGTAAATCTATTCCAGCAAAATTGTTTGCAGAAGAGTGGATGTATCTTTCTAAGATAAGCAAAAATAACTCAATTGAAGGTATAATGCATTTGAAGAATATTTGTCAATTTTTATGATATTATAATCCAAAATGTAGCTGAAATCATTAAAAAAGATAGACACACTCCTAATATTTGATGCATCCTTTATCACTACAACATTTTAAAAAATAAAACAATTTTATAAAAAAAATAGCATTTACAAATATGGTCATAAACAAAGAGTAGAACTAGGCGTCCTTTTAAGCTCGTCAATCTTTTGGTGAGTTTAATATCCAAAATCTATCGGAATAACGTGAAATGATGAATCTCAACCTTTGAAACTAATCTATTTAACTAGTGAAGCATTTACCTACCAAAATTATAAAATTTTAAATTAATTTAGTATAAAATAAAGACGTAAACAAATAAAGAAGGTTTATAAGTTAATTTTAATATGGTTATTTTTTATCAGATTTTGACCGGTTAACTTTGTACTAAATTAACTCAAAAATTTATAATTTCACATGTAAACACATAACTCATGAAATAGATCGGTTTCAACGGTTTGGATTCATCATTCAAAGTCAATCCGATAAGTTTTGGAGTTAAGTTTACTTAAATACTTAGCAGCCTTAAGAACAGCCTAGTTCTACTCATAAAAAATATTATTTAAAAAAAATTAAGACGTGTTAACGATAAACAATACAATTAGCCATGTGGTAATTCATACAATGGATCATAAAAATATTGTATATTTTAGGAGTTATATTATTATACCTTAAACATATGAAAGAACACCTCTCTTTTAAATGAAGAGAAAGAAGCATCATGCATGAGCCATAATATACAAATAAATAAAGAGAAAACCAAATTTGGACAGATGAAAATAAAAAATGACGTAGAATAACATAGTTAAATGGAACTTTTCATGGATTACTAATATGTAAATAAATTGGTACTTTTATCAAGGATTGGCAACAAAAGAGAATCTAATCGTCCGATCAGGAAAGTAATTGATGAGGATTTTGAATCCTGAGACATAATTTCAAATAAATTCATATTCCCAATAAAAAAAAAATGAAAGGCCACTTAGAATTAATTGAGTAGGTGATTTATATATAAATGACACCAAAGGCAATGGAAAAGAGAAAGGAAACCAAACATGTTCTCTTTTTCCTTTGAAATAGATCTCATCCAAAACGCTACCCTTATTTTTTGGATCCGACTAATTGTCTCCAAGCTTCTATCCCCAGTTTTTCCCCAAAAAAACTGTCATTTGACTTGCGCGAATACTGTAAAAATCTATAACCAATACTGTAACTTCAACAACAGATCATGTATAATAAGAAGTTTAAAAGTCTAACAATCCAAGTTAGTTGGAAGTGGTCCCCAAGTTAGTTGCAAACAGTTAGCAACTTGCAAAAACACTGTACTTCTGGCTGTACTTGAAAAAATAACGGCTTCTAGAAGGTTTCAAAAACAAGCCACTTCTCAAACTTGTAGTTATTTACAAATAACACCTAAAATTGTACAAAATTAATTTTTTTGCATCAAAATTAATTTTTTTTCGTAATTTTTTTTTTCTGTAATTTTTTTTCTTCAATTATAAATATTTATGTATGGACCTATATCATGTAAAATAAGACTTAAATACTGTAAAATTAGCAGATGCAAACTATAAAACTAACATATGTGAACTACGAGACTTCAATACTGTAAATATATATATATATATATATATATATTTTTTGTTTCAATACTGTAAAATTAGCAGATGCAAACTATAAAAGCAACATATGTGAACTACAAGACTTCAATACTGTAAAATTAGCAGAGCAACTTATAAAACTAACAGATATAAACTGCAAAACTTCAATACTGTAAAATGGACACATGAAACTATCAAAATAACATATAAAAACTATAAAATTTTATTAATTACAAAATTAACTGTTTACAACCATAAACAAACAGTAACAACCAACAATTGTTCACAACCACAACCAACAACTGTTCACAACCACAACCAACAACTGTTCACAACCATAACTGTTCACAACCACAAACAAGACTTCAATAAACAAGGTTAATTGTTCACAACCATCAATACAATAATTACATTTGTCACTTCATAACCCTTTGGTGCACGTTATTTGGATGAGTGAGAAGTTTCATTGCTAGAACCACACGTTCTTTCAAAATATCATCCTGCAAAAAAATAAAATAAACAAGGTTAAAAATTAGAGTTATGAACCATTAGCAGATGCAAACTATCAAAGCAACATATGTGAACTACAAGACTTCAATACTGTAAAATTAGCAGTTACAACCTATAAAATTTTAAATCAGTACAACACTGCATATATCCTTTAAATTGTTATATGTATCCTGTAAAATTACACATAAGCTGTAAACTAAAGTGAATACTGTAATCAAAATGAATCATAGTAAAAACTGTCTAATACATAATTTGCATCTACTAATTTTACAGTATTTAATGATTATTTTACATGATATAGATCCATATATAAATATTAATAATTGTTATATGTATTCTGTAAAATTGTAATATGCATCCTGTAAAATTGTTATATGTATCATGTAAAATTGCACATACCCTTTAAACTAAAGTGAATACTGTAATCCAAGTGAATCATAGTAAAAAACTGTCTAATACATAACCTTTACACCTGACTAATACATCATGTAATAAACTGCATCAATACTGTAAACTTACTAGATAAATACTGTAATTTTATTAACTGTTATACACTATCTAATGCAGTTTATGAGTACAATTGTTAAACAGATGCTGTAACTATGATTAACCAAAGTGAATACTGTAAACTGCTGCACATATTCTGTAAAATTGATATATGCATCCACTATAAATTACATCTCTGTTATAAACTTATATAACCATACTGTAAAATTGTTACATGAATCTTGTGAAATCAATGTATCAATAATGTAAATTGTTACATATATCCTACATAACTTATATAACCTATAAAACTATTGCATGAATCTTGTGAAATAATTCATATATCCTATAAAAATGTTAAGTAGTCATCTTAAATATTTTAGATTTAATAACATCTGAAAAAATTGCATAACTGTTGTATCCTACATAACTGATATATTCTATAAAACTATTGCATGAATCTTGTGAAATAACTCATATATCCTGTAAACTAATACTGCATGACTAACACATAAAGTTGAGAAAACAAGAACGATACCATAGTCCATTAGCTGTTGGTGCTTATCTATGAAATCGACTAATTAACCCAGGGGCACACACTCCTTGCCGGATTGAGAGCGTGCCATCATCTCTGATAGCGGTGACCTTAGATCCATCAGAGCTCGATGCCAGTGTAATTTCTGAAGCCCGTCCAGCGTCAGGATGCAGTGCAACTTGAAGAAATCGGTTGAAAAAAACAGATCCAATTGGGATTGCAAAATGAAGAGGGGAAAGAGACGAATTCAGTGCAACAATCAGCAAGAAAAATAATAGACAGAGGCCATCAATTTGTGAAAAAGTTGTGAACGACAAATTATTTTTTCGTTAGGAGAGAGAAAGAGCGCCAGAGAAAGGCCCGAACCTGACTTCCCCAAAAAAACTGTCTAATACATAACATTTCCACCTGACTAATACATCCTGTAATAAACTGCATCAATACTGTAAACTTACTAGATAAATACTGGAATTTTAAATCAGTACAACTGTTAAACTCTGCATATATCCTGTAAACTTATTACATAACTACTAGAAATTTAAACCAATAACACTGTTAAACAGATCCTATAACTATGATTAACCAAAGTGAATACTGTAAACTATTGCACATATCCTGTAAAATTGTTATATATATCCTATAAATTGCATCATGTTATAAACTGCATCCATACTGTAAATTGTTATATATATCGTACATAACTGATATATCATATAAAACTATTGCATGAAACCTGAAAAACTATTGAATGAAACCTGTAAAATAACTGATACATCATATAAAACTTTTGCATGAAACCTGTAAAATAACTGATACATCATATACAATTATTGCATGAAACCTGTAAAATAACTGATATATCCTATAAAACTATTGCATGAAACCTGAAAAACTATTAAATGAAACATGTAAAATAACTGATACATCCTATAAAACTATTGCATAAAACTTGTAAAATAACTGACATATCCTATAAAACGGTTAAGTAGATCATGTAATAATTTAATGCATTTTAAATCCTAATCTTGTAAATCATTGGCAAAATTCTGTAAAACAATGTATAGAAGACTTTAAATCAGCAAAATTTACATGTTGAATAATGTAAATAAAAACAGACATTCAGATAATACGAGATATGTGAAAACAATTGCATATATCATGTAAACTATTGCATATATCCTATAAAACTGTTAAACAGATACTGTAAAATAAAGAAAAGAAAAATGATGCATAGATCATGTAGCTATTGAATATATCCTGTAAAAATGTTATATAGATCCTGTAAAATACTCTACAGAACCTTTAAACCTAATTGATAGATCATATAAAATACTGTATAGATCATGTAAACCTATTAGATAAATCCTTAAAATTTAAATCAGAAAAATAAAAATTTACAAAACCAGACCAGATCGACAGCTGATCTGTTAGATCAGATTAGATCGGATTAGACTCTAAATATTACCAGATCGGATCAGGTCGCAGCTGATCTGAAAAGGCACGTAGTATGGAGTTACACTGCTTGGTTAAGAAAACCTTTTCTCTTCAATTAAAGTAGCTACTGGCTATTGTGATGACATCACACAAGTAGAAAAATAACTTATTTCAATTAAAATACTGAGCACGACAATAGCAGCAAACCGTAGGAAAAGAATGAAAAAGAATTGAATTCTTC
This sequence comes from Carex parvula, assembly GCA_025461045.1. Taxonomy (NCBI): domain Eukaryota; kingdom Viridiplantae; phylum Streptophyta; class Magnoliopsida; order Poales; family Cyperaceae; genus Carex; species Carex parvula. The sequence continues at coordinate 964,394 of JAJGRW010000111.1, read as the reverse complement.
TCACATTTTTTATTGGAAAGTGTACATAATACAAGATAAATGATTTCACTTAAATTAAAATGACACTTGTGCCCATATTAACACAAAAGGGTATTTCACTTAAATTAAAATGATTTCAGCGGAGTATCGATGAAAACAAAGATAGCCATGTGAAATATCAGCAGCAACATAATTTGACACCATTAAAAAATGTATCCAAATTAGACACCAACAGAATTAGACACCAATACAAGCATCAAATTATAACAAAATACGTAAATAATTTTTAATTCATACATTACATTTCTAATCAGTTCCTACGGCCAACAAAAGAAGAAGAAACAACAAGAACAAAAGAATAATAACTGCTGCAATTTAGGCACTGTACCGGTATCAGTTTAACTTACAGCACAAATAAAATCACATATCTAGGCAATTTAAATTAATCTCAACTCAGAACTGGTACCAATACCAAAATCATACCAGTTCCAGTTTTAGGTACTGCACCAGTACCAATTGAACAAGAAATGGGTATTGAATCGTACCAGTTCTAGTTTCATGTTAAAAGCTGTTAGATGAACAAAAAATGGGTATTGAATGAAGTATATTTTTTTTTGTTTTTGCTCACCACTTATATTCTCAAGTTCCATCAAATTGGACTAGTAAAAATGAATCTACAAATTGTAGCTACTTTCCACATGGATAAATCAGCTCACAACAGGCAACTCTAGAGCTAAAATAAGACCTCGAATTGAAGCACCGTACCGTAAATCAGCCCGTCATATGCTAATTTGGGAGAAAGCAACAAACGAGGTTGGATGAATTAAAAGCTTACATGAAATATTTTCAAGGAGAGACGTGATCTAGGAGAGGACGTGATCTGAACAGGTGACGTCACCAATGTCGACACCGGGTTTAGACGAGGTGATGGCCTTCCTGGCCGATCGCGGCTACTCGCGCGCCGCCTCTGCTCTCCTGGACAATGTACTCTCCCGTGGAGGCGGAGCCACGGTCTCCGTCACCGATGCAGAGCCACCGGAGAATGTCCCGCCGCTACGGCGATGATGGCCGGAGAAAGCGGATCGGATCGGATCGGATCGCAGAAGAAGAGAACTAGGTTACGACCTCTTCTAGTCTTTTTCTCTCATGCAACCACTTTGGCATCGGGAAATTTCGGATCGGGAATTTTTTCATTTCTGAGATATTGGAGGAGAGAGAGAAAGAGAACTGGAAAAGATGGAAAAAAAAATAAAATTGATAGTTGAAAGTTTGACCACAATTACCGTTAATGTCGGTTTAAACCAGTTGAACTCTTATTTAATTACTTTGGGGAAAAAGCGGGGATGAAGAGCTGGGTATCATAACCTTTTCTCTTATTTTTTCTCCTTTTTGAACTTTAATTGAAGTAACCTCTCATTTCAAGCAACCTACACAATAAGCTGTGTGTTAATTATACCGCAATCTTGTACCGCAATCTTTTTGGTCGACAGAGCTACTGGTAATTGTACCGCAATCTTGTTAATTAACTGAAGAAGATACGGATTTTTGCCGTCATCTTCCTCGTTGGTAACGCTGGTGCTAACCAAACTGTTGCACATTTCATACACAAATATTTGAAAAAAAAAGAGAAAAATTGAACATAAGTCAATTAGACTTCTGTTTAATTTTATCTTTTAAAGAAAACTTGTGTATGAAATTTGTATATAGAAGATGAGGAAGATGACAGCATATATCGTACCTTCTTCAGTTCAAATCGACGAGGTTGTGGTTGGGGAGGATTAAATTTTTTTTTTTAACTATTAATAAATTTTTTTTTGAAAATTTCGTTATATATTTATATTTATAAAATTATTTTGTTGTCATGAACTTTAATATTTGATCTAGTTTTGCATTTGCTAATGACTTTTGGATAAATACAATCTTAAATACTTTAATACTGCTCCATCTCAAAAACAAAGAGGGTCTGATTCATTTTGATTCATATGAAAGTTATTTAATCATCCTACAAAAACAATAAAACAATGTGTTGGTAAAGTGATCTAAAAGTACTTTTACATATATTAGTTCATGTTTCAAATATAGATGTCAGTTTTAATCAATTAATTAATCACTTCAAATTAGTTCAAAATGAATATAAAAAACATCTAATATACATACAACAAGCTGGAAAGGCAATACTATATGATATATTTCTTTAAAATATAATTGAAAATTTTTTAATTATTTAAATAAATATTTGTACATATATTATTAAATTATAAGCTTAACTGTCCGTTTTAATAACTTTTAAATAGTTAAATGACTCCAAAATAAGTAAAAATATATATATGTATCTTTGAGTGACCAAGCCTCATGTACATGCTACACCATCTCACGTATCAGGTTTTACAAAATACAGCTTCCATTAGAATGACATGTTTGGCCATATAAAATTATGAATTAACTATTGATTTAACCCATATAAACCCATGATTAAAAAATTAATGTTTTTAATCATCCCTATTTTTATGTTAATCTCAATAATAATAAAAATAAAATTAAAAATAACAACAATCTTCCTTTGTAGGGGTGTCAATGACACTCTTTGATTGTAACATTGAGCAATACCTTTTAACTAGTTAAAAAATTTTTATCAATGCTGTAACTTGTGAATTTTTCTTTTAAAGAAACAGAGAGTATCTAATGTTACAATCAAAAAATTAAAACCAGGAAAAAAAAATAAACAAATATAATGTTATAAAAAATGAAACCGCAACAACCCAACCCAATAGAAAAATGTACAGACAATAGAAAATTAAATCTAGCAACCATGGCAAGTATATGTAAAGTAGAGCAATCCATCAACAACAAACTCAAAAAGGGAACATACAATCAACGATCGAGACACGAAATCTAACCATGCGTTCTTTCTTTCGTGTAGTCTCTTTTTATTGGGAGAAGTAATTGTCCTCGATTCCTGCGCACAAAAATTCATGCAATAATTAATAGTAGATCAATTACAATCAAAAGAATATAAAAGTAGAACAAACAAAAAGGGAACATACAATCAACGGGATCTACTATTAATAGTACTCCCTATGCAGGTTCCGGATCCTGCGCACAATAATTCATGCAATAATTAATAGTAGATCAATTACAATGAAAAGAATATAAAAGTACTGACAATTGAAAATAAAGCCCTGTAGTCATGCAAAGTACATGAATAGCAAATCAAGACGAGAAAACTTGTAAAGAAATCTTACAAACAAAAATAAGCATGAGATCTCACCTTGTTATACGCACAGATGGGATATGCTTAATTTTGTGTATATCTTTTTCTTCCATAGATTGTTCTAGTTCACGCGAGGGGTCAACTACTAGTAGCTCTTGAAGAGTCGGCACCTTTTGTAGCTCGGGAAGTGCGTGCAACTCAGAACAATAGTTAATTTCGAGCTGACGAAGGATGGGCATAGCTCCCTCTTTTATGTCCCAATGACTTAGATTATACAGTGATGCAAGCTTCAGTTTTTCGAGGTGAGGAAACCCTCCGGTTAAACAGATCAGCTCAGTTCCCACATATGAGCGAATTCCTAAAGAAAGTATCCTGAGGCTCTTCAGCCTTCCCAATATGGGCATTGGATCTTCCTCAAGCTGGGACCATACAAGCTTCAATTTGGTGAGGTTTGTTGGGAACATCTCAACATTTAGAATACATATATCTCTTACCCATCTTCCATCGAGATATAGTTTTTGTATCTTCTCATGACAAGGCAAGTCTGTTGTACCACCAAATGGTAGCAAATCATTATATTCAATACCGAGGTCGACCAACTGTTCTGTCCTTCTCAGCACATCCCTGAGGTTTTGCCACTCTTTTACAGCCCTTTCATTATCTAGATCATCTTCAATCAAAATCTCTAACGTACGCAAGTTGATACAACATCCTAATTCAACAATTGATTCTTTCTTTACCCGCACTCCTTTAATTGTTTGTAGATTTGTATGCTGATTCCATTTTAATGGCAAATAAAAATCCCAACTACCATATACATGTCTTAGATTTGGGAATACGACATCACAGAAATCTATTGTATTTGCCCCAGTATCTAGATACACGCTCTTTAACTCAATGGTTTCTAGATTATGAAAGGAAAACTCCTTAAATATATCTTGTGAAATTGTGCAGTATGTTAAACTCAAATACCTCAAGTGTATCAAGCCCTTCGGCCACTGTCTCCGAGGGAAGTTGGTCATATCGACACTCTCGAAGGTTAACACTCGAAGTAGTCTAAAGCCACTATAATTTAGTTTGCTAAAGCCACAAATATTTGCATCTTCGTCAAAACCAAAACAGAGTAAAGAACGAGTGTTTTCTGAATAAACACCATCCTTTGTAAGAGTGCAAAATTGCAGTGCCGCACGTCGCGGTTTTCTAGCAGCTAGCTGGTTAACATTGTCGTCTTCTTTTGTGAATACAGTGAAGAAGTTCTCCTCTTTGGCTTTGGTGATAGCCAGATCCCTCAGAAGATCGTGCATATTGCAGTATTTGCAGTAGCCATTCCAAAAAATTTTAGTAACTTGAATCAAGGACCTACAATAATTTTGACATAAAAAAAGAAGGGAAATATTTGTTTATGAATAAGTAGGTATTTCTTAAGTCAAATTAAAATGAAAAGTAATGAACGCTCAGCTATATAGGTAGGTATCTCCTAAGGTGGTCCCACTTGGATAGCCCATGGTGAGGTGATAAAAATATAAAATATATTTAAGTAACTCGAAATGCTGAAATTATATTTTTAAAAATTCTTACTAGCTCGGCTGTTACATATAAATTTGTTTTGAGTGGATATATTAAGTTGCATTATAATTTTTTTTTAATATTTTTCGTAGGATTAGGATATACATTGAGAAAAGTATAATTTGCAATAATAAAAAAATTACAATATTAGCTTATATTTCAAATAAAAAATTGTAATTGATTTTTAATTATATCGACTGGACCAATTGAAATTATTTTTTTTCTATGATATTATTATGTTGTTAAAATTAGTAGATACTCAAAAATTTTGAACTGAAGCTTTATCTGCTATCTAATTATTAAGATAATTATTTTTTAAAATATAACATTTAGCTATTTAATTATGAAATTTATCCACTCAATCAAATAAGGCAGTTAATGAAAATGAAGACTTTAATACGACCAATGAGAATAATGTTACAATTATATTTAATTTAAATAAATTTTCTATTTTTGAAGTTTTCAGTTCTATTATTAAAATAGCAATAAAGTGTCCACTAAAAACTCTATTCGAGATTGTATTGTAAAACTAAAATTTCTAAAAGTAATGACTTTTGTTTTTTATAGTAGCGTTTTAATTCACTTTATTTTTTATTTTCTAACTTTTATGTTAATTTTACGATTCAAACGAATATGTACAAAATTATGATTTTTAAAGTAATTCACAACTCATTAATCACGGTGGGTGATATTAGGCTTCAATTACCAATGTACGATTTAAATTTAGAGAAGAATTTTGCAGTAATAAATTCGGCTTGAATGTGATGAGACTGGGCTGGACCAAAAACTATAGAAGGAAAAATCGGAATTGGAATTGGAATCGGTCACTTGACCGTAAAATCAGAATCGGATGAATCGGTAGGAATCTACTGAATCGGATCAGAAACTCGAATTTTTTTTATGAGAAATTGTTTTGTACTAAAAAAATAAGAATAATTGAAAAAAAAAATATGAATACTAAATTGGGCCTCAAATCAAAAGACTTATACTGGTCCTAATATTTTCTAGGCCCAAAATATCTGCCTATGACTTTGCCTCAAACTAACGACTTCACGTGGCTGAACCGATTCATGCAATGCATATATCAATTGGACTTGGCTTAGTATTTAAAGATAATAGCTGCAATATTTGGAACAACACTAAAACTAATGGTGGAGTGAAGGCCAATTAGTTTATTCGTAATTTAAAATCGAACTCAATAGATACAAAAAAAATGAAATAAAATAATTAAAAAAGTAGAAATATCACTTGCAAACTCTGAGATGCAGCTTCTGAATTTTGTTGTGAATATCTAAGAAAGTTGTAAGTGCAAATAAGAATTAAAAATTAAAAATCTAGAGAAGATAAATGCATTGCAAAGAAATTGAATAACAGAAAACTGAGAGCAAAGAAATTGAATCAAATATAAAAATCATTAGACCAGCTGTATCCATTAAAGTCGTAACCCTTTGGTACAGTAACTAATAACTTAAATATAATAGCTATTCGAATCTAACAACAAAATGTGTGTTATTGTGGTGGTATTGCTCAAGTCGTTTGGTTTGGTGTACCGAGGCATGCCGAAAAAAGCCGTTTCAGCCGAAATTTGACTGGAAGTGGATCGTTTCGGCCGAAATTAGACGAAAAAATCATCTAGTGCGTAACTCGGCCAGAAATTGGACCGGTACGTCTGATTTTCTGTTCCCTTCTATGCCAAAAACACAACATGACTTCTTTTATACGTGATACGTACCTTAAAATATAGAACTGAAAAAGGGATGTACCTTTGCACGAGCTCTTCAAGGCATTTCTGAGCTCTGTCCTCTATTGTTCCAGGTCCATCTTTTGGTACGAATCCTTCAGCCATCCACATTCTTGTAACTTGCTCTCCCGAAATCAGATAATCTTCTGGAAATGAAGCGAAATAAAGAAAACATGGTTTGAGTTTGGAAGGCAAGTGTTGATAACTCATGGCTAGGACGTTCGAGCACTTCTCCCCATCTTCGTCGTGCCAATCCATGGTCTCCTCTTTTCTACTCCAGGCAGTGTAGTTGCGCTCTGTCCTTGACAAGATACCGCCTAGCACAACTAATGCCAAGGGTAGCCCACCACATTTCTTTGTTAATCTTTTGGCAACTTCCAAGAGATCTGGAGGGTAATTCTCAGGTTGTATATGCTGTTGGAATGCCTTTCTGAAGAGGAGAGCAATACCCTCATCATCATTTAGGCAATGGAGTTTATACGGTTTTGTATTGCAATCTGCTGCGAGAGCAACATCAAGTGATCTACTAGTAATTATCACGCGGCTTGCTTTGTCCGAATCGGGTAATCCTATTTGCAATTGCTCCCAATCACTATCGCTCCACACATCATCAAGGATAATTAAGTACCTCTTACGGCTAAAGGATTTCTGAAGCTCCTCCAGTAAATCCTCATCAGTTATGGGTGGATTTTGATTTTTCATTGTGGGTTCGATTGAGTAAAGAATTTTTCTGAAGATATCATTTGTATTGAACTTTTGAGAAACGGAGATCCATGTGCGACAATCAAATCGCCCTTCCAATTCCGCACTGTGTTTACAAAAATGAATGTGTTACATCAAGAAAAGAAGAAAAAGCAGCACAAAGAGAAAATTTTATGGGAGATCTTTTCCATGATTACAAGATTGATTATTTGTATGGTAAAGATGATTTGGACCACATTTGTAACAAATTTATATGAACCACGTCTTTGTGTATAAATTTTCTTGTAGCTAAGAACATTTGGCGAATCATATATTGGATGACATTAATTTCAGTGAATTTGCAAATTTTCAGAACTTAATTTTCTCGATTAAAAAAAAAGGTGGCTGGTTGCTCTAGGTATTACAATTACATGCAATTAAGGTAATTGATTGCTAATAGAAATGGAGAATTCATGAAAAAATTTCCCCATTCCTTACCTGACCAGATCAAAGAATTGAAGTATTTCATCACTTCTTGTGGAAAGGAAAAAAAATAAAAAATCTAAACAAAGGATTAAATCTGGACAGTTGACTTCTTAAACAACTAGGTTAGATCGGATTTGGCCATTTTCCACAAAAATATTTCGCTTTTTATACATAAACATGATTTTAGAAGAGAGAACATGCACCTTTGTAAACTTTTTGGGCCAAGGTGGTCTCCCGAGGCCTCACAGGACCCACAATCGATGAGCACCATGCTGCCTTGAAATGGCTTCTATCAGAGGAGCAGTTGATTGATAATGTTGCGCTTGTCATCCTCAAGGCCAACAACTTCTGAATCAACCCGTGAGAAGGATTTGTCGGCCTAAAAGGTACCAGAGCATTTTCTTCACTAGCAGCACCAACATCAGTAATTCCCAAGTCGGTTCGACGCTGGTAAATCATTTTGAGTTCCTGAATGATTTCTTCGAGCTCACCACTCAGCTTCAGCTTCAGCTTGATAATTTTATATTTTTTTAACCACATACAAATGTTACGGTACCAGGGAGGACTTTTTGGATGGTATTCCTCAATCTCAACGAGGAAGGTATCAATCACATCTTCTATTTTGTGGGCCATATCTCTGATCTGGTTAACCCACTCTTTTACCAATTGATTTTGGTTACACTTGGAATCGGCATCTCTTAGCAAAGCTTGGATCAACCGAAGCTCCTTCTGCATCTGCCTGATCTGGCCACTCACAGCGTACAATTCATTTGCTTTTTTCTGCAAGGCATCAGCAAGCTTGCCCAACACATAGCCCACAGCTGCCTCTGCCATGTATTTCTGATTGTGGGGAGTGTCTTTCTCTCCTTTTTTTTTATGGGGGGGGGGGGGGGGGGGGGGGGGGGGGTGGTGGGTGGTGGGGGTTTGAAAGTGAATAAGCTTTGTGTTTGAGGATAATTAGTAGAGCTGCCTGAGATGGTTATATATGGAGAACTTGGATTAATTAGGCCAAAAGAAAGAGAGAAAGATTAAGCTAGCGTACTGCCTGAGGGTTATTTTGGAGAACTTGGATTAAATTAGGCCAAAAGAAAGAGAGAAAGAATAAGCTAGCGTACTGCCTGAGATGGTTATAGATGGTTAAAGAGGTATATATAACCATCTCAGGCATATATAGGCATCTTTCTTTGCTTGTTTTTTTTTTTTTCTTTGATTGATGTGCACAGGTTCTTTCTTCCAGGCTTGGCATTTAGACAAAAGGAAAAGATAAAGAATAAGATAGGTACTGGACCCGGGGCAACTGTAGTTGGTGTACCTTTGATAGGTTATTGCTTTTTTTGTTCTTTGATTGATTGAGCGACCATAATGGGATGACAGATACTTGTACTGCGAGCAGGAGGTTGGCTTGATCAGAGTGACCAGGACGTTCAATATTAACCTCAGAATGATACCAAGATGATGAGTGTTTGGCTTAGGTTGCTTGTTGGGATTATCAGAAGTGGGAATAAATCAGGGGTTATGCACCTAGGAATATTACTTTTCTTGCAAAATGTTTGATAAATAAAAAAGAAAAGAAAAAAAGAAAAAAAAGAAAAAGAAAAAGAAAAAGAAAAAAGCAAAAGAGAAAGTTATATCGTAAAGGTACAGACTGAATAACACATGACCCAAAAGGGCTATTCGCCAAGAATATATCATTAAACTTTTCTTTAGAGAAAATTGTTTATTACAACTTCAAATTAGTGTAATTTGAAACTTGGGAGTTACAAACAGAACATTACCAAAGTAAAACAAACTACCACTGTCTTATCAGCAAAACACTAATGCAAATATAAAGCAATTTCAATCTCCTTTTGCACTACCGTTAGTTTAAATGCAAGTTGCCAAATTAGTTGTTTCCTGTTCAAGATCCAAGTTTACAAGCAGAGTTTTGCATTCGACCTTAAACAATGGCACAAAATGGATATATAGCATCTATTAAACTCCCTTACAAATTTTAAATCTGCATAAACAAAATTCTGCAAAATTGGATTAAGGTCTCAAAGTTCATCGTAAGTCTCAAACTTTATAACACATTATTAAGAACTAAATATGCATAACCCCCATGACCACTTGTGTTCGTCGTAAGTCTCAAAAGTTTATTTAGCCAATTAATTGAAATTTTTTCATACTCTACATCATTAGTGTTGTTATTTACAAGAGTGAAAAAAGCTAAAACTTAGAGATATCATTGTTTCTGTTTGGATATATGTACTCAAAGGTAAAGTTATATTTCAATTTATTTACATAGACTCGTATAAAAGTTGATTTCAAAAATAAAAAAAGCATTAAATATATTTGTATGCAATGAAACATTTTATGGGCAAAAAATTGCATCGTCATAATTCGAAACATTTCTATGCAAATGAAACATTAAATGCAATCTAAATCGGTTTCGGTTTGAGTTCGAAACCAAATCGGAACCCAGCAATTACTCAAAAGTATTTCTCTTTGTTATCGACTAAAACTGCTTATCAACATCTCTAGTTACTAACGATTTCATTGATAAAAAAAACGTATATTACAATGAGTCAATGACTCTCAAACGATTTCTGTGAATTCATCTAAATTACTCTAATCATCACCTAAACTACTCTAATTTACACTTATATTCATATATGTAGAAGATTTTAGATCACTTAAATGGTGATGAGTATAGATTCAGAATTAGCTAGACCAAATATAAAAGTTTATGACAACAAAATAATTCTAAGAGTGTAAACATAAAAAGTTATCAAAAGAAGTTTGATTATTTTTGTTATAAAGTTTGATCCTCACAATATATTGTCACTATATTATTTTTGTGATAATAAATTGAGTTGTCATTATTATGTAGTAAAATAGTGACAAAATTACTATGTGAATTAGATAGATTTTGGAGTTAAAACTTATATAAACTACTTGATAATTTTAAACACATAGTAATGTTTACCTTACTAAAATTACTAATATCTTGCCAAAGCTCATTGAAACTAAATATTTTAATCATTTTTGCAGCAATATATATTAAACTGTAACATCAAAAATTTACCTTGTGCAAAAGCAACAACAAAAAAAATTTCAAGAAAGAACAATAATTACACACATGCAGGAATAATTAAAATTGTAAACTTTAATTCCTTTCTTTGTGAACCTCTTGAAAAATTCCCGAAATTGTTTTAGTTACCACCGCATAAAATTAAAATTAAATAAATACCACATTTGTTGAGATTTTTTCAATCCTACCACCCACGCGGATCCGATTCGCGCACCAAAATGGGTTGGTGCGCGAACTGGGTTGGCGTACCAACTGTTTTGAAATTTTTACTGCTGTTCGGTGCGTTTCACCCCGTTTGAGCACTAATTTTGCCCCAATTTTAGTGCGCTAATCCAGTTAGAGCACCAATTTGTGCGCCAACCCAGTCCGCGCACCAACCCATTTGGTGCGCAAACTGGGTCTGCATGGGTGATAGGATTGAAAATAACTTCGGCCAAGTGGTAATTATTTAATTTCTATTTTTTACTGTGGTAACTAAAAAAATTTCAGGAAAAATTCTAGCAACTATTTTAACGACCAAAATTAAACTCTTTCATCTCCCTTTATTTTAAAGAGATGTATTTGATATGCTTAACGTATATATAACTCTTAATAAATACAAGTACTTTTTGAGCTTTCATATAAATTAATTTTAATCATTGTAATAACTCAGATTTTAAATAAATAATTAATTATTAATCATAATTAAAGTAAAATTGAAACAGATTTAATAGGTAATTCAAATAGGTAAACACCATGTCAGTCCCCTGCCTCACCAAGGGCCACGTGGCCAGTCTTCTTATCCTTTCTCTCTCTTTTTAATACCCATCCCTTCTCACGCCTACTGTGATGTTTTGGTCAAAATTTGTTATTCTCAGTATTTGGTACACAAAATTGAACTCAAAATTAATATATATGATACGAAAGTTTGCAGGTTTGAATTCAAAAAGTTACCAATTGAACTCAAAATCGGTCAAAATTTACTAAGGAGAGTAATTTTACTTGGCTTTTATTTATGCCAACAAAATATTTGCCGTAGTACAGCAATTCAAAAGAAGAAAAGCTCAAAACAAAATGCTCCCTGTGAATTTTCAGGAGCAAAAAAATTCTCAGAATGGCTCTTTATTTAGGCACCGAAAATAATTTTACGTCCCGTAGAAAAATGTTTAATCAATCGGTGGGGCCAATCATTTTCTCTGGAACAACACATGGTGGAATTCTTCTTCGGTACATACTCCCAAATTTAATGCAGCTTCCTGAAAAATTATTTCAAACAAAAGCACAAATAACTCTTAGGTCATTTCCAGTTCAAGAAATGGTAAAAAGAGGCTATGGTACTATGCATAGCACAGATTGGTCTGTACTACAGATCAATATTTTCGATTCTAAAGTTCAAATAGTCAATCTAAACTGTTCAACACGATCTCCATATGTAAATGTACTGTAGACTAAATTTTATATTTTTTATATTTTTTTAACTATTTTTTAAATAAACTTGCTAAAAACTTCTAAAAAAATGTAAAATTTGAAACATACCTTAAGAGTGGTTCCTTCTTTATGTGCCTTCTTAGCTACAGCTGCAGCATAATCATATCCAATTTTCTAAAATACACAAAAAATTATGGTAGGTTAAATTGCAATAGCAAAGATTTCAAGTAAAACAATAAAAGAAAAAAAAAAAAAAAAAGCTTATAAATTGAGTACTTACAGGGTTCAAAGCTGTCACAAGCATCAATGACTACACAGATAATAAAACAAAAATAGAGCAAATTAATTGTTATTCAACACTTAAAAACAAGAAAATATATATAAAAAAAATGTGATATGGCACAACTCACCTCATGTAACAATTTAGAAATTCTGGCATGGTTAGCTTGGATACCCCTTACACAGTTTTTCTCAAAAGAGGCCGATGCATCTGCCAATAAACGCACAGACTGTCCAGAAAATAACGAAAATCTATAAAATAAGCGATAAGATAAGACAACTAACAGAAAATCTTTTTTAGTATAATTTACAGAAATTTTTAAACAAATTTTATAAATTGCGAGGAAATCTTACTCGAAGAAGAGCACTTGCGATCACAGGCTTGAACCCACATTCAATTCAAATGGCCGTTTGAACCACTTACTGTGATGGTTACATCATTACCATCACCTGAAGAAATGAAAGAGGAAAGGTCAACAAAAGAGGATATATATAATACTCAGATTGTTTCAATGGTACTGGTAATACTTAAGAGTATATTACTGACCTGAGCACAAACCATGGTGAGAGCCTCACTTTGAGTGGGATTGACCTTTCCCTGTAAAAAAAAAAAAACATATATATATATAAAAAAAATGATACCTACAGGTGAATTCACATCACCTCAAGTTACCTAACTCAAGCAAATTACGATCGGACGGTCCATTTAACATGGCACGAATCTCAAAACAGACCCCCTACAGTCTCAATAGGCACCGGATTGAGTTTGGCCCCCATAGATTAATCTGGGCCGGCCGTTGCAATTTGCTTTAGTCAGGTACCTGGGAGGATATCTGTCCCCTACAGGTGAGAGGTATTTTAAGAACATGTAAAATTTGAAGGGGTAAAAATGAGGATAATGTACAGGCATGATGCTGCTTCCGGGTTCATTTTCTGGTAAGATAAGCTCTCCGAGTCCACAGCGGGGCCCACTGTGTCAGTAAGGTCCACAAAATTTAAGGACAGAAGTTAAATAAAAGCAGGTTACTAAAAAGGATCATCAATTTAATAAACTTTGAGGAATAGCATTTACTACAGGTCATTAGTTCGGTGTAACAAGTACATAATTTTTAACGATTTATGTATTAGGATTTTTTAAATCTTTGCAATTTAATAAACTTTTCTTGGGAAATTTTAGAAGATGTCATAGGCTCATAGCTAAGTCCTATAAGAAGGTTTGATAATTTTCATATTTAAACAGATTCATTTCGTAATTTGAGCAAGTATATGAGATGCTTTCTCAGTAAAAATGTATTACCTTCCCAGAAAGCGAATGTCATTAGCAATCTTCATAAGAGAAGCCGAAACTGTCTTTAATGCGCCACTCGTCTCAACAAATCATCAGTGCCGCCTATTGGATGGGGGGGTGTTAATCTAATAAAAACTAGCATATAATAACCAATAAATTTAGTCATGCTACCAGTACAAAACCTATAAAAACACTAACCAATGCTTCAAACTTGTTCTCTGCTGTCACAAAAAGGTAGGCTCGTCTCTTCAGACCACAGCATTAGCAATTTCACATCAAATCTGAAATAGTTTCAAAAAAATAAAAACAAAGTTCAGTTAATTTCCAATTAATTTTACTCATCAAAAAAGAATGGTCACAAATGTTTAGAGATCATAAAAGGCGTGATTTGCATGATACCCCTTTTTGGTGTTCAAGCCAGTACCAACAGCAGTGCCACCTTGTGCAAGCTGTTTAGCATGATAAGTTAAATTACTTAAATGCCATAATTTCATTATATAATTTTTTGCCATGAATCAGAAGAAATGACTTGTACCTGATCATGCGAGGTAAGGTACAAATGACCCGCTCAATGCCATATTTCACCTAAACATCAGTAAAGCACTTTAGAAAATCATACAATAATGTCAACTAAAGAAATTTCAAATTAGGGTAACAGCTAAAAAATGTAAAAAAAAAAGGAAGGGAAAACCTGAGTGGTGTAACCGCTGAATTCTTGGCCTAGAGTGAGAGGAGTTGCATCTTGAGTATGTGTTCGACCGATCTTTATGATATCTTGAACTCAACAGACTATAAAGTCACAAATTGTTAAAACGCAAGTTTAGTTC